>CAWVPG010000070.1:0-54000 GCA_963931845.1 Maratus michaelseni | reverse complement strand
TCTGTGTGTTGTAAAAATTTTTAGGACGCTGTAATTTAAGATCTAATGAGCGGAATTCCATAAAACTTCGTATTTAGTTCGACCTTAACATTAATTGATTTCTGATTAGATTTTGATGTATATTGCCTAACACGTAGCATTTCTATGTCCACATTTAATGTTCAAAATGAAAACTATGCTGATTCGATTTTGGCATCTATCACTCAAAAGGAGGTGCTGCTAATATAAAATATTTGACATCAAATTTGATAAACTTTATTTGTCATAAAAAAGACGTAATCTCGAGAGGCTCACCAGCTCCATCAAATCGAAGTTTACTATCGACTTGATGTATTCCATTTATACATTTCATGAATAAAAGAATTTTCTTGTTCTGCACAAAAATTACGAAAAATCATACAGATTTGTGAAATACAGTAAATAAACCATACCTTAAAACAATGCTGCAATTTTGGATTAATTAATTGTGTTGTTCGATTTGTTTGTGTTTGTGATATTTGATTTGTTTCTTTTGTGGATGCCGTTCGTGCATTTTATGATTAAAGTCTTCTTGCTCAGAACAAAACATAGGAAAAATCTTGCAGACCAATATATCGGGTGATCCAAAAATCACAAAAGAAATAAAAGTTCAATAATTCGAAAAACATAAGAAATAGCACGATGCTTTTTTCACAGAAGTGCTCAGACGAAAACCATGGGATTTAAAAAAACAAAAGCAAATATTGCAAGAATATTTACATTTACCACGACAGGCGGCACTTCAGCTCTTTTATTGTTTTATTTTGTTCCGTTTGCACAGTGCTGCAGCAAAGTTTTTATTATTATTATTTATTTTAGACGGCTGACGAGTCCCTACCTGCCGGTCTATAGCCCAGTTTAACGGATTTTGATGCCTGGCGTCGATTTGGCGGTAATCACCTGATCGACGCATGGTGGAGTTCTACTTGACAAGCCACCAGGTCGTCAGGTACATTTCGCCAGCCCGGACCTATGGAGTTGAGGAAATTCAGTAATGCCATTCGTTAGTACTCCGTTAGTACCGGTAAGTACCGAGAGATTTTCGTTTGTACCGCTTCCGTTACGGAGTAACGGACGATTCTTATGTGCGAGCTCCGGGCTGGAGAAACATGGGGTTTCCCATAGGAAAAAAATTAAAGTTTCCCGATCGCGCTCAAATTATAGGTGTCGTTAGTACTCCGTTAGTACCGGTAAGTACCGAGAGATTTTCGTTTATACCACTTCCGTTACGGAGTTATGGCCGATTCTTACTCCGGGCTGGAAAAAAGTGGCATTTCTCACAGCAAGGGTAAAAAATTCTCCGACATCGCACAAATTGCCCGTGTCGTTAGTACTCCGTTAGTACCGGTAAGTACCGAGAGATTTTCGTTTGTACCGCTTCCGTTACGGAGTAACGGACGATTCTTATGTGCGAGCTCCGGGCTGGAGAAACATGGGGTTTCCCATAGGAAAAAAATTAAAGTTTCCCGATCGCGCTCAAATTATAGGTGTCGTTAGTACTCCGTTAGTACCGGTAAGTACCGAGAGATTTTCGTTTGTACCACTTCCGTTACGGAGTTATGGCCGATTCTTACTCCGGGCTGGAAAAAAGTGGCATTTCTCACAGCAAGGGTAAAAAATTCTCCGACATCGCACAAATTGCCCGTGTCGTTAGTACTCCGTTAGTACCGGTAAGTACCGAGAGATTTTCGTTTGTACCGCTTCCGTTACGGAGTAACGGACGATTCTTATGTGCGAGCTCCGGGCTGGAGAAACATGGGGTTTCCCATAGGAAAAAAATTAAAGTTTCCCGATCGCGCTCAAATTATAGGTGTCGTTAGTACTCCGTTAGTACCGGTAAGTACCGAGAGATTTTCGTTTGTACCACTTCCGTTACGGAGTTATGGCCGATTCTTACTCCGGGCTGGAAAAAAGTGGCATTTCTCACAGCAAGGGTAAAAAATTCTCCGACATCGCACAAATTGCCCGTATCGTTAGTACTCCGTTAGTACCGGTAAGTACCGAGAGATTTTCGTTTGTACCGCTTCCGTTACGGAGTAACGGACGATTCTTATGTGCGAGCTCCGGGCTGGAGAAACATGGGGTTTCCCATAGGAAAAAAATTAAAGTTTCCCGATCGCGCTCAAATTATAGGTGTCGTTAGTACTCCGTTAGTACCGGTAAGTACCGAGAGATTTTCGTTTGTACCACTTCCGTTACGGAGTTATGGCCGATTCTTACTCCGGGCTGGAAAAAAGTGGCATTTCTCACAGCAAGGGTAAAAAATTCTCCGACATCGCACAAATTGCCCGTGTCGTTAGTACTCCGTTAGTACCGGTAAGTACCGAGAGATTTTCGTTTGTACCGCTTCCGTTACGGAGTAACGGACGATTCTTATGTGCGAGCTCCGGGCTGGAGAAACATGGGGTTTCCCATAGGAAAAAAATTAAAGTTTCCCGATCGCGCTCAAATTATAGGTGTCGTTAGTACTCCGTTAGTACCGGTAAGTACCGAGAGATTTTCGTTTATACCACTTCCGTTACGGAGTTATGGCCGATTCTTACTCCGGGCTGGAAAAAAGTGGCATTTCTCACAGCAAGGGTAAAAAATTCTCCGACATCGCACAAATTGCCCGTGTCGTTAGTACTCCGTTAGTACCGGTAAGTACCGAGAGATTTTCGTTTGTACCGCTTCCGTTACGGAGTAACGGACGATTCTTATGTGCGAGCTCCGGGCTGGAGAAACATGGGGTTTCCCATAGGAAAAAAATTAAAGTTTCCCGATCGCGCTCAAATTATAGGTGTCGTTAGTACTCCGTTAGTACCGGTAAGTACCGAGAGATTTTCGTTTGTACCACTTCCGTTACGGAGTTATGGCCGATTCTTACTCCGGGCTGGAAAAAAGTGGCATTTCTCACAGCAAGGGTAAAAAATTCTCCGACATCGCACAAATTGCCCGTGTCGTTAGTACTCCGTTAGTACCGGTAAGTACCGAGAGATTTTCGTTTGTACCGCTTCCGTTACGGAGTAACGGACGATTCTTATGTGCGAGCTCCGGGCTGGAGAAACATGGGGTTTCCCATAGGAAAAAAATTAAAGTTTCCCGATCGCGCTCAAATTATAGGTGTCGTTAGTACTCCGCTAGTACCGGTAAGTACCGAGAGATTTTCGTTTGTACCACTTCCGTTACGGAGTTATGGCCGATTCTTACTCCGGGCTGGAAAAAAGTGGCATTTCTCACAGCAAGGGTAAAAAATTCTCCGACATCGCACAAATTGCCCGTATCGTTAGTACTCCGTTAGTACCGGTAAGTACCGAGAGATTTTCGTTTGTACCGCTTCCGTTACGGAGTAACGGACGATTCTTATGTGCGAGCTCCGGGCTGGAGAAACATGGGGTTTCCCATAGGAAAAAAATTAAAGTTTCCCGATCGCGCTCAAATTATAGGTGTCGTTAGTACTCCGTTAGTACCGGTAAGTACCGAGAGATTTTCGTTTGTACCACTTCCGTTACGGAGTTATGGCCGATTCTTACTCCGGGCTGGAAAAAAGTGGCATTTCTCACAGCAAGGGTAAAAAATTCTCCGACATCGCACAAATTGCCCGTGTCGTTAGTACTCCGTTAGTACCGGTAAGTACCGAGAGATTTTCGTTTGTACCGCTTCCGTTACGGAGTAACGAACGATTCTTATGTGCGAGCTCCGGGCTGGAGAAACATGGGGTGTCCAATAGGAAAAAAATTGGAGATTCCCGATCGCGCTCAAATTATAAGTGTCGTTAGTACTCCGTTAGTACCGGTAAGTACCGAGAGATTTTCGTTTGTACCACTTCCGTTACGGAGTTATGGCCGATTCTTACTCCGGGCTGGAAAAAAGTGGCATTTCTCACAGCGAGGGTAAAAAATTCTCCGACATCGCACAAATTGCCCGTGTCGTTAGTACTCCGTTAGTACCGGTAAGTACCGAGAGATTTTCGTTTGTAACGCTTCCGTTACGGAGTAACGGACGATTCTTATGTGCGAGCTCCGGGCTGGAGAAACATGGGGTTTCCCATAGGAAAAAAATTAAAGTTTCCCGATCGCGCTCAAATTATAGGTGTCGTTAGTACTCCGTTAGTACCGGTAAGTACCGAGAGATTTTCGTTTGTACCACTTCCGTTACGGAGTTATGGCCGATTCTTACTCCGGGCTGGAAAAAAGTGGCATTTCTCACAGCAAGGGTAAAAAATTATCCGACATCGCACAAATTGCCCGTGTCGTTAGTACTCCGTTAGTACCGGTAAGTACCGAGAGATTTTCGTTTGTACCGCTTCCGTTACGGAGTAACGGACGATTCTTATGTGCGAGCTCCGGGCTGGAGAAACATGGGGTTTCCCATAGGAAAAAAATTAAAGTTTCCCGATCGCGCTCAAATTATAGGTGTCGTTAGTACTCCGTTAGTACCGGTAAGTACCGAGAGATTTTCGTTTGTACCACTTCCGTTACGGAGTTATGGCCGATTCTTACTCCGGGCTGGAAAAAAGTGGCATTTCCCACAGCAAGGGTAAAAAATTCTCCGACATCGCACAAATTGCCCGTGTCGTTAGTACTCCGTTAGTACCGGTAAGTACCGAAAGAATTTCGTTTGTACCGCTTCCGTTACGGAGTAACGGATGATTCTTATGTGCGAGCTCCGGGCTGGAGAAACATTGGGTTTCCCATAGGAAAAAAATTAAAGTTTCCCGATCGCGCTCAAATTATAGGTGTCGTTAGTACTCGCTTAGTACCGGTAAGTACCGAGAGATTTTCGTTTATACCACTTCCGTTACGGAGTTATGGCCGATTCTTACTCCGGGCTGGAAAAAAGTGGCATTTCTCACAGCAAGGGTAAAAAATTCTCCGACATCGCACAAATTGCCCGTGTCGTTAGTACTCCGTTATTACCGGTAAGTACCGAGAGATTTTCGTTTGTACCGCTTCCGTTACGGAGTAACGGATGATTCTTATGTGCGAGCTCCGGGCTGGAGAAACATTGGGTTTCCCATAGGAAAAAAATTAAAGTTTCCCGATCGCGCTCAAATTATAGGTGTCGTTAGTACTCGCTTAGTACCGGTAAGTACCGAGAGATTTTCGTTTATACCACTTCCGTTACGGAGTTATGGCCGATTCTTACTCCGGGCTGGAAAAAAGTGGCATTTCTCACAGCAAGGGTAAAAAAATTCTCCGACATCGCACAAATTGCCCGTGTCGTTAGTACTCCGTTATTACCGGTAAGTACCGAGAGATTTTCGTTTGTACCGCTTCCGTTACGGAGTAACGGATGATTCTTATGTGCGAGCTCCGGGCTGGAGAAACATTGGGTTTCCCATAGGAAAAAAATTAAAGTTTCCCGATCGCGCTCAAATTATAGGTGTCGTTAGTACTCGCTTAGTACCGGTAAGTACCGAGAGATTTTCGTTTATACCACTTCCGTTACGGAGTTATGGCCGATTCTTACTCCGGGCTGGAAAAAAGTGGCATTTCTCACAGCAAGGGTAAAAAATTCTCCGACATCGCACAAATTGCCCGTGTCGTTAGTACTCCGTTATTACCGGTAAGTACCGAGAGATTTTCGTTTGTACCGCTTCCGTTACGGAGTAACGGATGATTCTTATGTGCGAGCTCCGGGCTGGAGAAACATTGGGTTTCCCATAGGAAAAAAATTAAAGTTTCCCGATCGCGCTCAAATTATAGGTGTCGTTAGTACTCGCTTAGTACCGGTAAGTACCGAGAGATTTTCGTTTATACCACTTCCGTTACGGAGTTATGGCCGATTCTTACTCCGGGCTGGAAAAAAGTGGCATTTCTCACAGCAAGGGTAAAAAATTCTCCGACATCGCACAAATTGCCCGTGTCGTTAGTACTCCGTTATTACCGGTAAGTACCGAGAGATTTTCGTTTGTACCGCTTCCGTTACGGAGTAACGGACGATTCTTATGTGCGAGCTCCGGGCTGGAGAAACATGGGGTTTCCCATAAGAAAAAAATTAAAGTTTCCCGATCGCGCTCAAATTATAGGTGTCGTTAGTACTTCGTTAGTACCGGTAAGTACCGAGAGATTTTCGTTTGTACCGCTTCCGTTACGGAGTAACGGACGATTCTTATGTGCGAGCTCCGGGCTGGAGAAACATGGGGTTTCCCATAAGAAAAAAATTAAAGTTTCCCGATCGCGCTCAAATTATAGGTGTCGTTAGTACTTCGTTAGTACCGGTAAGTACCGAGAGATTTTCGTTTGTACCGCTTCCGTTACGGAGTAACGGACGATTCTTATGTGCGAGCTCCGGGCTGGAGAAACATGGGGTTTCCCATAAGAAAAAAATTAAAGTTTCCCGATCGCGCTCAAATTATAGGTGTCGTTAGTACTTCGTTAGTACCGGTAAGTACCGAGAGATTTTCGTTTGTACCGCTTCCGTTACGGAGTAACGGACGATTCTTATGTGTGAGCTTATGTGTGTATATTTTTGTTAGTACCGTTTTATTTCCGCTTTCGTGACCCCGTAATGGACGGGGACAACGATCAAACAAACAAACATAGAAACAAACGAAGTGTAAATGACATTTTCTCTCTCCGTGTATGTATTGACAGATTTAAACTTTTTTTTGTTAAACAGTCCTGAGTGGGTTACCCGCACCCAATATCAGCCGAATGCATTTTGCACAGACTGCATATGTTATGAAATTGGGTCCTGCATGGATCAGATTATACCACACAGAAAATTGGCCTGAGATGAACCCGAAGTCGGAAATAAACAAATTAATTTTTATTATGGTGAATTTGTTTAAAATTCTATCTTCAATATGAATTTCATAATTTATATAAAACAATAATGAATACATACTCATTCACATTCAAATATATAGCTTTAATAATATTCTGCTCCTTCTTTTAAAAAATTGGGTTAATCCGAACCCGACCAGCACAAATCAAAACCCAATACAAACCGCAAACAATTTGTGGAACACAACAACAAAAATAAACTGTACAGAACAGAAGACAGAAATAACAGAAAACAGAAAAAACATTTTCGTACAACTGAAGAGACAAACAAACTAACTAAAAATGCGCCTATTCGACAATTACTCGAGTCCTGCGCGGGTCTGTCTAAATCTGACCTGAGCCCGCAATATCTATTTAAAATTAACCTATAAACCTACTGGAGAGCGAAAAAAATTTTCGCTAACCCACAACTCGACTCGAATCCGAAATAAAATTCTTATAGTTGATCTGCAATCCGACCCGAACCCCTAATACTTCAAGATGAACACGATACAAAAACCGAAATCAACGAAAATAAATCCGCAATTTAATGCAATTACGAAAAAAAAAATTATCTATAATCTAACATCAAATTATTAATTTTTTCGATAAATGAACTTGTAAAGAATCATTCATATTGAAATATATAATGTTTAATCTAAAATAGTATTTCGGACTTTCTGTTGAAATATCGTGTTAACTCCAGACCGACCTGCAAGAATTAAACTCAAACCTAATCTTAAGCAATTACTCTGCAAATAAAAAATAAAAAAATTAGCGCCAACTGCTAATGACCCGAATCTGGTGCTGTTAAAATCAGGTTACACAACCCGATGCATAATTCTAACCAAAACCAAAACCGCTGGTCGGGTCGAGTTACCCGACCTGGAGCAGTACTCTAAAGTACCCATGGAATCAATAGTATCATCTCTTTATTAAAAGCGTTCATGTAATATAAGAAACTGACTTCTTTTCATTTTTTTTTTCATCATTTTTACGAGTGGTTTACAACTAACTCTTTAGCCTTAATTAAACAATTTTGAATACTTTTTCAACGGAGGGTGGAGAGAAGTAAATATTTTTTACTGACGACTAGAACTTGTAGAATCCTACTAATAAAAGAATTTGTAGAATCCTAACTAATAAAAGAATTAGTGGTATCCTGCTAATAAAACTAAATAGTCATTTTCATTTTCAAATACATTTAGCGATTAAGATATCAATATCAAATTATTGGGAAATATGGGGGAAGAGATATAGGTTAGTGGAGAAAAAAAATTGGTAGTGTCTTTTGGAATATTAGTGCATGAAATCGTATTTCTCTTTACAATTCAGAATTACAATAACAGAAACTACTTGATATATTAGTAGAACTTAATAATGCAAATATGAACTAGTCGGATGTGTCAATCCCAAAACTTTCTTCTATCTCACACAGGTTTCGCATACACTAAAAAGAAACAGCACCAATTTATATCAAGGTCTAACTGAAACTCAAGTTTTATTAAATTTCGTGCAATATTTCTTGAGATATGACTATCGCTAAAATCGTGTAAATCCTGCAGAATGCTGCATAGCAGCGGCACCTGCTGGGAGAATTTTACCAAAAACTAATCAGCACCAATTTATATCAGAGACTAACTGAATATAAAGTTTTATTAAATTCCGAGCATTAGTTCTTGAAATAGAGCTATTGCGGAAATCGCGAAAAATGCTGCATAGCAGCGCCACCTGGCGGGCGATTTTTACCAAAAACTAATCAGCACCAATTTATATCAGAGACTAACTGAACATAGAGTTTTATTAAATTGCGAGCATTAGTTCTGGAGATAGAGCTACTGCGGAAATCGCGAAAAACGCTGCATAGCAGCGCCACCTGCTGGGCGATTTTTACCAAAAACTAATCAGCATCAATTTATATCAGGGACTAACTGAATCTAAAGTTTTATTAAATTCTGAGCATTAGTTCTTGAGATAGAGCGCCCACAAAATTTGTGTCACATACATACAGACAGACAGACAGACAGACAGACAGACTCACAGACAGACATTTTCTAAAAACAGTCAAATCGTGTTCAGGACCTTCTAAAACGTATAAATCCGTCGAAAACCGGAAGTCGAAAATTTTCATGAATCCAATACTTTCTTCTTGTAAAGATAGAAGAAAGTAAAAATAGAATGGGGCTGCTGGTTTAATGTTTTAAATATTAAATGAAATTATCTGAAAATAAAACATCTGAACTGACGTTTGAGGTCCCTGATCTGCAGATTTACTAGTTTCATTACAATTAAGATTTATGGTACATTTTATTATTGTTACAGATTATTTTTGCCATAGATGAATAGTTAAACATTTAAGACAGAAAAGAATACGTTTTTAACAAATTTTGCTGCCTAAAAATTGCTTTTATTTAAATGACGCGTGCTTGAGTCCCATAAGCCCTTCCTTTTCCTATGCCCATAAACATTATTCCCTGCTTCCTAATTGGTTTGATGCATTGTAAATATTAACTTGTATTACTGTATTATTCAATTTCCAGACCCACCTGGCGTTGCCTGGGCCCCTATTAATAACTTTAAATAAACATCGAATTTTGTATGATTTTGCGTCTTTAACAAATTTTCTTTGTATGAATTTATATTTTTAAATGAAAAGTTTGGGAAAAAATATTGATATTTAGTAGCAAAAGCCAGGGCCCGATTAACCTTGGAATGTAGGGGAAGCATGGTATGATTTTGGGGGCCCCTTTTATTTGTCAGAAGTTTTCTTAATTCTTTGTTCATGAAAACTCATCAATGATAATAATATTATTCCCGGGAGTAGCTTTGAGAGGTCACATGCATTTCATTAAACAGCTATTTTATGCTCCCTGTACATACGTCAGATTTTTTTAGTACATATAGTTGTATTCTGAATTTCCCGGGTGGTTTCTAATAGGCATATCAAGATGCTATATGATTAACATTCTATAGATGACATTTATAAATACCTCTCTGTTAAATAAATTTCGTGAAGTAGTGCGTGAATTTCCTCTTGGATTAATCAAACTTTCTTTTCCAAAAAACTTAAAAATACTACGTAAAAAAAAATAAAAAAGAGAATTAGAGGGCCCTTTTCACAGTCATTTTGGGGCGCCTTTTAAATTTTAGACGGGAAGCATGTGCTTCATATGCCTTTTGGATAATCAGGCCCTGACAAAAGCGCTCGTAAGACATAAAGTAAGGTGCGCCAAAGCTGGCCATAGTTAAGCTTTGAGGATATTTTATAATTTTCTGGTTGTGTGTGGGGCTGAATTTTTGTTTGTAAAATTTTACATTTATCTGTAACACATACAAGTATACTTTTCTTTGTAAAATAAACTTTAATTACTTTTATAATACAATTTCAAAATTGTAGCTTGTGGGCCACATTTGGCGCATAGTGTACCAAAGCTGCCCCATGCACTGAAATCACTTTTAAAATGTGAAAAAAATACTCGGTAAACTATTTTGCTTAATATTATGCTCTGACGATCCTATCTTTCTTTTGATCCTATCTTTCAAGTTTTTCTTTTTAATCTTGTTATCTTATGACACAAAAAGACTCTGAAGAACTTTTGTGCACAGTACTTCAGGGATTTTCTTCTGGAAGTTACTGCCTTTTCTTTTGAGTGATCTCTGTTGTTAACAATAAAAGGTAATAAGTTTCAAATAAGTTCACAAGTAACAATAAAAGGTAATAAGTTCAAAGTTAATAAGTTTAAGGAAGGATAGGGGGAGCTCTTCAACCAGCAGTCATATATATAGCGGAGAGACAGAGAATTGAAGATCACAACTGATGATGCTCCAGCTGGGGCGAAAGCGCTTTTGTGGAGCGGTGAAGATTTTTTATCCGAAACTGTTTTTACATTTTTTAAATGGGGGACGTTTTTAGTGAAAAATTTTGACCATGTTTTTTAAATAATGTCTGAATGAAAATTGGTAAAATGGACAATAAATAGTAAATTTACAGACATTAACAAATGAACACCTGTTTTTAATGGTAATAAGTTTTTTCAGATATTTATGTAGAAATTTTGACAATCACCCTTAATATACTGATTTCTACATTTGTTTTCTAAGGTGGCCAACTTGGAAACATGCGTATGGTCGCCATTTGCACGACGTAAAAGTATTAAACTGATATTTTTTTTAGAATTGAAGTAAATGTGATTAAAGAGAAAGAAAGAAGTTTTCAGAAAACGTATCAAAACTCAATGTTCTATGAATTTAAACACGTGTAAATTAAAATATCTTCTTACCTGGAAATTAGAAGGACTAATCCTCAAAAGTGAAATGACTGCATAAAATGTCGGAGTATTAAGGTGATCTCTTTAAATTCAGCCACGAGCACTGCAGATACTAGATGACTGACAATGCAGTAGCAACATTTTGTGACTAAAAATTAAATTAATTTTACTATTGAGGGGTGGGCTACTTTAGGAACACTGGCCACCTTTGGTTCATCCAACTTATTCTTGTTTTTTTTTTTTTTTTCAGTTCTTGTCCAAAAGTTTTGAAATTTTTATCAGTTATTAATACACCGGTTTTGCAGCGCGTGTAAAAATTTCGTGAAAAAATACTTATATCTAGTTGACAATTTATATCCATTTATATCTAGTTTGGAAATATGTTTTCTTCTAGCTTTTTTTTTTTTCCGTGCCGGATTCTTTCACATCAAAAAAAGACGAAATAGTTCTTATCGTCTGAACTTTCTGAAATTTCAATAGGTTATAAATATAACTGTGTACAAATTATCTTTAAACTTTCGGAGAAAATATCCATATATAGTAGCGAAAACATGAGCCAAAGCGCACCGAAACAGCCCGCATTTTACCGTTTTCATCGAAAAAAAATATATATTTACTTCTACTTGTCCGAGCGTTTCAAAATTTTTATAAGTGATGTAAATCCGATCTGTTGAGATGTTCTAAAAAGATTGTGTTGAAATACATACCTTTATTTACTTTTAGCGTAAAAAAAAGAGATTGGAACGCATGAAATGATCCGTAGTGGGGATTTTTTTTTTGTTCTTGAAACGGTTACAATTTGTATTTTTCGAATGGGTTCTTCTGAAATAGAGTCCTAGACATCGAGGGTCCTAGAGGACAATCGCCGAAAGGGAGAAACAGTCAACCGCGAAAACAATCCTTTTTTAAAACTAATGTTCAAAGTGTTAACAACAATATTCTTTGAACTAACTGCGGCGTTCAAGACTTAAAACTACGAAATTTAAGAATATGTCTTTGTTTTTCCGTATCCCGAAAGGTTCGGAATATTGACTGTAAGAAAAACGACAAAAAAAAAAAAAAGCACTTGTTTCTTCCCTCTACGCGCTCGAGAAAGCCGAGATTGAGCATGCACGTGCGCCCTCGCCGATTTTGCAAAAAAAAGATCGGTTTTTTTACCAGTTTTTTTATTAATATCTCGGTTAATTATTAAAAGAATGATAATCTGATCCTCAGGTGCATCAGGATCTGCCTTGGACTATCCTCATACAAATTGTCAGATGTCTGCGCGCGATAGATTTCGGTAGCCATCGCCAATAGACGAACACACTCACACATGTACAGAACGAAACTTTCTTTTATTAATATAGATAAACATTACTGAACTTGCACTTTCATTAATGTCCAAAATCAGTGTCTGTTACTGGCAATTGAGTAATTAGTTTTCTAATAATAAACACTGATTCTAATACCTAAAATAGATCGGTCAAGTGCTATTTTTAGTCGCGTCAAAGGTTTCCGCACATTAAATTTATTAATTACTAACTACAAACAAAAGATACGACTTTGTAAACTAGGACTTCCCTCAAAGGGATTAGTCTGAGTGATATTGCTGAGAACATAGGGTTAAAAATTACAATATAAAGAAAAAGAGCAAATTAAATGATAGAATTACAAAATATCATATATAAATTCATATACACTGTTAAAAAAATAGAAAAGCAGTACCGTTCACCGGATCTTTTAAAACGCCAAGCTTTTTAAAGTTACGTAATTGGATTTGCCGCCAATAGATTATACTATCAAGCGTGGCTTAACGCAAATATAATTTCATTGTTGCACCTTTTTTTTGTGTGTGAATTTAAAATTTTTCTTCCTTGATTACATATCTATTATTTGTATAACTGTTTATAGAAACTCTCACACTTCAAAACACATTGATAGCATGCTTTGCTACAAACCAGATTGCAAAACTATAGTCTAAATTACTATTAAAGTATACAAAAAATCTTTCGATGACTTCTGTAAAATAACTTTTACATTAAATCTCCATATCGGCAAAATTGAAAAATTATATATATTACAAAGTTAAGCTTAACAGATACTTCTTGATTATTCTCTAGGAGGTTCTGCTTCCTGCGCCTTTACTGCGCCAATCCGCAGACTTTTTTGCCTGTCTGTCTGTCTCTCCACAATCTGTCTGTTTCCCTATCCGTTCTTCTGCCCGTCTCTCTAACCGATTGTCTATCTTTCTACACGTCTCGCTACCTGTCTCTATATTTCTCTACCGGTCTCGCTAACCGCCAATCTATTTCTCTAACCGTCTGTCTATCCGTCTAACTACTTGTATGTCTAGCCGTGTCTCTATCCACTTCGCTACCCATTTGTCTATCTGTCTCACATCTTGTCTATCTGTCTCTCTTCCCGTCTGGCTATACGCCTCTCTACCGATCTTCTTACCCATCTCCGTACCCATCTACTGTCTCTCTACTCGTCTGTATACCCGCCTCACTATCCGTCTGTTTTTGTACCCGACTCTTTACCCGTCTCGCTACCAATCTCATTACCCGTCAGTCAACTCGTATCTGTACTCATCTCTCTACTCGTCTCTTTATCTACCACGCTACGCGTCTCGCAACCTTTCTCGCTACATTCCTGTCTACCGGTGTCTCTACCCGTCTCGTGACCCATCTCGCCACCCCTCTGTCGACCCTCTTTTTACCTTTCTCTCTAGCTGTCTGTCTATTCGTTTCTCTACCCGTCAGCCTACCTATGCCTATACTCGTCTCTCTACCCGTTTCACTACCCGTTTGTTTACTCGTCTTTCTACCTCTCGCCACCTCTTCCCAATATTTAAACAATTCATTTAATATACAGAAGCCTTTTATCAGTTATTAAATGCAAACAGAAGTAATTTATCTAATAAGTGTACTCAGATGCAATTTTTTTTAAATACATACATAAACCTGAATAATAATTCATCAGTTTTGTGTTCATAGTTGTTTATATCATTTGACAGTAAATCTCAACTTCTTAAACCTGAATTGTCTCAAGCTTTTTAAAAAAACCACAAGGTCTGTATAACTGCAAAGTACCCTGAGGGCTATATTAGCTACATGTTATTAAGTTAAGTGATAGTTTCGTTATCGCATTTGCAGCCAATTGCTTATGTCAGGAAGCGTGGCTTAACGCCATTTTAAATTCATTACTGTAACTTTCTTTTCTTTTTTTTTTGGGGGGGGGGGGTTAGGGGGGGAAGGGTTTGAAATATATACATTTAAATTAAAACTTTTGCCTCCATGCCATTAGTGTTGTTTGTATTATTAACTAATACCTTGTAGACCGAGCTTCATTTGAAACAAGTGTAAAAGACTTCTTCTACAGTTTTTTTTTTACGAGAAACTTTCGTAATTGGGCCCAAAGGCAATCGGAGCATTTAATATCATTATTGTAACTCTTATAGAGTTAAAACAATATTGTTGCTAGCTTTACTCTTGTTTGAGACCAGCCTTGTCTGTGTATCTGAATGGGGAAAAGTTTCGTATCCTAAAAATTTTAAATGGTGCCAAAAGGTAGTTTTAGCATTTTACAAAATTTTTCAAGAGAGCGGTAAAACATGTTTTTCAAATATTTACAAACATACGTTTATTAAAGCATGTTTTTGCACCGTCTTAAAAATTTAAGCACGACGCTAAAATAAAATTTTATCGCCATATTCGATATTTTAATAAGTAATGAAAATACATAAACAAACTTATTTAACAAACCTAAGTGACATTTTTGTGATAAATAATTGTTATTGTCAGGGGGGTAAATTGTAAACAATTAATAAACGGCTAGTAAATAATAAATAGCATTTAAAATCTAAAAATGGAGAAGTGGTCCGTATAAAAATGCAAAACATAACATTATACGCTTGATATATGTAAATCTTTTTTTTATTTTTTAATATTTCCGAAGGCACAGATAAAAAGGTAAAAATCTCTTATCCAAATGCCAAATAGAAAATATACAAAATAGAATGTCAAATATACAAAATAGAAAAATATCTGCAAAAAAATATATTTACATAATACTACATCTGCAAAAAAATAAGATTTAGAAAAAGTAAGCCAAATCCTGCAGATTCCAACAATCACATCGAAAAATTTATCACCAAAAAAGAACTCGCCAAATCTTACGGCACAGGAGATGGATTTTCCCCTCTGGATGCAGAATATTAGTTTTTTTTTCTTGTCCGATGGGTGATCCTAATAATATTATAAATCTGATTGTGTGCAAATGTTAGGCTGAAGCCAGCGTCAAAATGGAGCATTTAATTATCCTGTATCTTTGCATATAAGTTGATTATAACCCTCATTTGAATATAGGCTGGTTTTTGTTTATTTTATATCAATATTTTTCTTAAAAATTAAAAATTTCATATTTTCATACAGAATAAATGGACATTTTTTCGTATATTTTAAAATGGTTGGTTGGTTTGGTTGGCTTGGCCCAAAGGGCCCGGTTTTGCAGCTTATTTTTAAATGGTTAAATTTATTTTTCCGTTGCTAATACTTTATCGTTGCCAATATAAAATAAACCTCTGAGTAATAATTTTTAATCAACAATTTATTTCAATTGAAAATTTTCCACGTGAAAAATGAAAAGGAAATGAATTATTTAAGAATTAAACAGAATATGAAATGATGTCATATTAGACATAAAACGTGCGTTTTCAAATATTTGATAATAATACAAAGTGCATAAATACGAGTAAGTATGGAAAGCAAGCGAATATGATGTCATATAGAGAAAAATAAAACAGATTTGTTTTGATGTTGAAATAAAATGATCTTGGGTTATCAAATTATTTGTGATTAATTTCTCTTTTGTTTTCTTTTTCTTTTTCACATGAAAGGAATTATTTTAAATGTACGTAATATATGTATTTTAAATGTATGTGTTGTAAATTAAAGTTCTGTGTTTTAAATGAAACTAGATGGTACCCGTCAAAACTTGACGGAAAAAATTACAATAACAATATTAGTAAAATAAGCTTCTTTATTACATAAGTAGGGGTGCTTATGAAACAATCTTTCAATTATTTTATTTAAAAAAAATTCTCCCAGTGAATTACGTTATTATTTCCGATGCAAACTCCAAACAAACAATCCGTAAACAAAATGGAAATCAGTTTGACATTACCGCCCTATTCCTCACGGCAAGAAAGAAAATTTCCTGAACCTATGAAGTATCATACAAATAGCATATCCCTACGTTCATCTCATATTCAGTCAATAAAAGAACATATTAAATAAGGCACACATTCCCCCCCCCCTGTGATAATGCAACCGAATGAGCTCCTATGCGCATGTGCATTGCATCTCCCCAAACGCACTGTCGAAATTCGACGTTAAAAAAAAGTTTTAAAATGTTTTGATTAAAATTTTTAAAATGTCTTCTTTAAAATATCTTCTGAAACGCATACATTGTTTTAAGCTAATCAATTTTTATGTAAAGATGAAGAATTTTTTTTTACAATAATAAATCAATCTACAGATAAAGGAGATTTTTAATGTTTTCAAGTGTAATTTATTTGTATGGTTTCTTCATTCCTTTACATAATCAGGATGATTATACCTTTTCCATAATTAAGAGAAATAATGTAAATAAATAAATATCCAAGATTATTTTTGATTCTGTTTTCATTAATATATTGTAAATTTTATTGTTAAAAGTTACTGATAAATGATACTTTAGTAAATGGGGCATTTCTTAATTATTATTTTTATTATTATTATTTTTCTTTTTTTGAGATTTAATGGCAACATTCTTCCGTTTGTTTATTGGGCGCTGCAGTTTGGCGAATTATTTGAGGTACTTTTCTGATAGCAGGGCGCCAATGAAGTATGTGTGTGTATATATATATATATATATACAAATATATATAATATATATAGTTTTGTTTTTCTAGTATTGAATTTATGTGGTTTATAGATTTTGGTTGGCTTTTGTGATAATGATTCTGCAAGTAATTTTCCATTGGAGTTTATTATTATGTGTGTATATATATATATATTTTACTGGCGCCGGCTAACCGAAAAGTACCTAATTTACATATAGTTTTTTTTCTTAATGGGACGACGGGATAATGCACGGAATTTCGACGGGATAATGAATATTTTTGATGGTACCAGAAAATTTTTCTGTATTTTTAGTTATATTCAGAAATACATATTTTTATGATTTGCTGAATCACTTATTTGTTTACTTTTTCATGCATTATATTATTGAAGGTTGTTAGTTCTCTTATTCGTTTAAATATACCCTACTTATATAAAAATAGCGTGTGTTTTCTGTGGTGTTTCGCATAAACGTTGTAAAATTCAGGTTATTAGATTTTATCCAACTTTGCTGTCATAACAGCTGATGAAGCAGCCCTTTTTGGCGATTTTTTTGTTACCTGTAAAATGTTTGTTTTTGGTATAGCCCGAACTAAGAAAAAATTGAGTACTTTTCCATTATACGGACACCATTGTCGCCAAGCATATATTTACATGTATGGCATGGTGTCGGTATAACGGAAAAGAACCAAAATTCGCGATCGATCAAATAATTAAATTTCGTTAAACATTAAATTTTCTGGTACTTTTCTATTATCCGGTCTACCACTTTTCATAACAAAAAACTATCGCAACACTGTAAAATTAAACGCCAAAAATGCAGTCCGATTTACTTGATATCAGAAGCAATATACGTGTTTGTTACGTCATCAAGTGGTTTTTAATTCGAGATTTGCGTCTATTTTCCTTATGTTTTACTGAATTATTAGTTATTTCATTAATTAAAATAACAATTGTGTCCTTAAATTCATGTATTTTATTTATTTATTTATTTTGATATTTCAACGTTCTCCTGTTTATTTGGCGTTACAGTTTGGCGATAGTTTTTTGTTATGAAAAGTGGTCGACGGGATAATAGAGAAGTACCAATTTTCTTATTTTTAATCTGAGAAAGAAACAATAATCATGGATTTAATTAATTTTGCAATATTCGGTGCAACCAAAATAATTTTGATTAAATCAGTACATATATCGCAGACGCACCTGGGTTATTTTTTGGCGCCTAAATGACGATTTTTGCTTTGTATGGCAATCTGTGGTTTTATAATAAATTTGAATATGTGTGTAAATAAATAAAATAAAATAGGTACTTTTAAGTTAGCTGGGCGTCAGGGATAACTCTCCAAATCTTGTTTCAATTGGAATCATTTAAATTGCAACATTTTACGTGAGATTTGTTATTCATATTGATATGTTTACGTTTAGATATTTTATTATGATTATATTCTAGCTAATTAAGTTTTTTTTTAAAGATTTTATACTACAATGTTAAAATATTACCTAGTTGATATTAGCTAATGTCAAAAGATTGGCGAACCACAGAGTTCAGAAAATAAACTCTATGCCCTCAAAAGTGGGAGTTGCCGTCTTTATGACGTCATAAGCAGAAGTAAATGTTTAATTGAAAATTACAGCTAATTAATTAAATTTTCGAACAAACGAATGCACGATAACAAATCTGTGTCCAAATATCTTTCATTTAAAAAAAGAATGGTGTAATTTGATGCAGTAGTTTGTTCTGACGGATTGTCGAAAGAAATCGCTTAGCGTTTTAAATATATAGATGAGTGAAAGATTTATATTTTTAATTAATTCAATACGAATGGTGGGATAGGTTGGCGATTTATCGTCTGCACACGGTTAACATAAAGATACCATATTTTTAATTTAAATTTTAAAAAGTAAATATATATATATATATATATATTGGATGGCAAATGTCAATGATATGCATCGCAAAATTATCCGTATCGAAAATCAGAAAATCTTAATAAAAATAACTATATTTTTTAAAAGAAAGTTGCTTATCTCATAAAAGCTAAAGATTTAATATGATTGTGTCGAAGTAACAACATTTTTCCTCTATCATTTTCCCACAATCGAAACACATTTGTAAATCGTCGTTTCGAACCGGAATTTAATTTTACATTTCTTTTAGTTTTAAAATAGGAAAAACTTTGTTGTCTTTTTTAAATATAGCTTTTTTTAAAGTTGTTTCATAATAGATTTTTGTAAAGTCTTGTAGGATAAGAAAAATTGCATAGATTTTAAACCAATGTTTAAAAGTAAAATTACAATATTTTTTAAACTTAAAAAACAACAATGTTATCGAAAAGAAAATCGATTTTACCAACAAATTCGCGTAATGCAAAAGCAAAGAAGAAATCAAAAAGTAATGAATATTTTCTTCCAGCCGCATTGTGTAAACTTGAACAAGCCAATCGTGCCAATTCATAACATTATAAACGTGAAAGCGCGTTCTATATAGTAGATTTTATTTTACATATAGGTAGAACATTTCCGAGAATAGGAAGGTTAGGTGTCTGTAATTAGGTCCATAGTCAATTTGCGTTTTTTTTTTTTTTTTCAAGTGAAATTTGGCGCAAACTTAAATACATTGTTGTAACCAGATTTGTTTTTTGCGTGGTAAACACTTAATGGTATTTTAGATGATCATTTTCCCGCTCACCTTTGATGTCAACTATGACTGTAAAACATATTAAAAAATATCAGACGATAATTTTCTAATTTTCTTATTGCTTCATGATGTAAATAGACTTCTCGGTTCATACTTGAATTGGTCATGCCATTGTCGTTCAATTTTTATTCCTAATCGTAACCCTAATCGTATCCTATCCTAATCCTGATAATAACTTTAAAGAATATTCTTTGACACGAATATGTAAATTAAATCAGTATCCATAAATGGAATGAATGGAACATATAATAAATAGAAATGGCAAAATAAAATAACAAGAAAGTACATTTATTCGACACCTAACACTAGAGAAAGCGTAAAAAATTTCAAGCGCATGAAATAAATCAAAATAATCCTATATATATTAACAATGATATGTAAATTTAGATCATCAGATTTGTGTCGTCGGTATTTATTTGCTTATTGTGTTCTTGACGCGATAGAGAAAATATCGAGGTTAAATTGGGCAGAATTTAAAGTACTTTTTAGCAAGCTTTATTTACATTTTAGAATCGCCTCAGATTGTTATATCTTTGGGAAATATCTATCAATGTATAAAATCCACAAGAAGTTTGTTCACTATTTACACCACTTAGCGTGAAGCACTTAATTTAATATATACATAAACAAGATAATGTAGTAAGAAATATATAACATATGTCTATGCAAATAGACAATATAATAATGCCTATTTAGCAATGCACACATATACAAATTGTACACCAAATACCACCTAAAATGCACTGTTGTATAGAAGAATTCTGCCAGTGTTGTTTTTCGTTTTACGAAGAGAAATACCTCGATTTTCACGATTTTACTTGGTCCTCCTTTTTTCATTAGTTGCAGTTTTATTTTCGCGATTGTATATATTATTTGGCATGAAATTTCACTTTTTTAAGACTGGGTTTTGTCAAGGACCCTATAGCAAAGAAATACCGTATGGTCTCCTTTAAAATGTGATAAAGCTTTGGTAAATTATATATGTTGTTAATTATCCATTGAAATGTTTTACTAAATTAATGCATTTATTTTTTTTTTAATGTTACGTGAACGAAGTCACGGGTAACAGCTAGTTATAATATAATTGTTTCATTTCACATACTATATACCGTTTGATATATTGGTACTTTTATGTTATCCTGGCGCAGTTGATAAATCGCCAAATATTGTTCCTATAACATTTTCATATTGAATTCATTTCATTTAAATATAAACATTTCACTCATTTAATTTAAAATACATGCCTTTCATTAATCCCATTTAAAATGCTAAAAAGAGAAAAAAAAGAAATAATGCCATAAATCGAAACCTTTTATTTAAACACCAAAGATTTTTTTTTTTTTTTTTTTTTTTTTTTATTTACGCACGCAAAATAAGAAAAGCTGCTATTGCTGAGATTTGCGCCAAATCTCTAATACCAAGTCTACCAAGTTATTGCGGGGGTTTTCTTTCAAACAGAAAAAAATCCAGATTAATTTTCGATTTCTACTAAATTGAAATATATTTTATTGTGCTGAGTATTAGTGCGTGCATATCTTTTTGCTCCATGTACTCCATGAACTTTTCAATTCCGATTTTCTACGAAAATCTCCCGCCGGTGAAAATGACGTACGCACAAATTTTTCGTGACGTATGTACTTTAATTGTGCTTTTTTATCTATTTTTTTAATATAATTTCCAAACGGTTTGACATTTATTCTTGGTAATAAATAGACGTCGTTGTCACCTTTATAGGTACCTGCTGTAAAAATTTGAACGAAATCCGTTAAATATTTTTTGAGTTATGCTTGACGAAAGGTTTTAATATCCATCGTAAGCTATATATGGGGCAAAGTAATACTGCGCTGTGTATGAGTCTTCGTTGCACTCAGACAAAAACTATACAACGTAGGGTTTGGTATAGCTATATATACTAGCAAAATATAAATGGATATAATGGACATTCAGAGAGAGATATGAAGCCTAAATATTATAAAATATCGATATTCTGTATAAATCTTTAAAATCATATCCAAATCTGTTTATGACTAAAAAAGGAATGAATAACGCCACATTGAACGGGATGTTGGTGAATACATTGTTAATAATTGTGTTTTCCCTGGTAATAATTAAATTTTGACATACCTCGACATACCTGATAATCTAAGAGATAGGTATAAGGTAAACAAAAAGTATGGTTGACAAAAAAAAAAAAATCTTAATAAAAAAAGTCGATGGTTAAACAAAGTATCAGAACTGTTGAAAGGAAATACAGGGTTATTCTAAATGATGGACCCATTTTCAAAAAATTGTATTTATTAAAGTACAAATCCAAAATGAACAATCTTGATACCAATGAAAAGAGGAAGTTTCAAAGTTTTTTTAAGACTAATTGTCTACCATTTAATTTAAGACAATTTTTCTACCGTTTGCTGCACGGCAAACATATATGCGATAGCCAAACTCTTTCCACACATGAGAAAGCATATCTGCTGTTACTGAGTGCACGGCTTTCAAAAGCGGTGATGGTTCCACTGGCAATAGGCCGCGATTTCGTTTCACTGTCAGTTGTGAATGAGATGGCTACTGTGGAGCACAAGGCTTTCCACGTTCTTGAGTTCGCAAGAAGTGAGCAAACGGTGGACACATTGTTCATTTATAATGTCTTAAAAAAAGCTTTGAAACTTCCTCTTTTCATTGGTATAAAGATTGTTCGTTTTGGATTTGTACTTTAATAAATACAATTGTTTGAAAATGGGCCCATCATTTAGAATAACCCTGTAAA
Organism: Maratus michaelseni; assembly: GCA_963931845.1. NCBI lineage: Eukaryota > Metazoa > Arthropoda > Arachnida > Araneae > Salticidae > Maratus > Maratus michaelseni. The sequence continues at coordinate 31,639 of CAWVPG010000070.1, read as the reverse complement.
ACAATACCTCATGTCATAATTGTATTCTATCGGAAAATCGGAAAATGATGAATATTTCTCACTCTAAGACAAAGAGCTTGTACAAAGCTTAAACTTCGCTAAGTGCCAACCATGCTTCGTAAAGAGGTCGCAGAGTTGCTCACGAGAAGACACCTGTCGATCATATTGGATGTAACAGTAGTATTAAGCCCACCCCGGGCGGGCAGCTGGGTGGGTACCCGGGCAGCTGCCCACTACAACCCTGCATACAGATACCTTAAATGAAAAAAATAAAAAAGAAGAGTTTCATCCTTATTCCCTGTTGAAAAGAATTTATAAAATTTGTTTTAATTTCAATCTTAGTCTAAGGATTTTTTACTTCTGAAACAAGAACTTCTGAGAATATTAGATAAATTTTTAATATTAAATGTCTGTGGACGTAATCATAGAAACTTGGTGCAAATTTATACCTTGGCTAATTTAAGGGTATTATTATTATAGGGGTATTCGTATTTTGGTGTCAAAATTGGATGTTCATGTTGAATTTTTTAAAGTTTGTTACTACTTCAATATGGAGATGGCTCTCTAAACTTATTTCTTTTTAATATAAACATATATGACATAATTCCCAATCGATAGCTATTAGGTAGAATTCGTAAGAAATACTACCTATTACATTCTCCCCTAAGTTGGAATTTCTGGAAAATTTTTGCAGATCTACGCCGATCATGACTCCCAGAACCCAAAACAACCCCTAGTTCTAAACTTTATCTATCTATCTATATCCCTTTTTTATGGACACAGTAACTTCAATAATTCTGCACAAATCTCTTCCAAACTTATACATAAAATCAAGGGGCATAAAATCTCGGTCAAGTTCGTTAATGGGCAAAATCGAACTAAGCGGAGGAGGGTTGAAATGGGAGGATGTGAAAACAGAAAAAAGCCGATTACTTCTTAATTGTGATACGTATCGAATCCGTTTAAAGTTATTATTACTTCTAGCAAAAGGGCCGAAAATTTATGTATGACAGATTTTTGATATCATTCAAAATGGCCTCAAGGGGGGGAGGGGGGAATATAGGTTTGAGAAAAAAATCCCTGACGGCTCGGCCTGCAGGCACAGGTAGATTTCGAAGACGCAGACCGTGGGGTGCCTGTTTGTTGGGAATTGCGGAAGAAATGTCCTTTTTGCCATGATGCCGCAGTTGGGTTCCATAAGGGACCGCCCACTTTGAAATCTGACTTGTTCGCAGGCGGAGCCGGCAGGGATTTTTTTTAAATTTTTTTTTTTTTTTGCTATAAGGGTTGGTCCTATAAAAAACTTGTCAGTATAAAAGTTTTAGATAATAGTAAGAGGATTTATAATAAATTCAAGCGGATTTGATATCTTGTAAATTGACGAAGTTATGATTTTTTTTCTTCTAAAACCCCCCTCCCCCCCCCCCCCCTTGGGGCCATTTTTAATGATATCAAAAATTTGTTATACATAAATTTTCGGCGTTTTTCCTAGAAGTAATAATAACTTTAAACGGATTCGATACGTATTATAATTAAGACGTTATGGGGTTTTTCTGTTTTCACAAAAGCCCCCCTATTCCCCCCCCTTTGTTCGATTTTGCCCATTAACGAACTTGACCCAGAATTTATGCCCCTTGATTTTATGTATCAGTTTGGAAGAGATTTGTGAAGAATTATTCGAGTTATCGTGTCCATAAAAAAGTGACATAGATAGATAGATAGATAAAGTTTTAAACTGAGGGTGGTTTTGGGTTCTGTGAGTCATAATCGGCGTAGATCTGCAAAATTTTTTCAAAAATTCCAACTTAGGGGAGAATGTAATAGGTAATATTTCTTACGAAATCTACCTAAAAGTTCATAACTTTGTCCATTCACAAGATATCAAATCCGCTTAAATTTATTATAAATCCTCTTAATATTATCTACAACTTTTATACTGACAAGTTTTTTATGGGACCAACCCTTACAGCAAAACATAATTAAAACAAAAAAATCCCTGCCGGCTCCGTCTACAGACACAGGTAGTTTTTGAAGTGGGCGGTCCCTACTGCCGCATCATGGCAAAAAGATAATATCTTCTGAAATTCCCAATAATTAGGCGCCCCACGGTCTGCGTCTTCGCAATCTACAGGTGTCTGTTGGCCGAGCCGTCAGGGATTTTTTCTTTTTCCAATTTTCCAATTTGAAAATTAAAATGTTATTATTTGCTCTCTTTTTTCTTGGCCAACTGTACATACACTTATGATTCATTTTTTGTTTGAAAGGCTTGCATCTTGAAAGCTTGAATATGAACTAAGAGATATGTGCAGTCGATAACACTGAAAATAACAGTTCGGAAGTCACCAGCACACGATTAAATGTTAAAATATGGCGATTAAATATGTTTTCGGACTTGCCAAATAATTTCTCTTCAAAAATTTTATTTCAACTAATAATTTTCCTTTATTGTTAGATTTAAATAAAAACAATTTTAAATAACTAGTATATAGTGCTTTTTCTGTTTTCAACTGCCTCTTATGTATGTTTGGCATATTAAAGGAAGTACTCACACTGACCAGTGGATGGCTGTAACTATCGACTGTAAATTGGCAGCAAAAAAAAATGTCATCTGCCGTCCTGTGGTTACTAACCATAATTTCTCTCTTTCAGCTTTAAATTGGTGATATTGATGATTTCGGATAAACAACAATTATTATTTCAATGATTTTTTTTTTTTTTTTTGTAATACAATTAGACACATTTACTTTTCTGCTAAAACTATTTAACCTATTAATTGCATGTTTATTGTTTGATCAAATTTCCCATTTCATTATACGAATATACCTATTATTATCCCAGCAAGTGTGCAATGTTAAATTTAAACATTTTCTCCGAAAAGTATTTTTGCAGCTGCTCGCAAAAGATTTTGCACTAAATCTCGCAATCGCTAGGGGTGGATCTGATAATAAAATAACAATTTCTGAAAAATTGTACGAAATGGTAAATATATACTTTCATAAACTGTTACGCTGTACAAAAATAAAACAATATACAATACACTATAAGTAAGTATCTAAACATTAGCTAAAAAATCTGCATAATACACTTCTAACAAATAATAATAATAATAATAATAATAATAATAATAATAATAATAATAATAATAATAAAAATAAAATTCGGTATAATTACTCATGACTACATGATTATATATTTCAGTGCCCTTGCTTTTTTAAGAAGAAGAATATATTTATCAAAAATTTTCTTACCATTCATATCAGAACATCTTATTTTGCGCAACATCTTCAAAATTTCTTAAAATATATGATGATATATCACAATAAAATACTTATTTCTGTAAAATTGTAAACATAATTTTTCATCAACTGTTATGCAATGTAAATATATATATATATATATATATATATATATATAACAAGAGAGCAATAAGCAAATAGAACAGTACAAGACGTTAAGCATATTTTTCTTTATCAGTTACATATATGTAGTTTTATATATATTGAATACGTAAATATAAAAAAATTCGTATATTCAGCTCAAAAAGCTGCAGGATGTTGTTGCAATACGTAATAGAAAAAATAACAATTCCTAAATAATTACTTCTTTCTACATAATAATTATCTCATTGACTTTAATTTTTCTTTTTTTAGCAAGATGATATTTATTTACATATTTCATATCGGTCATATCACAATATTATTTAACACATGTGATCTTCCAAAATTTCGGAAAAAGTAATTCTCATACACAATAAAATAATAATTTAAATAAATATTTCTTGAAAAGCTATGCAATTTAAAAATAAATAAATATATATGTAAATATCTTTAAAATATGTGCGTTAATGCTAAAAAAAATTGCAGAATGCTGTAGCAAGAAATTGTGGAATAATAATTTCTAAATATATACATAGCAGCAGTTTCAATAAATAATGGTGAAAAAACTCAAGAAGTGTCAGTGCTATCTATATGCACTTTTTCTCTTGTTTGCTATCAAGATGATATGCATTTATATTCTTTATTTCACTCGTATCAATAAATGGATCTTCGAAATTTTGGAAAAAACTGATACTATATACATAATAAAGTATTTCTTTTTGTAAACATATAGAAATATGATAAACATTTTTTTTAACATGCATATCACTATATTTTCTTTATTGTGAAAACAATATGAAAAATTTCATAGTTTATTTTAAATGCACAATTCCATTAAGTACACTTACATCAACAACTATACTTAGATTGCTATATATATTCGTATACTTTTGCAGGGTTTGTGAATATCATGGTCACGAAAACAGTTTATAATACAGAATAAAATTTAATAATCATAATAATAATAATAAACTACAGAATTGTTCTTCCTAGGAAACAGAAATTTAAAGGGAATTTTTGTTTCATTTTATCAAGTAATGGGTAATTTTATTTCTTTTGAAACGTTTATTCTGGAATGGTATGGATTATCATGCAAGAGTAATTTTTTTTTAATGAATTTATGTAAGTTAAGGAACTTGATATATAAATAAAAAATATATTTTAAATTTTATAATACTTATATTAATAATTTTGTATAAAAATTATTTTAGAATAAAAACTATTCTTATAAGCTGTAGATTGTTTTTTTCTGTCAAATTTCTGCATTTTATTTATAAAGAGGTACACATCATTTTAAAAGTTTATAAAAATTACACTTAATCATTTCATAAAGTCTCAGTAGAATTTTTGTTAATGAAATGTAAATAAAATCTGTAAGATCTATTAATTTTTTAAGAAATACGAACGTTTCCGGAGGACTTTTTCCCATAATGTGGAAATATAAAGTGCATTATCAGTTACTGAGGGTCATACAACATTGGGGTCAAACTTGTTCATCACATGTGAGTTTGAAAACATTCTAAATGACGATTCTCAAATCCACTTGATAATGTCAGTCGAGTTGCAATAAATTTAGTTGTGCCTGTTATCAGTATACAGTGTAGGAGAAGGCACTTGAATATGGATGTTTATTTCTTTACTAAACCTGGTGAAAGTTAAAGCCGGATTGAAGATTTTTGCTGAGGATTTAAATAGTATAATACATTACAGATACCCTCCACTCAAACTGAATTACGATAAAGCTATGCGCATAGGCATGCTTAGTTTTAGCTAGATTTTGTGTAAGATCAGACGTATGGTTTTCATTTCCCTGCTATGTTTTTTATACAAAAAATTTTAAGAAAGTTTACTTGTGAAAGTTTAATTGTTAAATAATTCTAAAATGCCTAGAAAAGCTCTTATCCATAGAACCGAGTTACACAAAGTTCTTCATTCATATGCTCATCGTATTAGTGACAATGAAAACAAAATACGGCCGCCATCAGATCCTGTATGGAATGAGATAAGTCAAGAAAAAAATTTTGTTTACAGCGCCAAATATATATACGTTTATGTGAAGCAAAATAGAAATAATATTTGGAAATATATAAATATACCTGAATATGCTGATAAAGAATCAAGGAGTGATTCTGAGGAAAAGAAGAAAATAACTGATCCTGAAGAAAACATTAGTTCTGAAGAATCATACTCTGAAAAATTAAATACAGAAAGCAGTAATTCTGATGATGATGCCAAAGATTCTATTGATTTTATACTAACATTGTCTCACGAAGAATGGAATGAAATAAAGCCCAGTTGGCGTATATTTTCTGGAGACAAATATGATAAACATTATAGAGAATTAGCACCCAGATTATGGACATCGCTTGTTAGTGAACATTTTTGGGATGTCACCAGTCTTCCCTGCTGTCTCTCCTTCAAACGTGCTAACGTTTCGTCAGAGGAAGAACCTTTTGTGCGAATGACAGCAAAATGTGTCGATTGCAACTCCAAGTTTCTCGGTGAAATAAAATATGAAGCCTTAGAGGGATGTCGAGCTGTGATCAAGTGCAAATATAGAGGATCTTTTCTTACATGTAAAAGTACATCGAAAAGAAGATTAATTGGAAAAGCCAAAGATTATGCTAATTTGCAAATTTGTGAAAAAAACTTATCGGCGATTGCATTTAGAAATTTTGAAGCTAGACGTATGATGCGCCCTGGTGATGCAGAACCACCTCATATTCCTACTGCAAATGCACTTAGAATTTTAAAACACCGCAATGCAGCGAGAAATAACCAAGAAGAAAATCCTATTGTAAGCCTTAATATAATGATGCATGACACAAAATATCACAACGGTATTAAGCATTTAGGTTATGACCCTTTTTACGTCATATATTGGATGCCATCCCAATTAAAAGTGTATAATGCTTACTGTAAAACTAGTCAAATCTCAAAAGTATGCATTGATGCAACAGGTAGTGTAGTAAAGAGAATAAAACGGCCTTATGGTGGAAAATCGAAACATATTTTCTTATATGAAGCTGTTGTGAACGATGATGTATCTGGAAAACAGTATTCTGTGAGTAGTATGTTATCGGAGGCTCACGATAACAATATGATATATCATTGGCTGGCCATATGGAGAAGGAATGGAGCTCTCTCTCCAAAAGAAATTGTTTGCGACCATTCTACTGCTTTGTTATCAGCAGTGGTCCGAGCATTTACCCAATATGGAACTTTGAAAGATTATGTGGATAATTGTGCCACCATAATATTTGACGCAAGGGCGGGCGTCAGGATTCCTGAATGCTTCGTAAGATGCGATGTGGCGCATACATTAAAACTGGTTGCTTCCTGGCATCCCCTAAAAGGAAAAGGTTTTAGAGTAAGAACTCTATATATTAGGAGCATTGCTCAAATTATTCAGTCCAAGTCGATTCAAGATATAACTGAACTATTGGAAGCAATAATAACAGTTGCTCTGAGTGAGACTGACAATTTAAATTTACTGACAGGTGAAAAGACACATTGTGAAAAATCAAAAGAACTACTAAAGCACCGAATTGCTACAGGCGATAAGAACGAAAACATAGAGAAAGGTATTGATTCTTACGTAGAAGAAACACATATTTCCGAAAACCCGAATAGTGCTGAAAGTATTATCCCAAATTCACAGCTTGAAAAGTGGTACCAAGGAATTTTAAATGCTGTACAAAATAAAATCGCGGAAGAAGAAGGAAGCCATGATAATCTACATTTTTTACCTGAAATAGTAAAAAAAATAAATGATATTATTAAACGTCTTCCATTGTGGTCAGCCATTATGGTACCCTTTTTTGGATACGGTGCAACTACAAGTAGTAGTGCTCCAGTTGAGAGCAATTTCAATAGAATTAAAAATTGCATTTTTTCCAATAAAAAATTACCATTGAGAGCAGATATATTTGTTGGAATCCATTTACAATCTTTGGAAGGGGAAATGAAATTAGTTGCTTCTTCTCAAAGCATATTACCAGAAAATTTTCAGAAAAAAAATTTAGTTAAATTTCAGGGAGATAAGGTATTTCGAAACAAAAAAATATTAAAACAAGCAACTAACGTTGATTTAATTGAGAAAACGTCAAAAAGTAACACATCTCTTAACTGCGTAGTATGTGCCGATGGAAATTTGCCTTCAGGTGCACATAAATGTATTTTTTGCGAAAAATCAGTGCATATAATTGAAGGATGTTCATATCCTCTTTCAGATGCAGAGGGTGATGAAGAGGGGTATGGACAGCATAGAATATGCAAATCTTGTTTTATAGTGCGAGATAACATGAAAGAAGACAAGTTGAAATTAGTTGCCTCTTCTCAAAGCCTATTACCAGAAAATTTTCCCCCAAAAAAATTTGATAAATTTCAGGGAGATAAGATAATTCGAAACAAAAAAATTTCAAAACAAGCAACTAAAGTTGATTTAATTGAGAAAGCATCAAAAAGTAACACATCTCTTAACTGTGTAGTATGTGCCGATGGAAATTTGCCTTCAGGTGCACATAAATGTATTTTTTGCGAAAAATCAGTGCATATAATTGAAGGATGTTCATATCCTCTTTCAGATGCAGAGGGTGATGAAGAGGGGTATGGACAGCATAGAATATGCAAATCTTGTTTTATAGTACGAGATAACATGAAAGAAGACAGAGTAGTCGAAAACTGGCGAGGATTAGCCCTACCTCCTAAAAAACGGAAACGTTCTTCTTATTTAGAACCTAATCAAGAACTACTCAATGTTGATTTTTCCATTAAAAGTAGAAATCGACCTATTGGTTTATTACGAAATGGTAATAAAAATTTAAAACCAATATATTGTAATGGGGATGGCATTATTCTTTCAAATACGTGCGCTTACGATTCTGTATTACAAATACTTGCATGTGCATATTCGGATAGTAAAGATTTTCGCAATTTTATTGATACGCTATTACCATCAAAAACAGTGTTCCAGATTGTGCGGGATACAGCTATGGGCTCCGTAACTTCAAAAACATATTTTTTGAGAGCAACATGGTTGAAAAATATTTGCAAATCGTTTCCATTGCCAAACAATATTTTACAAATCCAAGCACACTGCACAGGAAAAACAGCAGCTGAAAATATATTTCAAGAATTTCCATCGGTCACTGAATTTTCTCGATGTTCAGAAAAGGATTGCGGAATTAATACTCAGAGTCCAAGAGAAATCAGCGTAATATCAATTACATCATCATCAAATTCAGTTAAAAACTTGCAATCCGCTGTAGAATGCTACTTAAGTTGCCAGAAATCACTTTGCGGTAAATATAAAGGAATGGAATTGTGTAAAGGTATTGTGGAAACAACATACCTTATTTGTGGAAATCAAGTAATCATCGAATTAATAAACGAAAATTCTAGCACAGAAAGTGATATAGCTGAAGAAATTGTAGTTAGAACAAATGCTATTCCAGAAAAATTACAATTTTCGAGGAAAATTTTCTATTTACGAGGAGTTGTAGCATTTCACAGTACATCTAAAGCCATTAATGCAATTGGTCATTATGTAGCAGTTTGCAAGCGACTGAACAAACACTGGGAATTATTCAATGACTCGGAAAAAAAAAGTAAGCATTTTACTAATCACAAAAAAATTGCTTGTCAGTGCTTAATTTATACAGTTTAAATTCTTGAAAATTTACTTTTTCCCGAATATATATTAGAACTATGTATTATTTAGCTGTTATTATTGCTCCACGATTATTAATGTGATAAATGTATATTTTGTGGTTATTGAATTTACAAAAATACTAATTATTAATGCATAAATGTGTGTATCTTTATTTTAGAATTTTGTGCATATTGCGTTTCAAGATCAATTCATTTTTATGTGTTAAAAATCCATAGACACGTGTAAATATTTTGTGCATACACTTTTTAATATGTGTGATATTTACACATTTTGTGTAATATTTACAACGCTCTCTAAATATTTCTAAGAAATATGTATATTTAGTTATTATTGGTTTTATTACTGCATAATTATTAATCAAAAATATGTATATTTTGTTGTTTTAAAATTAAAAACTAATTATTAATAGGTCTAAATTTATTTGTGTATCCGAATTTTCACTGATATAACTGGTGTAACATTACACATGTATTTTTAGATATTTAAATTATTTTTTTGGTATTGTACAACTGTTTATAAAAGGTAAATGTAAAATAATATATTGGTTTTTACATTTCATAACTGTTCAAGAAACTTTTAAAGAAATTATTATTTTATTTTGTATAAAATTCATTTTTTTAATTTGAAGATTACATGTGCCAAAATATATTTTGATATGGGTGATATGAAGGACTTCAATTAATACCTTCTCCCTCAAAAAGAAAAATAAATGTAAATGAGGTAATTAACCTGTAGTAAGAGAGATAATCATTTTCCCTTATTTATTACTGCAGCTTTCTTAGCAGGATATACACACTTTTCTGTTTTTATTTGTACATTGCATAACGGTTGTTGAACAAATATGTAATTACAATTTAAAGAAATTAATGTTTTATTCTGAATGTAGCATTATTCCTTTTATGTTATTTTGAAGATATTATGTAAAATAATATATTTTGATATGAATGGTACAAAATTGTAAATAAAGATATTCTTCTTAAAAAATCAACGCCATAAAATCATGTAGACAGGAATAATTATTTCGAATTTTTTATTTTGTATCCCGTTATGTATTAGAGGAGTATTCTGCAGTTTTTTTTTAGCTGAATACATTATATTTTTAGATATTTAAATTATTTTTTTTGGTATTGTACAACTGTTTATAAAAGGTAAATGCAAAATAATATATTTTGATATGAATGGTACAAAAATGTAAATAAATATATTTTTCTTAAAAAATCAACGTCATAAAATCATGTAGACTGGAATGATTTTCAACAACACTGTTTCATTTACCATTTTGTACACTTTTGTACAGAAATTGTTATTTTATTACGTATGTAGCATCTATTTTGTCTCAAAAGTTGAAGATAGTATGCGTTATTATATATATTTTGATTTGAGTGATATGAAAAATTAAAAGAAAAATCATAAGGGTAGAGATAATTCTTCGTAATATTTCACCATAATTTATTGCTGCAGCATTCAGCAATTTTTTTAACATCAATATACATATATTTTATATATTTACGTATATATTTATTTATTTTTACATTTCATAATTGTTCAAGAAACTTTTAAAGAAATTATTATTTAATTTTGTATAAAATTCATTTTTTTAATTTGAAGATTACATGTGCCAAAATATATTTTGATATGGGTGATATGAAGGACTTAAATTAGTATCTTCTCCCTCAAAAAGAAAAAATAAATGTTAATGAAATAATTAACATGTAGTAAGGGATAACCATTTTCCATTATTTATTGCTGCAGCTTTCTTAACCGGATATATACACTTTTCTGCTATACGTATATACATAATCTTTATTTTTACATTGCATAACAGTTGTTGAACAAATATGTAATTACAATTTAAAGAAATTAATGTTTTATTCTGAATGTAGCCTTATTCCTTTTATGTTATTTTGAAGATATTATGTAAAATAATATATTTTGATATGAATGGTGCAAAAAATGTAAATAAATATATTCTTCTTAAAAAATCAACGCCATAAAATCATGTAGACAGGAATAATTATTTCGATTTTTTTATTTTTTATCCCGTTATGTATTAGAGGAGTATTCTGCAGGTTTTTTTTAGCTGAATATATTATATTTTTAGATATTTTAATTATTTTTTTGGTATTGGACAACTGTTTATAAAAGGTAAATGCAAAATAATATATTTTGATATGAATGGTACAAAAATGCAAATAAATATATTCTTCTTAAAAAATCAACGTCAAAAAATCCTGTAGACAGGAATGATTTTCAACAACACTGTTTCATTTACCATTTTGTACAATTGTACAGAAACTGTTATTTTATTACGTATGTAGCATCTATTTTGTCTCAAAAGTTGAAGATCGTATGCGTTATAATATATATTTTGATTTGAGTGATATGAAAAATGATAAGGAAAAATCATAAGGGGAGAGATAATTCTTCGTAATATTTCACCATAATTTATTGCTACAGCATTCAGCAATTTTTTAACATCAATATACATATATTTTATATATTTACGTATATATTTATTTATTTTTACATTTCATAACTGTTCAAGAAACTTTTAAATAAATTATTATTTTATTTTGTATAAAATTCATTTTTTTTTAATTTGAAGATTACATGTGCCAAAATATATTTTGATATGGGTGATATGAAGGACTTCAATTAATATCTTCTCCCTCAAAAAGAAAAATAAATGTAAATGAGATAATTAACCTGTAGTAAGAGGGATAATCATTTTCCATTATTTATTACTGCAGCTTTCTTAGCAGAATATACACACTTTTCTGTTTTCATTTGTACATTGCATAACGGTTGTTGAACAAATATGTAATTACAATTTAAAGAAATTAATGTTTTATTCTGAATGTAGCATTATTCCTTTTATGTTATTTTGAAGATATTATGTAAAAAAATATTTTTTGATATGAGTGGTACGTAAAATGTAAATAAATATATTCTTCTTACAGAAATTTTTTTTTCATCGTTTAAAAAAAAATTTCTGCAGCTTTATTTTATTTTTATTTATTTATTTTTTTTGAGCTGAATGCATGCATTTTTAGATATTTATAAATATTTTACTTTATTTTTACAGTGCATAACTCTTTTTTATATACCATTTTGTATAATTTTATGTAGCACATTTAATGTAGCAACTTTTTTTTCGGAAAAATTTCATTCGCCCTAATATGGTTTGAGAGAAGTCATACTTAAAATGTGAATACATGTTAATTTTCATGTTACTGATAAAAATTAGGCTATATACTCGTATAAAGGTGTAAGGAATAGTAACTACTTGCCATAATTTATTATACGCCGTATAATATATTTTTATATAAGTTATATAAATAATATAAATATATTTTTATCACATTGTAAGCAAACAAATATGACAGTGATATGTTGGAAGGGATAATTTCGTGGAGAATATTTTTTGTTTCCATTATTTATTAGAAGAATATTATTTAGCCTTTTGAAATAAATCTATACATTTTTAGATATTTGCATATTTTTCTCTATTTTAATTTTACAGATCTTTGGATAAATAATTTTATTTATCATTTACAATTTTACAACTTTTTATACTTTTCCAAAAATTAATATATTTTTGAGAAATTTTGAAGATTGTATGTGTCATAACATACATAATTTAGAATTTTTAATTTTACTCCCACTTTTTTCTTTAACAAAGAAAACATATAATGATTAGATTGTAAGATTTTTAAAAAGAGAAGTTGATAGAACTTTGAATACTTGGATGTTTGATTAATTAGAATTAGGTAAATTGGCGCTCGCCTGTATTTTGATATGACTGATATGAAAAACGTTAATAAGTGTATTTGGTAAAAAGAAAGAAAAAAAAAAGTTCAGTCATATACGTTAAGTTGCAAGAAATAATTATTTGGAAAAATCCCACTTTTTTTTCATGACTTATTAGATAAGCATGCTATTTGAGCTACATACACACACATATATATATATATATATATATATATATGTCTACGTCTGTGTTTCATTTACATTGCATAAGTGTTAATGAAAAATGCTAGTGATTTTATTAGAAATACTACTTTCCTTAGTATGTATTACATTATTTGATTTTTAGTCAGTTTTTGTTCAATTCCTTTTTCATTATTATATTTTATACTTGCCATTACATCCAAATTAATATATTATTACTTCATCATTTATTTATTATTGCACACACTTAGCATATATTTTTGAAAATATTAACAATATTTACTCGACATTATTTCCATTTCGGAAATTTAATCAATTTGTTTATTATTGGAATATTGTATAAATATTTTATTGCAATAAAAAATTCAATTGGAATATTATTAAATTGTGATTAACTAACTGTTTGGTATTTTTCAACATGTCTATTCCATTACATCTGACAATATAAAAAACATATATAAAACTAGCTGAAGTACCTGGCTTTATCAGGGATTTTAAGAATGTTTGTGCTGAAAAATCAATTTCAACATTAAACATGTTGTATAGAGAACTTTAATATGTTAAAACATGCCAATATTTCCATAATCGGGTTTTTATCATGATTCAATACATTCCTGAAACTCATATGGAGTTATATTCACCTGCAAACGTCATATCTACTTGCTTTCTCTATTACACATATTGATACTCTCTTTGTAAGATTCTCAAACATTTTAATAACCCCGTTAAACTTCCTATATGACGTCATATTAATTTTCATTTTAACTCTCTAATGACGTTATATTAACGCACTTTCAGTTCTTACACATACTCATACTCCTTGTATTATGGAGAAATGTTTGAAAATTTCCGTTATATCCGTCATATTAATATTTCTTTCAATTGTTGAAACTTTTTATTTCAGTTTAAATTTTTCACGTGGAAATCTTTCAATAGAAAATTAAATAGAAAATTAATAGAAATTTCATTGGATAAATTTAGAAGGAATTTTATGGTGGCCTTTTAATTGTTGGCAACTGCTATAACGAAAAATGTTTAAATTTGATAGGAAAATCTGTTAGATGTTTGGTTTTTAATTAATTAAAAATTAACTATACATTATTTCGATTCCGGGTAACTTTAGTTGACTCGGCTGTGTTTCAATATACCTTAACGTAAAATTTCACAATTCAGGCTTTCAAACTGCTCATTTGTATAGAAGCAAAGACAAACAGAAAAAAATTTCACTTTATATATTAAATGCAAAATTAGTTCTGTAAAAGAAACGATAGAAAGAAAAAAACATTACATTTTTTTTTTCTTTTCCACAACAATAAACATTTATGTAACCTTTATAACAGAGTGGTGAAACATTTTTAAATGCATTATTAATCACTACTTACAATAATTTGTATAATAAATAATATTTTTAAAGCTTTAGAAATTTGTATCGCAATGTATGCTTTTTAGTTTTAATATACGGAATTTGCTAACACAACTTGAATAATTCGCATATTGTTTGCAATTTTATACCCTTGCTGTGGGAAATGCCGCTTTTTCCAGCCCGGAAGTAAGAATCGGCCATAACTCCGTAACGGAAGTGGTACAAACGAAAATCTCTCGGTACTTACCGGTACTAACGGAGTACTAACGACACCTATAATTTGAGCGCGATCGGGAAACTTTTATTTTTTCCTATGGGAAACACCATGTTTCTCCAGCCCGGAGCTCGCACATAAGAATCGTCCGTTACTCCGTAACGGAAGCGGTACAAACGAAAATCTCTCGGTACTTACCGGTACTAACGGAGTACTAACGACACGGGCAATTTGTGCGATGTCGGAGAATTTTTTACCCTTGCTGTGAGAAATGCCACTTTTTTCCAGCCCGGAGTACGAATCGGCCATAACTCCGTAACGGAAGTGGTACAAACGAAAATCTCTCGGTACTTACCGGTACTAACGGAGTACTAACGACACCTATAATTTGAGCGCGTTCGGGAAACTTTAATTTTTTTCCTATGGGAAACCCCATGTTTCTCCAGCCCGGAGGTCGCACATAAGAATCGTCCGTTACTCCGTAACGGAAGCGGTACAAACGAAAATCTCTCAGTACTTACCGGTACTAACGGAGTACTAACGACACGGGCAATTTGTGCGATGTCGGAGAATTTTTTACCCTCGCTGTGAGAAATGCCACTTTTTTCCAGCCCGGAGTAAGAATCGGCCATAACTCCGTAACGGAAGTGGTACAAACGAAAATCTCTCGGTACTTACCGGTACTAACGGAGTACTAACGACACCTATAATTTGAGCGCGATCGGGAAACTTTAATTTTTTTCCTATAGGAAACCCCATGTTTCTCCAGCCCGGAGCTCGCACATAAGAATCGTCCGTTACTCCGTAACGGAAGCGGTACAAACGAAAATCTCTCGGTACTTACCGGTACTAACGGAGTACTAACGACACGGGCAATTTGTGCGATGTCGGAGAATTTTTTACCCTTGCTGTGAGAAATGCCACTTTTTTCCAGCCCGGAGTACGAATCGGCCATAACTCCGTAACGGAAGTGGTACAAACGAAAATCTCTCGGTACTTACCGGTACTAAAGGAGTACTAACGACACCTATAATTTGAGCGCGATCGGGAAACTTTAATTTTTTTCCTATGGGAAACCCCATGTTTCTCCAGCCCGGAGCTCGCACATAAGAATCATCCGTTACTCCGTAACGGAAGCGGTACAAACGAAATTCTTTCGGTACTTACCGGTACTAACGGAGTACTAACGACACGGGCAATTTGTGCGATGTCGGAGAATTTTTTACCCTCGCTGTGGGAAATGCCACTTTTTTCCAGCCCGGAGTAAAAATCGGCCATAACTCCGTAACGGAAGTGGTACAAACGAAAAACTCTCGGTACTTACCGGTACTAACGGAGTACTAACGACACCTATAATTTGAGCGCGATCGGGAAACATTAATTTTTTTCCTATGGGAAACCCCATGTTTCTCCAGCCCGGAGCTAGCACATAAGAATCGTCCGTTACTCCGTAACGGAAGCGGTACAAACGAAATTCTTTCGGTACTTACCGGTACTAACGGAGTACTAACGACACGGGCAATTTGTGCGATGTCGGAGAATTTTTTACCCTCGCTGTGGGAAATGCCACTTTTTTCCTGCCCGGAGTAAAAATCGGCCATAACTCCGTAACGGAAGTGGTACAAACGAAAATCTCTCGGTACTTACCGGTACTAACGGAGTACTAACGACACCTATAATTTGAGCGCGATCGGGAAACTTTAATTTTTTTCCTATAGGAAACCCCATGTTTCTCCAGCCCGGAGCTCGCACATAAGAATCGTCCGTTACTCCGTAACGGAAGCGGTACAAACGAAAATCTCTCGGTACTTACCGGTACTAACGGAGTACTAACGACACGGGCAATTTGTGCGATGTCGGAGAATTTTTTACCCTTGCTGTGAGAAATGCCACTTTTTTCCAGCCCGGAGTAAGAATCGGCCATAACTCCGTAACGGAAGTGGTATAAACGAAAATCTCTCGGTACTTACCGGTACTAACGGAGTACTAACGACACCTATAATTTGAGCGTGATCGGGAAACTTTAATTTTTTTCCTATGGGAAACCCCATGTTTCTCCAGCCCGGAGCTCGCACATAAGAATCGTCCGTTACTCCGTAACGGAAGCGGTACAAACGAAAATCTCTCGGTACTTACCGGTACTAACGGAGTACTAACGACACGGGCAATTTGTGCGATGTCGGAGAATTTTTTACCCTTGCTGTGAGAAATGCCACTTTTTTCCAGCCTGGAGTAAGAATCGGCCATAACTCCGTAACGGAAGTGGTATAAACGAAAATCTCTCGGTACTTACCGGTACTAACTGAGTACTAACGACACCTATAATTTGAGCGCAATCGGGAAACTAATTTTTTTCCTATGGGAAACCCCATGTTTCTCCAGCCCGGAGCTCGCACATAAGAATCGTCCGTTACTCCGTAACGGAAGCGGTACAAACGAAAATCTCTCGGTACTTACCGGTACTAACGGAGTACTAACGACACGGGCAATTTGTGCGATGTCGGAGAATTTTTTACCCTTGCTGTGAGAAATGCCACTTTTTTCCAGCCCGGAGTAAGAATCGGCCATAACTCCGTAACGGAAGTGGTATAAACAAAAATCTCTCGGTACTTACCGGTACTAACGGAGTACTAACGACACCTATAATTTGAGCGCGATCGGGAAACTTTAATTTTTTTCCTATGGGAAACCCCATGTTTCTCCAGCCCGGAGCTCGCACATAAGAATCGTCCGTTACTCCGTAACGGAAGCGGTACAAACGAAAATCTCTCGGTACTTACCGGTACTAACGGAGTACTAACGAATGGCATTACTGAATTTCCTCAACTCCATAGGTCCGGGCTGGTGAAATGTACCTAATATGCGAGTGCATAACAATACCCAATGCTCAAAAAAATTTTCAGTGTTGGCATGGATGGATTTCTTGTACCCATGAATTCATTACTTTAATTGCTGTGAAAATACTCTCGTATCCAATTCACAGTATTTCTCTTTTGATTCGCATCAAACAGAAATATTTATAAAGTAAAAATTGTGAGTTACAGGTAGTTGAGTTATGTCTATTGATCACTATTTAAGTTACATTTTATTTGATGATAACTTATTAAAAGGTCTGATTTTAATATGTGTCTATTAATTGTACTTTTTATTACCTTTTTAATGCCTTTTTGCAGTTAAAATGTCGATTCTATATGTATAAAATGCATTTTTTTTAAAAATTTGTAATCAGTATATATTTTACAGACAATGTCAATGCATAAATTACAGTTTCTTTTTGTTAATGATTTTTTTTAATTCCCTCCTTAAGATATAAATTATGTGTGTTTATTGAGCTGTTTTTAAGTCTTAATTTTAATTAAGTTTAAATACTGGTTTTTAATGCTAATTTTCTGTTTCATTTTGCTCAGTTTTAAAGTATTATGGGTGTCTCAGAAAATTTTCCACTGAACAGATAATCTTTAATGTACTATATGGTTTCTGTACACAAAGTTGGTTAATCATATTTTTTTTTATCGCAACAAGATCAGAAAACTGCTTATATGTATTTTTAAATGGAATGAGTTATCCATAATTAAAAAAATACTATATTGTTTAAGGAGACCTTAAAGTAAAAAATCCAGCAGTGGGCCAATTAAGGAAATTTATATAATTATTATTAAAGTATTAGTGAATTCCAAAAGGTATTACATATGTTTTTTAGCCTAGTCCTTTATGTATCAAAATAAACATTCAAAGTTTCAAAATACATTTCTTGGTAAAAATTAAAAATGTTACCTTCTTCTGTGTTCCAGTTGTGGGCATAGTAAATTTCTGAATCACCAGTAGTGATCTCCAGTCTTGAGTTTAGTGTGCATGGGCGTAGCAACAGATTTTTTATTTTTTTATTTTTTTTGGGGGGGGGATTCAAATTTTCCCAATTTGAAACAAATTGCTCTTGTTTCCAGCCCAAATGATATGTGCAATGTGTCTATATAATAATAATGATACTTATGTGAAGACCAGAATTCAAAGAAGCCCACCTAATGATAGCATCGTCCAGTTTTATAAAATTTCCTATTTCACTTTCACATTTTAATAGCATTAGGCTGTCAAGTCTGTCATCACTTATAGTAGTTCACAATACATTTTTTATAATTTTTAATTGTCTAAAGGTTCTTTCATTAGATGCAACACCACAAGCTGATGTGAATGTTAAGATATATAGTTTGAAGGCATGACTCAAATAGTGTTTGAATTTCTTGGCATGAGTGAAAAGTTCATCAAGTGAGTTAACATTATGGTTTGAACATAAATCAAATATTTCCATTTGACTCTGCAAGTCATGTACATGAGGTCTCTTAGATCTAGGAGGAAACATATTAATAACTTTTCTAAATTAGTCATACTCAAATTTGCCTTGTTGAATAGTATATTTAATATGGAATGTATTGTTTCAATATTCTTTTGAATGTAGCAAACATTGTCATTTAAGCTCATTATTAAAGTGTGCAAAATTTCTTTAAATTCTTTCCTGTAAAACATATATATATTAATGTCCATTGTTGTGCTATTATTATCTATTCTCTTTGCTGGAACCCTTTTCCTATGGTGCTTTCAGAAGTCAGCTTCAGCTGCAGCATCTATTTCCAATTTCTCAGCAAATACGATTAAACTTCTTAACAGATATCCATCCCAGTGGAATCATCACTGATAGTTTGTAAGGTTTGGACAGTACTTTTTATTATATGGATGCAGTCAATGACATTAAAATTTGGCGTCTCCAGAATTTCAGTTAAAATTTTTATTTTACTCAAGATGTTTTTCATGAAAAAAAAAAATTATGCAATGAAATCAAAAGTTTTCACTTTCATATAAATACCAAATACTTTTGTTCTTGTCGATGAATCAAAAGTCTTTTATTGAAAAATACTTTCTAGTAATTCTATTATCACCTCAGGAATTTGAAATTTCAAAAAATTTATCAGTTATCACAGGTTAGACAAAAAAAAAATCAAAATATAATCAAAAGCTAAAATAATGCCAGATTTCACAGATTTGATTCGAATAAAAAAACTAGTCTTGTGTGCCAATCCCAAAACTTTTTTCTCTCATACAGGTTTCACATACTACACCAAAAACAAATAAGCACCAATTTATATTCATTTCTAACTGAATCTAAAATTTTATTAAACTTAGTCTGGCATTAGTTCTGGAGATATAGCTATCATGAAAATCATGCAAAATCTGGCATAGCAATGCCACCTGTTGGGTTATATATACCAAAACTTAATCAACATCTATTTTTGTCAAGGTCTAATGGAATCTGAAGTTTGGTGAAATTCAGAGCTTTAGTTCTTCAGATATAGCTATCTGAAAAATGTAGCATAGCAGCGCCACCTGTTAGGCGATTTACACCAAAAACTAATAACCACCCATTTATATCAAGGTCTAACTGAATCTAAAGTATTAATAAATTTCGTGCATTGCTTCTTGAGATACCGCGCCCATAAAATTTCTCTCACATACAAACACACACACACAGACAGAGGTTTTCTAAAAACAGTCCAATTGTGTTCAGGACCTTCTAAAACATATAAATCTGTTGAAAACCGGAAGTGGAAAATTTTCATGAACCCAATACTTTTTTCTTGTAAAGATAGAAGAAAGTAATAAACACTTTAAACATATGAAACTAGTAATTATCAATAATGTTTTCTAAAGCTTTGCTATTGCAACATTCTATAAGTGAAACATTTATCATTAATGAGTATTTTGGCTAGTTTTAGAAATGTATCTGAGAAAAAACTCTATGAATTGCTTCTCAGCTGTGTACAGCATGATTAAAAGAAAACTCGTCACCCTCAAGGCTAGAATCTTAGTGATGAACTCTCTCTTTAGCCTAAAATTTAAGGGAATTTTGTTTTTCGGTGGTGGCAGAGGTGTATTCAATTTCCTAATTATTTGATTTGTTAATTTTTTTTATTAGTGTCACATTATATTTACTCCAACTGTTATAATGCTATTAAATCATTTGATGTATTAAATTATATTACATATACAGTATGCTCTTAAAAATCTACAGCATGACACTAGAGTCCTGCTCAGATTGGGATGGAGCCGTCACAAATCCTGACTTTAACCCGACAGACTTCAAGCTAAATTCGAAATATTCATACCTGAACACGAAGTGAAAGAAAATAAATGTATAATTTTATACATTTATGGAAAAGTAATCCACAAGTTTACTGCTTATGTACAAAAAATAACACATATAAACCCATTACTATTCAAATATATAATTTTTTCATTTGACAATTATTCAGAATATCCTTTTGTATAATCGGTTCATCTCAAACTCAATTTGAAAGAAGCAAAGCACACCCTGAAGCATATAAAGTTTACTCGACCCACAAAAAACAAATGAATCATTCAAACCTAAAATGAAATACATCTCGGGTAGCCGATGCAGGACTGTGATTTCCAGTAAACCTGGAAACAATAAACCCAAAAAATTTTCACTGACTGCAACCGCACTCAAAATGAAAGAAAATTAATCCATATTTCAATATGATTGTTGAAAAGTTGACTACTGTAACATCTCTAATAACATTTTTATCTTTTATGTAGAAAAATGATTTTTTTTCATCTGAAAATATTTACGGTTTCTTTGGAAACTCAGGCAACATGAACTGACTCAGAATAGCGAAAACCCAACTTGAACACGAAACAATTAACCCTTTGATAACTGGCCAGGATTGATGACTAATTTTGCGATCAATCATTCTACAATTTCCAAAAAATTTCTTTGTGACAGATTTCTCTTGAAAATATCCTAATATAAGTATATGACAGATTTAAAAAAGTCTTACTCATAGAATAAAAAATAGTCCACTGCGACATATAGGTCCCAACCATAGTCCAATGATTCAAGACAACCTGACACACAACAAAAATAAGCTGTGTCAACCTGGCTCAATAAGTACTACTTCAGATTGAGTTGTGTTGCCTGATCCAATCCGGAACAAGGGACCTGAGACCAAGGGTTTTGCAGATTTCTGAAATTATATGAAATTTAGGTCATAGTCTGAAGAGAAAGGCAGAAAATGTTTGCAGAAAATCATTAATGAAAATTTTCTTATACCTATGGTATGCATCACAACATTTGCAAATTTCGTAACTTCTTAATGGTGTTCATGTGCTGATTACCTCGTGACCGATTCAATTTCACGACTGTTTTTCCTAATTGTTTCCTAATTTTTTTGTGATCATTTTCCAAAATTCACTATTTTTCTGTTAATCATTGACAGAATTGATTTTTTCGACCATTTGTCTAAATTCATGACATTTTTTTTTTGCAACCGATCGACAAAATTTGCTAATTGTTTTCGCCTTCTTTTGTCAAAAATTAGCAACTCTTTTCTATGATCGTTTGTTGGAATTCGGGAATCTTTTTCTGCAACAACTGACTGACAAAAATTGCTATTTTATTGCATGATCTTTCACAAAATTCCGATCGTTGACGAATTTTTTTCGACCATTTCCGAAATTCATGACATTTTTTTGGCAACTGATCGATGAAATTCCTTATTTGTTTTCACAATATTTTAATGCAATTCGATACTCTTTTCTACGATTGTCTTTTTCTACAACCGACTGACAAAAATGTATATTTGTTTGCGCAATCTGTTACGAAATTCCCCTATTTATGCAATTATTTGACTAAATTCATGATTTTTTTTGTTCAATCTTTTGACGAATTTTGCAATATTTTTCTGGAATAGTTACACTAAATTCGCGATTTTTTTCTGCATCCAATTGAAGATAATCGCTATTTGTTTCAGTGATCTTTAGCAAAATTCGCAATATTTTTTCATGGTCGTTTGAAAAAATTAGCGATTTTTTCCGCAAGCAATATGCCAAATTAACTATTTTTTCTAATTCCAACTCATAAAATTCATGATGATTACTGCAATCTGTGGACAAATTGCTTTTGCATAAAAAAATGAAAAGAAATTGTGGACTCCTGCTAAAATTAAAAAAATATTTGCTGAAGAATCACATGTTTCTAAAAGAAGTTAAGATAAGAAGGCAAAATCTCGCACTGCATATATTTATTGTGGGGGTCTATTTCTATTTTGTGCACAATTTGGGCAATCCTGCTTCAACCCCTATACCTAAAAAAACTTTGCTCTCCCTCCTCAAGAAACTCTTGAAATGGCACCCCTGCAGTAAAACCTGCAAAGAAGAAGTTGAAAAGGACTGAAAAAAGCTCCGACTTAGACTGGTTACCATCTTAGCAAGTATAATTGTATGGTGTTTTTTTCATCGAAACTTGATATTTTCCCCGTTTGAGGAAGAATTATGTTATAGATAGCTTTTGCTTAGATATGTGTCTCTGTAATACACCTATGCTCTTCAGAATTTTTTTTTATAGAAAGGAGGTTTTAAGAATCTGAAGGAATACCTGAAAAAAAACAGCACCTGTCTATAACTGAAAACTTTCTTAATATTTATTAATTCTACTTGTTAAGACAAAAACCTGTGTAAAAAGGAATATTTTAGAGGTCCCTTGAAATTCCGTATTAGAAGTATTACTGTCTTCGTATATATGATTCAATGAACATTTCTCGTTCAGAAAGGTTGTGGGGTACAACCAGCTACTCCACCGTTGGATATGCCACTACCTTAAAAAAACTGTGTCCCCCCCCCTCTCCAATAAATTTCTGAAATTGCACTTCTGGATTCAGCTCTTGCGGTCCATCTGGTTTTTGATAAATTTCAGTTGAATTTCTCTATCAATTTTCTCTACATTTGACTGAAAATGTTTAAATCTTTTTAGACTAGATGTGAAAAAAACAGAGTTCTTCAAAGACATTAAACAAATCTTAAATTAATATGCTAACGTTGCCAGCATGTTCTAGTTGGTATTAGTATGGGGGTCTTGTCAAGGTATGTAATGAACATGGGGACCGATGATCTCAGCTATACGTTTTTGTATACCAGTGAACTGCCGAGAAAGGTTGTGGGTGGGGGGTGGGGGGTACAGCCAGCTACTCCACCTTTGGATATGCCACTACCTTAAAAAAACTGTGTCCCCCCCCTCTCCAATAAATTTCTAAAATTGCACTTCTGGATTCAGCTCTTGCGGTCCATCTGGTTTTTGATAAATTTCAGTTGAATTTCTCTATCAATTTTCTCTACATTTGACTGAAAATGTTTAAATCTTTTTAGACTAGATGTGAAAAAAAACAGAGTTCTTCAAAGACGTTAAACAAATCTTAAATTAATATGCTAACGTTGCCAGCAACGTTACCGTATTGTTCGCAAAATCATACGACTGGAATGCCAGCTTGGAATAATCAACTTCTATTTCATTGAAGCACAGTCAAATTAAAACTACCATTCCCTTTCCAGTCTTGTCACTACATTCACTCATTTTGACCAGTGTTTCCCTAATTCTACCTTCATTACGTACAGTTCAGATAACAATAGACATTTTAACTTTGTGTGATAGATCTGGAGTTGTCAGCCATAATTGTGAAATAGAAACTATTTTTTATCTCAGAATAGATTTTTTGATGAATTTCTGATGCTATTATATTTATCATTTCATTTTGAGATTCTGGATTAATGTGTGTAACATGATATGATCTCAATTTTTTATCTTCAAACCAGCATTTGATTGTAGGATTGTGTCTGGAGATACGCTGTATCACTTCATAAAAATTTCCTTTATTAAAATCATCTGTGTTTGACTCTCGAAAAGTTAAGCCTTGCTTTCTGAGTGTTTTACAAGTATTCATTAAAATCTTTATAGCTTTTTTGTTGCACATTTGAACTTTTTCCTCCTCAATCAAAACGTGTCTTTTGATTTGTCAATTAAGGCATTAGTATACTTTTTCTTTACAATGAAATTACAATACTCATACAGAGCATAATAATTAGTTGGAGAGGAGAAATGCTGTTGGAGTTTTCCTAATTTATCTTTTCCACACCCTTTCATTTTACACCCTACTTTTACCCCGGTTTAAGTCCAAGCCTTTTTTCTTTTATCACAACCTATTCCGGCAGGAAAAAGACAACATACAAAGCAAAAAGCAGCATGAATTGCTGTACTGTATTCCAAATATTCAAATTCTGTATACCAATGGGGTTTAAATCTATTTTTTAAATCAGAAGGAAAATGTGCTAATTCAGGTTAATGTGAACCTAACTGAATTAGGTATTTTTTCTGATTTTCATTTAAAGTAGATCGACGCAAGCCAGGATCAAGATTAACTATTTCGGAGGTACTTCCATTGTCTTCAGTGGAAAATTCTAACTCATTGTTCAGTTTGCTCAACACTCTTCATCCATCCTCAAGAACAATATCACAGCATTCTTTAACTGAAGTGATTGAGTTTATAACCTCAACTAGTGCCAGTTTCTTGTTAACTATTTCTAATTTATTATACAGTAGCCTCCCTCTTAACCGGAACTCTGCTTTAACCGGCCGACTTTTTTCCCAAATCAGGCAAAATTTAGATCGAACGGAAAATTTCGTTTATAAATGGATACGCGTTGACCTTCACAACAAAGGAAACTGGAATGACAGGATTATTTCATTCGACGGGGAGGGGGAGTTTGGAAGAATACCTCTACAAGTAGCTGACCTTGAGAAGACGAATAGGAAAATAGGATCTTCCTCCCTTTTCACGGAGCAGAATGTAACTGGCACTGTTTCACATTTTCTTTCTGTCTCCCCGTGAAAAGTAATTTTTTTCTCACTCCTGATGTTTTCAGTTTTTGTTTGAGATGGATAGTTACGGGGAAAAATGGAAACATGTTGTTGTGTCGATGGAGAAGCGATTAGATGCTTTACATAGAATGGATAAAGGTGAAAGTATAAAGTCAATTGCGTTGGAATTTGGTGTCGGTGAAAGTACTGTTGGCGATTGGAAAAAGAAAAGAAAAGACATTGAGGCATTTTCTTTAAGTCTTGCGAAAGCTGCGCTGAAATCCCGATCCACTTTGAAAAAGCCCAAACAAGAGAAATTAGATCAGGCATTATTGATATGGTTTAATCAAGAAAGATTGAACGGAAAGCCAATCAGTGGACCGATACTGAAGGAGAAAGCGTTAATTCTGCATCAGAAAATAGGAGGAAGTGATGAATTTATAGCAAGTAAGGGTTGGCTAAATAGGTGGAAAAAGCGACAAGGGATTCACCAACTAACAATTTCAGGTGAAAAGTTATCTGCAGATGTACTAGGGGCAACAATCTTTCAAGAAACGCTCGAAAACCTAATACAGAAAAACGGTTTAAAAAAAGAGCAGATTTACAACGGAGATGGAACCGGTCTGTACTACAAAATGTTACCATCCAAAACTCTAGCCACGAAGAATAAAGCTGCTGCACCAGGCTTCAAGAAAAGCAAACACAGAATAAAAGTATCGTTATGCAGCAATGCTACTGGGACCCATAAGCTACCACTCATGCTAATCGGTAAATCAGCTAAACCCAGGGCATTTAAAAATATAAATATGAAATCTCTTCCTGTCTACTATCGTTCCTCGAGAACTGCATGGATGAACCAAGAGCTATTCAAAGAGTGGTTTCATTCTCAGTTTGTTCGATCTGTCACAAAGCATTTACAATAAAAAAATTTGCCGGTTGTTATGTAATATTTAATTTAATCATATTTCAATATTTGTAAGTTTTCTATGGCAACATATATTTACTTTAAATTTAACTCTGACTTTTGGCAACAGTAGTGAAATCCAGTTAATAAACATGCTTGGATGATGTATGTTGTGTGATCTCTTGAGTGTTCAATAGTTACTATTAATTTAGTGAATTTTAATGTTTTAATAATGTTTTAATATAGTTCATTGGCGACGAGCGTGAAGTACGTTTCCGGCTAGATCAAATGAAAAGTTCCGTGTTCTAAAACTTCGTTTCTTGACTTACGAAGATTTCACGTGTGTTTGATAATGTCGGAGTCTGAAGATGAAAATGACAAGTATCATCCTCAGACTGGCAGAATGCCAGCCTATGATGAAAATGACTGTTTCGAAGAATATCTGCTTCAAATTGAATTTTACTTTGAAGCGAACAGAATTAAAAAAGATGCTGACAAACGAGCCACTTTATTGACATGTGTTGGAAAAAAAGTGTTTTCCACATTACGAAACCTCGTTCAACCTAAAAGTTTAAAAGACATTCCTTATAGTGA
This sequence comes from Maratus michaelseni, assembly GCA_963931845.1. Lineage (NCBI taxonomy): Eukaryota > Metazoa > Arthropoda > Arachnida > Araneae > Salticidae > Maratus > Maratus michaelseni. The sequence continues at coordinate 4,866 of CAWVPG010000070.1, read as the reverse complement.
GATCATCAAAGTATTAAACGGCCATTTCTCCCCACAGACATCAGTAATAATGCAAAGATTTCGATTTTACAATTTAAAGCAAAATGCAGAGGATGTTGCAACTTTTATTGTAAGAATCAAAGAGGCAGCAAGTAAGTGTTCTTTTGGACAATTTCTGGATGATGCAATCCGAGATAAACTTATTTGTGGTTTGGCAGACCAGCAAATTCAGAACAGATTGTTAAGTGAAAGCAACCTTGACTTTAATAGAGCATCTGAGATTTCTCTTGCAATGGAAACGGCCAGTAAAGAAGCAAAATTTTTTAAGGTTAGAGAGGATAATGTTCTCGAAATTTCGGGTGCTAATGAAACGTTCAGAAAAAGAGCTCCTGTTCAAAATAACAGTTTTCAAAGTAAGGAGAGAAATCGCGGATATACAAGTAAGTTTGAAAATAAACACCAAATAAACAAGAACAACAAAAATTGTAAACATTGTAGAAAAAGGCACCGAGATGAATGTTCTTTTAAAAATGCTACTTGTTATAAGTGTAATTGCCAAGGGCACATAGCCAGTGTTTGCAAAACTTCTACAACAAACTTTGTGGATGAAGCATTTGATGAAATGTTCATAAACACAATTTCAATATGTGCAGCTGTTGCAGATGAAGTTCCCAAGCCTTACCTAGTTAATATATTAATAGGTAGTACACCAGTTGACATGCAAGTAGATTCAGGCAGTGCTCATTCAATTATGTCTAAAGACAAATTTGAGGATTTAAAATTAGGCATACTTGAAGAGTTGGAAGTTCCAACATTGTGTTCCTATCTAGGTCAAATGTTAAAAATTATTGGAAGGTTTAATGTGCCTGTAAAATTTCAAGGAAAGACTTTGTGGCTACCATTAGTTGTTATTGAAACACCAAATAGACCTACACTCTTGGGTCGTCACTGGATCCAACAGCTTGGCATTGATCTAAACGGTCATATTGCAAATGTTAATGGTATAAATGAAGATATAATAAAACAGAATTTAGAAAATCCAAGGGTTGAAGCCGATTTGTCTCAAGATGATATTTTACAATATTACTACTCCAAATTCCCCAACTGTTTTAATTCAAATGATTCTAGAGGAATGTTAGGTGAAGCAGTAAACATAGCTATGCGAGAAGATTCTGTACCCATTTTCTGTAAATCTAGGCCAGTTCCTTATGCCATAAGACAATTGGTGAATGAAGAATTGAACTCTTTAGTTCAAAAAGGTGTATTAGTGCCTGTAAGTCACTCCAAATGGGCAACCCCCATAGTCCCAGTACCCAAAGTGAACAGTGAAGGCAAAAGATCTGTTAGAATTTGTGGGGACTTTTCAGTAACTGTAAACAAATTCTGTGAAACTCAATTTTATCCACTTCCATCTCAGGAAGATATTCTAACAAATATAGGATCAGGAAGATATTTTTCAAAAATTGATTTATCAATGGCTTTCCACCAGTTGTCTATAGCTCCTGAATCTCAAGAATTGTTGACGTTGAACACACCAAGGGGTTTACTGCGTTATACCAAACTACCTTTTGGTATCAAGTCAGCATCTTTCTTGTTCCAAAAGAAAATGGATGACATTCTAAAGGACTTTTCATTTACTGATTGCTACATTGATGATTTATTTATACGTGCAAAAACGAAGGAAGAATGCAAACACAGAACAGAACTGGTGCTGCAAAAACTACATTCTTACAATGTGAAAGTGAATGTCCACAAGTGTGAATTTTTCAAGGATACAATTAAAGTTTGGGGTCATGTTAAAGATCCTGAAGGTATTCATCCACTTAGAGAGAAATGTAATGACATTTCAAATACACAAATACCTAGTAATGTTACTGAGTTAAAAAGTTATCTAGGGCTTCTTGGATATTATCAACATTTTATGCCAAATTTATCTTCAAAGCTGAAACCTTTATACAATTTGTTAGAAAAGGACATAAAGTGGGATTTCAACCAGGAATGTATTGATGCATTTAAAAAAAGCAAGACATTACTAGATAAACATAATGTTTTGGTACACTATGACATAACAAAGTCCATTGTTTTACAGTGTGATGCATCTGAGTATGGTCTGGGAGCAGTTTTATGCCATGAGTCTTCACCTGGTCTATTAAGACCAATATTTTTTGCATCAAAAACTCTTAACAAGGCAGAAAGAAACTATGCTCAGGTACATAAAGAAGCTTTGGCTATCATTTTTGGCATTAAACGTTTCAACAAGTATTTACAAGGCACAAAATTTGTCATTGAAACAGATGCAAAGCCCTTGTTGACTTTGCTAGGGCATGATAAACCCGTTCCGGAAATGTCAAATTCAAGGATGCAAAGATGGGCATTAATTTTATCCAGCTATGACTACATTATGAAGTACAAAAAGGGCAAAGATCTTTTGCTAGCAGATGCTCTTTCTCGTCTCCCCTGTAAAGATAGTGAACCAGTTGACAAACGTGCTCATGAATTTGTATGTTATTTTGAAGAATTTGAGGACCTGACTACCAAAGATATTCAAAAGGCTAGTGCAGTTGATTGTGATGTCAGTAAAGCAATAAATTATACCAAATTTGGTTGGCCACAGGTTGTTGCAGATTCTTTACAAGAATATTACAAAATTAGAGATGAACTGAGCATTGAAAATAATTGTTTACTAAGAGCAAATAGATTAGTAATCCCAAAGTGCTTAAGAGAAAAGGTTCTTCAACTCTTACATACTGAACATCCTGGAATAGTGCGAATGAAACATCTTGCTAGGGGATACTTTTGGTTTCCAAAAATAGATAAAGAGATTGAGTCATATGTAAACAAATGTGCCCCATGCCAATTAACAAGGGCAAGTGCACCTAAAGTTCCATATAATAACTGGCCTTTAACAGGCAAACCATTTGAAAGGATCCACATTGATTATGCAGAATATGAAAATCACAATCTCTTAATTGTTAAAGATTCATATTCAAAGTGGATTGAAGTTGCACTTGTTGCTAACACAGATTCTCAGTCTACAATAAAAAAGCTTCGACAGATTTTTGCTACCTTCGGTTTACCAAGTGATGCAAACAGTTACTGATAATGCAAAACAGTTTAAATCTGATGAATATGTAAAATTTTTTAGGTCAAATGGTATTGTCTTGAGAAATTCACCCCCATATCATCCAAATTCAAATGGAGCTGCGGAAAAATCTGTTAATGTCATTAAGAACATGTTAAAAAAACACAAGTTTTCTAATAAGGTTTATGATGGCTTTCAACATAGACTAGACTGCATACTATTTGCTTATCGAAATACGCCTTCTTCAGTCACATTGAAGACTCCTGCTGAGCTCATTTTCAAATTTACACCACAGACCAAGATTACAAAGCTCAGAAGTGATCACATTATGCAAGAAAAGAGCTACCAAGAGTATCAAAGATCTCGGTCAACGGTCAGTGAAAGATATTTTAATGTTAAAGAAGAGGTTCTTGTGAAATCTACTCGAAACAAGGAAATTAAATGGTTTCCTGGTACAATCACGAAGAAAATTAGTGAAAGTACCTATTTGGTACATATAAATGGCCAAGTGCGTTTTGTACATGCGGATCATTTAAGAAAGTGCACGCTTCATATTACTGAAATCCCTGTGCAACATAGTTTGCCACAGGATTGTGCAAGTGGATCTTCAGTGACAGTCAATGATTCAAATGCAAGGACTATTTCAGACTCAATGGAGGATGAGACAACATCTCAAATGCCTATAGAGACAACAGAGGAAGCAGATAAGGAAAAAGTTTTATCTAGAATTATTAAAACACCTAAACAAACTATGGACTGTCATCAAAACCCCAAGACCTAAAAGGCTCATAAAGCCTCCAAATCGATTAGATTTGCAATTCTCCAAATGTTTATTTAGCCCTATAATATGCCATGTTTTATTCGATTTTTTCTTAAGGGGGGAGAGTGTTATGTAATATTTAATTTAAGCATATTTCAATATTTGTAAGTTTTCTATGGCAACATATATTTACTTTAAATTTAACTCTGACTTTTGGCAACAGTAGTGAAATCCAGTTAATAAACATGCTTGGATGATGTATGTTGTGTGATCTCTTGAGTGTTCAATAGTTACTATTAATTTAGTGAATTTTAATGTTTTAATATAGTTCACCGGTAAAGGCACTTCTTCTCCTAGACAATGCACCATCTCATCCAAGTGAAGTTGAACTTAAAACAGGAAAAATTGAAGCAATCTTTCTACCATTAAATGTAACGTCACTCATACAGCCAATGGATCAAGGCATTATAGAAAGTTTCAAAACAAGATACAGAAGAAAGCTATTGACTACTTTAAGCTTGGAAGATGATACCAATGATTGCCTTGTCGATTCTCTGAAAGCTATCTCTATATAAGATGTTGTCTACATGGCAGCTGCAGCGTAGACAGAGATATCTGAATCAACACTAATAAAGTCTTGGAGAAAACTTTTTACTCAAGAACAATATGAAATTGAAGGAACTCTGATGGAACCTGAGCAAACTGAAGAAACAGATCCTGATCTGTCTGCAAACTGTTTTGTAAAAACATTTAAAAAACTTGAGGGATGCGAACAGATCACCGTAGAAGATGTAGAAAAGTGGTTTGAATCTGACAGATCTCAAGCATGAAACATTATTTGATGAGGATATAATTGGGACTGTAACTGATGTTGCTCAACATGAAGACGATCCTGATGATGATCCAGATGAAGTTAAAATTCCTGAACTGTTAAAATTCCTCATACGGAAGGGGTAAAAGCATTAGAGTTGGCACTACGCTATGTGGAGCAGCAGCCAACAGCTTCCTCGGTTGAACTTTTGATGTTTAAGAAATGGAGAGATTA
>CAWVPG010000069.1:0-45594 GCA_963931845.1 Maratus michaelseni | reverse complement strand
GATGCCTTTCCGACCCAAAAAATCGGTAAAATCCGCGAAAATCGGCAACTCTACCGAAATCGGCTCAAAAATCGTCTGCGCGTCATGGTAATCGATTGTAGACCCGATTTTCGGCGGATTTAGGCCTAAAAAATAATAACCGAAACAGGCCGGAAATGGCCTTTGTATATGCATATATAGCCCCTAGATGCCTTTCCGACCCAAAAAATCGGTAAAATCCGCGAAAATCGGCAACTCTACCGAAATCGGCTCAAAAATCGTCTGCGCGTCATGGTAATCGATTGTAGACCCGATTTTCGGCGGATTTAGGCCTAAAAAATAATAACCGAAACAGGCCGGAATTGGCCTTTGTATATACATATATAGCCCCTAGATGCCTTTCCGACCCAAAAAATCGGTAAAATCCGCGAAAATCGGCAACTCTACCGAAATCGGCTCAAAAATCGTCTGCGCGTCATGGTAATCGATTGTAGACCCGATTTTCGGCGGATTTAGGCCTAAAAAATAATAACCGAAACAGGCCGGAAATGGCCTTTGTATATACATATATAGCCCCTAGATGCCTTTCCGACCCAAAAAATCGGTAAAATCCGCGAAAATCGGCAACTCTACCGAAATCGGCTCAAAAATCGTCTGCGCGTCATGGTAATCGATTGTAGACCCGATTTTCGGCGGATTTAGGCCTAAAAAATAATAACCGAAACAGGCCGGAAATGGCCTTTGTATATACATATATAGCCCCTAGATGCCTTTCCGACCCAAAAAATCGGTAAAATCCGCGAAAATCGGCAACTCTACCGAAATCGGCTCAAAAATCGTCTGCGCGTCATGGTAATCGATTGTAGACCCGATTTTCGGCGGATTTAGGCCTAAAAAATAATAACCGAAACAGGCCGGAAATGGCCTTTGTATATACATATATAGCCCCTAGATGCCTTTCCGACCCAAAAAATCGGTAAAATCCGCGAAAATCGGCAACTCTACCGAAATCGGCTCAAAAATCGTCTGCGCGTCATGGTAATCGATTGTAGACCCGATTTTCGGCGGATTTAGGCCTAAAAAATAATAACCGAAACAGGCCGGAAATGGCCTTTGTATATACATATATAGCCCCTAGATGCCTTTCCGACCCAAAAAATCGGTAAAATCCGCGAAAATCGGCAACTCTACCGAAATCGGCTCAAAAATCGTCTGCGCGTCATGGTAATCGATTGTAGACCCGATTTTCGGCGGATTTAGGCCTAAAAAATAATAACCGAAACAGGCCGGAAATGGCCTTTGTATATACATATATAGCCCCTAGATGCCTTTCCGACCCAAAAAATCGGTAAAATCCGCGAAAATCGGCAACTCTACCGAAATCGGCTCAAAAATCGTCTGCGCGTCATGGTAATCGATTGTAGACCCGATTTTCGGCGGATTTAGGCCTAAAAAATAATAACCGAAACAGGCCGGAAATGGCCTTTGTATATACATATATAGCCCCTAGATGCCTTTCCGACCCAAAAAATCGGTAAAATCCGCGAAAATCGGCAACTCTACCGAAATCGGCTCAAAAATCGTCTGCGCGTCATGGTAATCGATTGTAGACCCGATTTTCGGCGGATTTAGGCCTAAAAAATAATAACCGAAACAGGCCGGAAATGGCCTTTGTATATACATATATAGCCCCTAGATGCCTTTCCGACCCAAAAAATCGGTAAAATCCGCGAAAATCGGCAACTCTACCGAAATCGGCTCAAAAATCGTCTGCGCGTCATGGTAATCGATTGTAGACCCGATTTTCGGCGGATTTAGGCCTAAAAAATAATAACCGAAACAGGCCGGAAATGGCCTTTGTATATACATATATAGCCCCTAGATGCCTTTCCGACCCAAAAAATCGGTAAAATCCGCGAAAATCGGCAACTCTACCGAAATCGGCTCAAAAATCGTCTGCGCGTCATGGTAATCGATTGTAGACCCGATTTTCGGCGGATTTAGGCCTAAAAAATAATAACCGAAACAGGCCGGAAATGGCCTTTGTATATACATATATAGCCCCTAGATGCCTTTCCGACCCAAAAAATCGGTAAAATCCGCGAAAATCGGCAACTCTACCGAAATCGGCTCAAAAATCGTCTGCGCGTCATGGTAATCGATTGTAGACCCGATTTTCGGCGGATTTAGGCCTAAAAAATAATAACCGAAACAGGCCGGAAATGGCCTTTGTATATACATATATAGCCCCTAGATGCCTTTCCGACCCAAAAAATCGGTAAAATCCGCGAAAATCGGCAACTCTACCGAAATCGGCTCAAAAATCGTCTGCGCGTCATGGTAATCGATTGTAGACCCGATTTTCGGCGGATTTAGGCCTAAAAAATAATAACCGAAACAGGCCGGAAATGGCCTTTGTATATACATATATAGCCCCTAGATGCCTTTCCGACCCAAAAAATCGGTAAAATCCGCGAAAATCGGCAACTCTACCGAAATCGGCTCAAAAATCGTCTGCGCGTCATGGTAATCGATTGTAGACCCGATTTTCGGCGGATTTAGGCCTAAAAAATAATAACCGAAACAGGCCGGAAATGGCCTTTGTATATACATATATAGCCCCTAGATGCCTTTCCGACCCAAAAAATCGGTAAAATCCGCGAAAATCGGCAACTCTACCGAAATCGGCTCAAAAATCGTCTGCGCGTCATGGTAATCGATTGTAGACCCGATTTTCGGCGGATTTAGGCCTAAAAAATAATAACCGAAACAGGCCGGAAATGGCCTTTGTATATACATATATAGCCCCTAGATGCCTTTCCGACCCAAAAAATCGGTAAAATCCGCGAAAATCGGCAACTCTACCGAAATCGGCTCAAAAATCGTCTGCGCGTCATGGTAATCGATTGTAGACCCGATTTTCGGCGGATTTAGGCCTAAAAAATAATAACCGAAACAGGCCGGAAATGGCCTTTGTATATACATATATAGCCCCTAGATGCCTTTCCGACCCAAAAAATCGGTAAAATCCGCGAAAATCGGCAACTCTACCGAAATCGGCTCAAAAATCGTCTGCGCGTCATGGTAATCGATTGTAGACCCGATTTTCGGCGGATTTAGGCCTAAAAAATAATAACCGAAACAGGCCGGAAATGGCCTTTGTATATACATATATAGCCCCTAGATGCCTTTCCGACCCAAAAAATCGGTAAAATCCGCGAAAATCGGCAACTCTACCGAAATCGGCTCAAAAATCGTCTGCGCGTCATGGTAATCGATTGTAGACCCGATTTTCGGCGGATTTAGGCCTAAAAAATAATAACCGAAACAGGCCGGAAATGGCCTTTGTATATACATATATAGCCCCTAGATGCCTTTCCGACCCAAAAAATCGGTAAAATCCGCGAAAATCGGCAACTCTACCGATAGCCCCTAGATGCCTTTCCGACCCAAAAAATCGGTAAAATCCGCGAAAATCGGCAACTCTACCGAAATCGGCTCAAAAATCGTCTGCGCGTCATGGTAATCGATTGTAGACCCGATTTTCGGCGGATTTAGGCCTAAAAAATAATAACGAAACAGGCCGGAACTTTGTATATTCATATATAGCCCCTAGATGCCTTTCCGACCAACGGTAAAATGGTAATCGATTCTAGACCCGATTTTCGGCGGATTTAGGCCTAAAAAATAATAACCGAAACAGGCCGGAAATGGCCTTTGTATATACATATATAGCCCCTAGATGCCTTTCCGACCCAAAAAATCGGTAAAATCCGCGAAAATCGGCAACTCTACCGAAATCGGCTCAAAAATCGTCTGCGCGTCATGGTAATCGATTGTAGACCCGATTTTCGGCGGATTTAGGCCTAAAAAATAATAACCGAAACAGGCCGGAAATGGCCTTTGTATATACATATATAGCCCCTAGATGCCTTTCCGACCCAAAAAATCGGTAAAATCCGCGAAAATCGGCAACTCTACCGAAATCGGCTCAAAAATCGTCTGCGCGTCATGGTAATCGATTGTAGACCCGATTTTCGGCGGATTTAGGCCTAAAAAATAATAACCGAAACAGGCCGGAAATGGCCTTTGTATATACATATATAGCCCCTAGATGCCTTTCCGACCCAAAAAATCGGTAAAATCCGCGAAAATCGGCAACTCTACCGAAATCGGCTCAAAAATCGTCTGCGCGTCATGGTAATCGATTGTAGACCCGATTTTCGGCGGATTTAGGCCTAAAAAATAATAACCGAAACAGGCCGGAAATGGCCTTTGTATATACATATATAGCCCCTAGATGCCTTTCCGACCCAAAAAATCGGTAAAATCCGCGAAAATCGGCAACTCTACCGAAATCGGCTCAAAAATCGTCTGCGCGTCATGGTAATCGATTGTAGACCCGATTTTCGGCGGATTTAGGCCTAAAAAATAATAACCGAAACAGGCCGGAAATGGCCTTTGTATATACATATATAGCCCCTAGATGCCTTTCCGACCCAAAAAATCGGTAAAATCCGCGAAAATCGGCAACTCTACCGAAATCGGCTCAAAAATCGTCTGCGCGTCATGGTAATCGATTGTAGACCCGATTTTCGGCGGATTTAGGCCTAAAAAATAATAACCGAAACAGGCCGGAAATGGCCTTTGTATATACATATATAGCCCCTAGATGCCTTTCCGACCCAAAAAATCGGTAAAATCCGCGAAAATCGGCAACTCTACCGAAATCGGCTCAAAAATCGTCTGCGCGTCATGGTAATCGATTGTAGACCCGATTTTCGGCGGATTTAGGCCTAAAAAATAATAACCGAAACAGGCCGGAAATGGCCTTTGTATATACATATATAGCCCCTAGATGCCTTTCCGACCCAAAAAATCGGTAAAATCCGCGAAAATCGGCAACTCTACCGAAATCGGCTCAAAAATCGTCTGCGCGTCATGGTAATCGATTGTAGACCCGATTTTCGGCGGATTTAGGCCTAAAAAATAATAACCGAAACAGGCCGGAAATGGCCTTTGTATATACATATATAGCCCCTAGATGCCTTTCCGACCCAAAAAATCGGTAAAATCCGCGAAAATCGGCAACTCTACCGAAATCGGCTCAAAAATCGTCTGCGCGTCATGGTAATCGATTGTAGACCCGATTTTCGGCGGATTTAGGCCTAAAAAATAATAACCGAAACAGGCCGGAAATGGCCTTTGTATATACATATATAGCCCCTAGATGCCTTTCCGACCCAAAAAATCGGTAAAATCCGCGAAAATCGGCAACTCTACCGAAATCGGCTCAAAAATCGTCTGCGCGTCATGGTAATCGATTGTAGACCCGATTTTCGGCGGATTTAGGCCTAAAAAATAATAACCGAAACAGGCCGGAAATGGCCTTTGTATATACATATATAGCCCCTAGATGCCTTTCCGACCCAAAAAATCGGTAAAATCCGCGAAAATCGGCAACTCTACCGAAATCGGCTCAAAAATCGTCTGCGCGTCATGGTAATCGATTGTAGACCCGATTTTCGGCGGATTTAGGCCTAAAAAATAATAACCGAAACAGGCCGGAAATGGCCTTTGTATATACATATATAGCCCCTAGATGCCTTTCCGACCCAAAAAATCGGTAAAATCCGCGAAAATCGGCAACTCTACCGAAATCGGCTCAAAAATCGTCTGCGCGTCATGGTAATCGATTGTAGACCCGATTTTCGGCGGATTTAGGCCTAAAAAATAATAACCGAAACAGGCCGGAAATGGCCTTTGTATATACATATATAGCCCCTAGATGCCTTTCCGACCCAAAAAATCGGTAAAATCCGCGAAAATCGGCAACTCTACCGAAATCGGCTCAAAAATCGTCTGCGCGTCATGGTAATCGATTGTAGACCCGATTTTCGGCGGATTTAGGCCTAAAAAATAATAACCGAAACAGGCCGGAAATGGCCTTTGTATATACATATATAGCCCCTAGATGCCTTTCCGACCCAAAAAATCGGTAAAATCCGCGAAAATCGGCAACTCTACCGAAATCGGCTCAAAAATCGTCTGCGCGTCATGGTAATCGATTGTAGACCCGATTTTCGGCGGATTTAGGCCTAAAAAATAATAACCGAAACAGGCCGGAAATGGCCTTTGTATATACATATATAGCCCCTAGATGCCTTTCCGACCCAAAAAATCGGTAAAATCCGCGAAAATCGGCAACTCTACCGAAATCGGCTCAAAAATCGTCTGCGCGTCATGGTAATCGATTGTAGACCCGATTTTCGGCGGATTTAGGCCTAAAAAATAATAACCGAAACAGGCCGGAAATGGCCTTTGTATATACATATATAGCCCCTAGATGCCTTTCCGACCCAAAAAATCGGTAAAATCCGCGAAAATCGGCAACTCTACCGAAATCGGCTCAAAAATCGTCTGCGCGTCATGGTAATCGATTGTAGACCCGATTTTCGGCGGATTTAGGCCTAAAAAATAATAACCGAAACAGGCCGGAAATGGCCTTTGTATATACATATATAGCCCCTAGATGCCTTTCCGACCCAAAAAATCGGTAAAATCCGCGAAAATCGGCAACTCTACCGAAATCGGCTCAAAAATCGTCTGCGCGTCATGGTAATCGATTGTAGACCCGATTTTCGGCGGATTTAGGCCTAAAAAATAATAACCGAAACAGGCCGGAAATGGCCTTTGTATATACATATATAGCCCCTAGATGCCTTTCCGACCCAAAAAATCGGTAAAATCCGCGAAAATCGGCAACTCTACCGAAATCGGCTCAAAAATCGTCTGCGCGTCATGGTAATCGATTGTAGACCCGATTTTCGGCGGATTTAGGCCTAAAAAATAATAACCGAAACAGGCCGGAAATGGCCTTTGTATATACATATATAGCCCCTAGATGCCTTTCCGACCCAAAAAATCGGTAAAATCCGCGAAAATCGGCAACTCTACCGAAATCGGCTCAAAAATCGTCTGCGCGTCATGGTAATCGATTGTAGACCCGATTTTCGGCGGATTTAGGCCTAAAAAATAATAACCGAAACAGGCCGGAAATGGCCTTTGTATATACATATATAGCCCCTAGATGCCTTTCCGACCCAAAAAATCGGTAAAATCCGCGAAAATCGGCAACTCTACCGAAATCGGCTCAAAAATCGTCTGCGCGTCATGGTAATCGATTGTAGACCCGATTTTCGGCGGATTTAGGCCTAAAAAATAATAACCGAAACAGGCCGGAAATGGCCTTTGTATATACATATATAGCCCCTAGATGCCTTTCCGACCCAAAAAATCGGTAAAATCCGCGAAAATCGGCAACTCTACCGAAATCGGCTCAAAAATCGTCTGCGCGTCATGGTAATCGATTGTAGACCCGATTTTCGGCGGATTTAGGCCTAAAAAATAATAACCGAAACAGGCCGGAAATGGCCTTTGTATATACATATATAGCCCCTAGATGCCTTTCCGACCCAAAAAATCGGTAAAATCCGCGAAAATCGGCAACTCTACCGAAATCGGCTCAAAAATCGTCTGCGCGTCATGGTAATCGATTGTAGACCCGATTTTCGGCGGATTTAGGCCTAAAAAATAATAACCGAAACAGGCCGGAAATGGCCTTTGTATATACATATATAGCCCCTAGATGCCTTTCCGACCCAAAAAATCGGTAAAATCCGCGAAAATCGGCAACTCTACCGAAATCGGCTCAAAAATCGTCTGCGCGTCATGGTAATCGATTGTAGACCCGATTTTCGGCGGATTTAGGCCTAAAAAATAATAACCGAAACAGGCCGGAAATGGCCTTTGTATATACATATATAGCCCCTAGATGCCTTTCCGACCCAAAAAATCGGTAAAATCCGCGAAAATCGGCAACTCTACCGAAATCGGCTCAAAAATCGTCTGCGCGTCATGGTAATCGATTGTAGACCCGATTTTCGGCGGATTTAGGCCTAAAAAATAATAACCGAAACAGGCCGGAAATGGCCTTTGTATATACATATATAGCCCCTAGATGCCTTTCCGACCCAAAAAATCGGTAAAATCCGCGAAAATCGGCAACTCTACCGAAATCGGCTCAAAAATCGTCTGCGCGTCATGGTAATCGATTGTAGACCCGATTTTCGGCGGATTTAGGCCTAAAAAATAATAACCGAAACAGGCCGGAAATGGCCTTTGTATATACATATATAGCCCCTAGATGCCTTTCCGACCCAAAAAATCGGTAAAATCCGCGAAAATCGGCAACTCTACCGAAATCGGCTCAAAAATCGTCTGCGCGTCATGGTAATCGATTGTAGACCCGATTTTCGGCGGATTTAGGCCTAAAAAATAATAACCGAAACAGGCCGGAAATGGCCTTTGTATATACATATATAGCCCCTAGATGCCTTTCCGACCCAAAAAATCGGTAAAATCCGCGAAAATCGGCAACTCTACCGAAATCGGCTCAAAAATCGTCTGCGCGTCATGGTAATCGATTGTAGACCCGATTTTCGGCGGATTTAGGCCTAAAAAATAATAACCGAAACAGGCCGGAAATGGCCTTTGTATATACATATATAGCCCCTAGATGCCTTTCCGACCCAAAAAATCGGTAAAATCCGCGAAAATCGGCAACTCTACCGAAATCGGCTCAAAAATCGTCTGCGCGTCATGGTAATCGATTGTAGACCCGATTTTCGGCGGATTTAGGCCTAAAAAATAATAACCGAAACAGGCCGGAAATGGCCTTTGTATATACATATATAGCCCCTAGATGCCTTTCCGACCCAAAAAATCGGTAAAATCCGCGAAAATCGGCAACTCTACCGAAATCGGCTCAAAAATCGTCTGCGCGTCATGGTAATCGATTGTAGACCCGATTTTCGGCGGATTTAGGCCTAAAAAATAATAACCGAAACAGGCCGGAAATGGCCTTTGTATATACATATATAGCCCCTAGATGCCTTTCCGACCCAAAAAATCGGTAAAATCCGCGAAAATCGGCAACTCTACCGAAATCGGCTCAAAAATCGTCTGCGCGTCATGGTAATCGATTGTAGACCCGATTTTCGGCGGATTTAGGCCTAAAAAATAATAACCGAAACAGGCCGGAAATGGCCTTTGTATATACATATATAGCCCCTAGATGCCTTTCCGACCCAAAAAATCGGTAAAATCCGCGAAAATCGGCAACTCTACCGAAATCGGCTCAAAAATCGTCTGCGCGTCATGGTAATCGATTGTAGACCCGATTTTCGGCGGATTTAGGCCTAAAAAATAATAACCGAAACAGGCCGGAAATGGCCTTTGTATATACATATATAGCCCCTAGATGCCTTTCCGACCCAAAAAATCGGTAAAATCCGCGAAAATCGGCAACTCTACCGAAATCGGCTCAAAAATCGTCTGCGCGTCATGGTAATCGATTGTAGACCCGATTTTCGGCGGATTTAGGCCTAAAAAATAATAACCGAAACAGGCCGGAAATGGCCTTTGTATATACATATATAGCCCCTAGATGCCTTTCCGACCCAAAAAATCGGTAAAATCCGCGAAAATCGGCAACTCTACCGAAATCGGCTCAAAAATCGTCTGCGCGTCATGGTAATCGATTGTAGACCCGATTTTCGGCGGATTTAGGCCTAAAAAATAATAACCGAAACAGGCCGGAAATGGCCTTTGTATATACATATATAGCCCCTAGATGCCTTTCCGACCCAAAAAATCGGTAAAATCCGCGAAAATCGGCAACTCTACCGAAATCGGCTCAAAAATCGTCTGCGCGTCATGGTAATCGATTGTAGACCCGATTTTCGGCGGATTTAGGCCTAAAAAATAATAACCGAAACAGGCCGGAAATGGCCTTTGTATATACATATATAGCCCCTAGATGCCTTTCCGACCCAAAAAATCGGTAAAATCCGCGAAAATCGGCAACTCTACCGAAATCGGCTCAAAAATCGTCTGCGCGTCATGGTAATCGATTGTAGACCCGATTTTCGGCGGATTTAGGCCTAAAAAATAATAACCGAAACAGGCCGGAAATGGCCTTTGTATATACATATATAGCCCCTAGATGCCTTTCCGACCCAAAAAATCGGTAAAATCCGCGAAAATCGGCAACTCTACCGAAATCGGCTCAAAAATCGTCTGCGCGTCATGGTAATCGATTGTAGACCCGATTTTCGGCGGATTTAGGCCTAAAAAATAATAACCGAAACAGGCCGGAAATGGCCTTTGTATATACATATATAGCCCCTAGATGCCTTTCCGACCCAAAAAATCGGTAAAATCCGCGAAAATCGGCAACTCTACCGAAATCGGCTCAAAAATCGTCTGCGCGTCATGGTAATCGATTGTAGACCCGATTTTCGGCGGATTTAGGCCTAAAAAATAATAACCGAAACAGGCCGGAAATGGCCTTTGTATATACATATATAGCCCCTAGATGCCTTTCCGACCCAAAAAATCGGTAAAATCCGCGAAAATCGGCAACTCTACCGAAATCGGCTCAAAAATCGTCTGCGCGTCATGGTAATCGATTGTAGACCCGATTTTCGGCGGATTTAGGCCTAAAAAATAATAACCGAAACAGGCCGGAAATGGCCTTTGTATATACATATATAGCCCCTAGATGCCTTTCCGACCCAAAAAATCGGTAAAATCCGCGAAAATCGGCAACTCTACCGAAATCGGCTCAAAAATCGTCTGCGCGTCATGGTAATCGATTGTAGACCCGATTTTCGGCGGATTTAGGCCTAAAAAATAATAACCGAAACAGGCCGGAAATGGCCTTTGTATATACATATATAGCCCCTAGATGCCTTTCCGACCCAAAAAATCGGTAAAATCCGCGAAAATCGGCAACTCTACCGAAATCGGCTCAAAAATCGTCTGCGCGTCATGGTAATCGATTGTAGACCCGATTTTCGGCGGATTTAGGCCTAAAAAATAATAACCGAAACAGGCCGGAAATGGCCTTTGTATATACATATATAGCCCCTAGATGCCTTTCCGACCCAAAAAATCGGTAAAATCCGCGAAAATCGGCAACTCTACCGAAATCGGCTCAAAAATCGTCTGCGCGTCATGGTAATCGATTGTAGACCCGATTTTCGGCGGATTTAGGCCTAAAAAATAATAACCGAAACAGGCCGGAAATGGCCTTTGTATATACATATATAGCCCCTAGATGCCTTTCCGACCCAAAAAATCGGTAAAATCCGCGAAAATCGGCAACTCTACCGAAATCGGCTCAAAAATCGTCTGCGCGTCATGGTAATCGATTGTAGACCCGATTTTCGGCGGATTTAGGCCTAAAAAATAATAACCGAAACAGGCCGGAAATGGCCTTTGTATATACATATATAGCCCCTAGATGCCTTTCCGACCCAAAAAATCGGTAAAATCCGCGAAAATCGGCAACTCTACCGAAATCGGCTCAAAAATCGTCTGCGCGTCATGGTAATCGATTGTAGACCCGATTTTCGGCGGATTTAGGCCTAAAAAATAATAACCGAAACAGGCCGGAAATGGCCTTTGTATATACATATATAGCCCCTAGATGCCTTTCCGACCCAAAAAATCGGTAAAATCCGCGAAAATCGGCAACTCTACCGAAATCGGCTCAAAAATCGTCTGCGCGTCATGGTAATCGATTGTAGACCCGATTTTCGGCGGATTTAGGCCTAAAAAATAATAACCGAAACAGGCCGGAAATGGCCTTTGTATATACATATATAGCCCCTAGATGCCTTTCCGACCCAAAAAATCGGTAAAATCCGCGAAAATCGGCAACTCTACCGAAATCGGCTCAAAAATCGTCTGCGCGTCATGGTAATCGATTGTAGACCCGATTTTCGGCGGATTTAGGCCTAAAAAATAATAACCGAAACAGGCCGGAAATGGCCTTTGTATATACATATATAGCCCCTAGATGCCTTTCCGACCCAAAAAATCGGTAAAATCCGCGAAAATCGGCAACTCTACCGAAATCGGCTCAAAAATCGTCTGCGCGTCATGGTAATCGATTGTAGACCCGATTTTCGGCGGATTTAGGCCTAAAAAATAATAACCGAAACAGGCCGGAAATGGCCTTTGTATATACATATATAGCCCCTAGATGCCTTTCCGACCCAAAAAATCGGTAAAATCCGCGAAAATCGGCAACTCTACCGAAATCGGCTCAAAAATCGTCTGCGCGTCATGGTAATCGATTGTAGACCCGATTTTCGGCGGATTTAGGCCTAAAAAATAATAACCGAAACAGGCCGGAAATGGCCTTTGTATATACATATATAGCCCCTAGATGCCTTTCCGACCCAAAAAATCGGTAAAATCCGCGAAAATCGGCAACTCTACCGAAATCGGCTCAAAAATCGTCTGCGCGTCATGGTAATCGATTGTAGACCCGATTTTCGGCGGATTTAGGCCTAAAAAATAATAACCGAAACAGGCCGGAAATGGCCTTTGTATATACATATATAGCCCCTAGATGCCTTTCCGACCCAAAAAATCGGTAAAATCCGCGAAAATCGGCAACTCTACCGAAATCGGCTCAAAAATCGTCTGCGCGTCATGGTAATCGATTGTAGACCCGATTTTCGGCGGATTTAGGCCTAAAAAATAATAACCGAAACAGGCCGGAAATGGCCTTTGTATATACATATATAGCCCCTAGATGCCTTTCCGACCCAAAAAATCGGTAAAATCCGCGAAAATCGGCAACTCTACCGAAATCGGCTCAAAAATCGTCTGCGCGTCATGGTAATCGATTGTAGACCCGATTTTCGGCGGATTTAGGCCTAAAAAATAATAACCGAAACAGGCCGGAAATGGCCTTTGTATATACATATATAGCCCCTAGATGCCTTTCCGACCCAAAAAATCGGTAAAATCCGCGAAAATCGGCAACTCTACCGAAATCGGCTCAAAAATCGTCTGCGCGTCATGGTAATCGATTGTAGACCCGATTTTCGGCGGATTTAGGCCTAAAAAATAATAACCGAAACAGGCCGGAAATGGCCTTTGTATATACATATATAGCCCCTAGATGCCTTTCCGACCCAAAAAATCGGTAAAATCCGCGAAAATCGGCAACTCTACCGAAATCGGCTCAAAAATCGTCTGCGCGTCATGGTAATCGATTGTAGACCCGATTTTCGGCGGATTTAGGCCTAAAAAATAATAACCGAAACAGGCCGGAAATGGCCTTTGTATATACATATATAGCCCCTAGATGCCTTTCCGACCCAAAAAATCGGTAAAATCCGCGAAAATCGGCAACTCTACCGAAATCGGCTCAAAAATCGTCTGCGCGTCATGGTAATCGATTGTAGACCCGATTTTCGGCGGATTTAGGCCTAAAAAATAATAACCGAAACAGGCCGGAAATGGCCTTTGTATATACATATATAGCCCCTAGATGCCTTTCCGACCCAAAAAATCGGTAAAATCCGCGAAAATCGGCAACTCTACCGAAATCGGCTCAAAAATCGTCTGCGCGTCATGGTAATCGATTGTAGACCCGATTTTCGGCGGATTTAGGCCTAAAAAATAATAACCGAAACAGGCCGGAAATGGCCTTTGTATATACATATATAGCCCCTAGATGCCTTTCCGACCCAAAAAATCGGTAAAATCCGCGAAAATCGGCAACTCTACCGAAATCGGCTCAAAAATCGTCTGCGCGTCATGGTAATCGATTGTAGACCCGATTTTCGGCGGATTTAGGCCTAAAAAATAATAACCGAAACAGGCCGGAAATGGCCTTTGTATATACATATATAGCCCCTAGATGCCTTTCCGACCCAAAAAATCGGTAAAATCCGCGAAAATCGGCAACTCTACCGAAATCGGCTCAAAAATCGTCTGCGCGTCATGGTAATCGATTGTAGACCCGATTTTCGGCGGATTTAGGCCTAAAAAATAATAACCGAAACAGGCCGGAAATGGCCTTTGTATATACATATATAGCCCCTAGATGCCTTTCCGACCCAAAAAATCGGTAAAATCCGCGAAAATCGGCAACTCTACCGAAATCGGCTCAAAAATCGTCTGCGCGTCATGGTAATCGATTGTAGACCCGATTTTCGGCGGATTTAGGCCTAAAAAATAATAACCGAAACAGGCCGGAAATGGCCTTTGTATATACATATATAGCCCCTAGATGCCTTTCCGACCCAAAAAATCGGTAAAATCCGCGAAAATCGGCAACTCTACCGAAATCGGCTCAAAAATCGTCTGCGCGTCATGGTAATCGATTGTAGACCCGATTTTCGGCGGATTTAGGCCTAAAAAATAATAACCGAAACAGGCCGGAAATGGCCTTTGTATATACATATATAGCCCCTAGATGCCTTTCCGACCCAAAAAATCGGTAAAATCCGCGAAAATCGGCAACTCTACCGAAATCGGCTCAAAAATCGTCTGCGCGTCATGGTAATCGATTGTAGACCCGATTTTCGGCGGATTTAGGCCTAAAAAATAATAACCGAAACAGGCCGGAAATGGCCTTTGTATATCGGTAAAATCCGCGAAAATCGGCAACTCTACCGAAATCGGCTCAAAAATCGTCTGCGCGTCATGGTAATCGATTGTAGACCCGATTTTCGGCGGATTTAGGCCTAAAAAATAATAACCGAAACAGGCCGGAAATGGCCTTTGTATATACATATATAGCCCCTAGATGCCTTTCCGACCCAAAAAATCGGTAAAATCCGCGAAAATCGGCAACTCTACCGAAATCGGCTCAAAAATCGTCTGCGCGTCATGGTAATCGATTGTAGACCCGATTTTCGGCGGATTTAGGCCTAAAAAATAATAACCGAATAATAACCGAAACAGGCCGGAAATGGCCTTTGTATATACATATATAGCCCCTAGATGCCTTTCCGACCCAAAAAATCGGTAAAATCCGCGAAAATCGGCAACTCTACCGAAATCGGCTCAAAAATCGTCTGCGCGTCATGGTAATCGATTGTAGACCCGATTTTCGGCGGATTTAGGCCTAAAAAATAATAACCGAAACAGGCCGGAAATGGCCTTTGTATACACATATATAGCCCCTAGATGCCTTTCCGACCCAAAAAATCGGTAAAATCCGCGAAAATCGGCAACTCTACCGAAATCGGCTCAAAAATCGTCTGCGCGTCATGGTAATCGATTGTAGACCCGATTTTCGGTGGATTTAGGCCTAAAAAATAATAACCGAAACAGGCCGGAAATGGCCTTTGTATATACATATTTATCGCGAATGGACCTTTCCGACCCAAAAAATCGGTAAAATCCGCGAAAATCGGCAACTCTACCGAAATCGGCTCAAAAATCGTCTGCGCGTCATGGTAATCGATTGTAGACCCGATTTTCGGCGGATTTAGGCCTAAAAAATAATAACCGAAACAGGCCGGAAATGGCCTTTGTATATACATATATAGCCCCTAGATGCCTTTCCGACCCAAAAAATCGGTAAAATCCGCGAAAATCGGCAACTCTACCGAAATCGGCTCAAAAATCGTCTGCGCGTCATGGTAATCGATTGTAGACCCGATTTTCGGCGGATTTAGGCCTAAAAAATAATAACCGAAACAGGCCGGAAATGGCCTTTGTATATACATATATAGCCCCTAGATGCCTTTCCGACCCAAAAAATCGGTAAAATCCGCGAAAATCGGCAACTCTACCGAAATCGGCTCAAAAATCGTCTGCGCGTCATGGTAATCGATTGTAGACCCGATTTTCGGCGGATTTAGGCCTAAAAAATAATAACCGAATAATAACCGAAACAGGCCGGAAATGGCCTTTGTATATACATATATAGCCCCTAGATGCCTTTCCGACCCAAAAAATCGGTAAAATCCGCGAAAATCGGCAACTCTACCGAAATCGGCTCAAAAATCGTCTGCGCGTCATGGTAATCGATTGTAGACCCGATTTTCGGCGGATTTAGGCCTAAAAAATAATAACCGAAACAGGCCGGAAATGGCCTTTGTATATACATATATAGCCCCTAGATGCCTTTCCGACCCAAAAAATCGGTAAAATCCGCGAAAATCGGCAACTCTACCGAAATCGGCTCAAAAATCGTCTGCGCGTCATGGTAATCGATTGTAGACCCGATTTTCGGCGGATTTAGGACTAAAAAATAATAACCGAAACAGGCCGGAAATGGCCTTTGTATATACATATATAGCCCCTAGATGCCTTTCCGACCCAAAAAATCGGTAAAATCCGCGAAAATCGGCAACTCTACCGAAATCGGCTCAAAAATCGTCTGCGCGTCATGGTAATCGATTGTAGACCCGATTTTCGGCGGATTTAGGCCTAAAAAATAATAACCGAAACAGGCCGGAAATGGCCTTTGTATATACATATATAGCCCCTAGATGCCTTTCCGACCCAAAAAATCGGTAAAATCCGCGAAAATCGGCAACTCTACCGAAATCGGCTCAAAAATCGTCTGCGCGTCATGGTAATCGATTGTAGACCCGATTTTCGGCGGATTTAGGCCTAAAAAATAATAACCGAAACAGGCCGGAAATGGCCTTTGTATATACATATATAGCCCCTAGATGCCTTTCCGACCCAAAAAATCGGTAAAATCCGCGAAAATCGGCAACTCTACCGAAATCGGCTCAAAAATCGTCTGCGCGTCATGGTAATCGATTGTAGACCCGATTTTCGGCGGATTTAGGCCTAAAAAATAATAACCGAAACAGGCCGGAAATGGCCTTTGTATATACATATATAGCCCCTAGATGCCTTTCCGACCCAAAAAATCGGTAAAATCCGCGAAAATCGGCAACTCTACCGAAATCGGCTCAAAAATCGTCTGCGCGTCATGGTAATCGATTGTAGACCCGATTTTCGGCGGATTTAGGCCTAAAAAATAATAACCGAAACAGGCCGGAAATGGCCTTTGTATATACATATATAGCCCCTAGATGCCTTTCCGACCCAAAAAATCGGTAAAATCCGCGAAAATCGGCAACTCTACCGAAATCGGCTCAAAAATCGTCTGCGCGTCATGGTAATCGATTGTAGACCCGATTTTCGGCGGATTTAGGCCTAAAAAATAATAACCGAAACAGGCCGGAAATGGCCTTTGTATATACATATATAGCCCCTAGATGCCTTTCCGACCCAAAAAATCGGTAAAATCCGCGAAAATCGGCAACCCTACCGAAATCGGCTCAAAAATCGTCTGCGCGTCATGGTAATCGATTGTAGACCCGATTTTCGGCGGATTTAGGCCTAAAAAATAATAACCGAAACAGGCCGGAAATGGCCTTTGTATATACATATATAGCCCCTAGATGCCTTTCCGACCCAAAAAATCGGTAAAATCCGCGAAAATCGGCAACCCTACCGAAATCGGCTCAAAAATCGTCTGCGCGTCATGGTAATCGATTGTAGACCCGATTTTCGGCGGATTTAGGCCTAAAAAATAATAACCGAAACAGGCCGGAAATGGCCTTTGTATATACATATATAACCCCTAGATGCCTTTCCGACCCAAAAAATCGGTAAAATCCGCGAAAATCGGCAACTCTACCGAAATCGGCTCAAAAATCGTCTGCGCGTCATGGTAATCGATTGTAGACCCGATTTTCGGCGGATTTAGGCCTAAAAAAGTAATAACCGAAACAGGCCGGAAATGGCCTTTGTATATACATATATAGCCCCTAGATGCCTTTCCGACCCAAAAAATCGGTAAAATCCGCGAAAATCGGCAACTCTACCGAAATCGGCTCAAAAATCGTCTGCGCGTCATGGTAATCGATTGTAGACCCGATTTTCGGCGGATTTAGGCCTAAAAAATAATAACCGAAACAGGCCGGAAATGGCCTTTGTATATACATATATAGCCCCTAGATGCCTTTCCGACCCAAAAAATCGGTAAAATCCGCGAAAATCGGCAACTCTACCGAAATCGGCTCAAAAATCGTCTGCGCGTCATGGTAATCGATTGTAGACCCGATTTTCGGCGGATTTAGGCCTAAAAAATAATAACCGAAACAGGCCGGAAATGGCCTTTGTATATACATATATAGCCCCTAGATGCCTTTCCGACCCAAAAAATCGGTAAAATCCGCGAAAATCGGCAACTCTACCGAAATCGGCTCAAAAATCGTCTGCGCGTCATGGTAATCGATTGTAGACCCGATTTTCGGCGGATTTAGGCCTAAAAAATAATAACCGAAACAGGCCGGAAATGGCCTTTGTATATACATATATAGCCCCTAGATGCCTTTCCGACCCAAAAAATCGGTAAAATCCGCGAAAATCGGCCACTCTTCCGAAATCGGCTCAAAAATCGTCTGCGCGTCATGGTAATCGATTGTAGACCCGATTTTCGGCGGATTTAGGCCTAAAAAATAATAACCGAAACAGGCCGGAAATGGCCTTTGTATATACATATATAGCCCCTAGATGCCTTTCCGACCCAAAAAATCGGTAAAATCCGCGAAAATCGGCCACTCTACCGAAATCGGCTCAAAAATCGTCTGCGCGTCATGGTAATCGATTGTAGACCCGATTTTCGGCGGATTTAGGCCTAAAAAATAATAACCGAAACAGGCCGGAAATGGCCTTTGTATATACATATATAGCCCCTAGATGCCTTTCCGACCCAAAAAATCGGTAAAATCCGCGAAAATCGGCAACTCTACCGAAATCGGCTCAAAAATCGTCTGCGCGTCATGGTAATCGATTGTAGACCCGATTTTCGGCGGATTTAGGCCTAAAAAATAATAACCGAAACAGGCCGGAAATGGCCTTTGTATACACATATATAGCCCCTAGATGCCTTTCCGACCCAAAAAATCGGTAAAATCCGCGAAAATCGGCAACTCTACCGAAATCGGCTCAAAAATCGTCTGCGCGTCATGGTAATCGATTGTAGACCCGATTTTCGGTGGATTTAGGCCTAAAAAATAATAACCGAAACAGGCCGGAAATGGCCTTTGTTTTCGCGGATTTCCGACCCAAAAAATCGGTAAAATCCGCGAAAATCGGCAACTCTACCGAAATCGGCTCAAAAATCGTCTGCGCGTCATGGTAATCGATTGTAGACCCGATTTTCGGCGGATTTAGGCCTAAAAAATAATAACCGAAACAGGCCGGAAATGGCCTTTGTATATACATATATAGCCCCTAGATGCCTTTCCGACCCAAAAAATCGGTAAAATCCGCGAAAATCGGCAACTCTACCGAAATCGGCTCAAAAATCGTCTGCGCGTCATGGTAATCGATTGTAGACCCGATTTTCGGCGGATTTAGGCCTAAAAAATAATAACCGAAACAGGCCGGAAATGGCCTTTGTATATACATATATAGCCCCTAGATGCCTTTCCGACCCAAAAAATCGGTAAAATCCGCGAAAATCGGCAACTCTACCGAAATCGGCTCAAAAATCGTCTGCGCGTCATGGTAATCGATTGTAGACCCGATTTTCGGCGGATTTAGGCCTAAAAAATAATAACCGAATAATAACCGAAACAGGCCGGAAATGGCCTTTGTATATACATATATAGCCCCTAGATGCCTTTCCGACCCAAAAAATCGGTAAAATCCGCGAAAATCGGCAACTCTACCGAAATCGGCTCAAAAATCGTCTGCGCGTCATGGTAATCGATTGTAGACCCGATTTTCGGCGGATTTAGGCCTAAAAAATAATAACCGAAACAGGCCGGAAATGGCCTTTGTATATACATATATAGCCCCTAGATGCCTTTCCGACCCAAAAAATCGGTAAAATCCGCGAAAATCGGCAACTCTACCGAAATCGGCTCAAAAATCGTCTGCGCGTCATGGTAATCGATTGTAGACCCGATTTTCGGCGGATTTAGGACTAAAAAATAATAACCGAAACAGGCCGGAAATGGCCTTTGTATATACATATATAGCCCCTAGATGCCTTTCCGACCCAAAAAATCGGTAAAATCCGCGAAAATCGGCAACTCTACCGAAATCGGCTCAAAAATCGTCTGCGCGTCATGGTAATCGATTGTAGACCCGATTTTCGGCGGATTTAGGCCTAAAAAATAATAACCGAAACAGGCCGGAAATGGCCTTTGTATATACATATATAGCCCCTAGATGCCTTTCCGACCCAAAAAATCGGTAAAATCCGCGAAAATCGGCAACTCTACCGAAATCGGCTCAAAAATCGTCTGCGCGTCATGGTAATCGATTGTAGACCCGATTTTCGGCGGATTTAGGCCTAAAAAATAATAACCGAAACAGGCCGGAAATGGCCTTTGTATATACATATATAGCCCCTAGATGCCTTTCCGACCCAAAAAATCGGTAAAATCCGCGAAAATCGGCAACTCTACCGAAATCGGCTCAAAAATCGTCTGCGCGTCATGGTAATCGATTGTAGACCCGATTTTCGGCGGATTTAGGCCTAAAAAATAATAACCGAAACAGGCCGGAAATGGCCTTTGTATATACATATATAGCCCCTAGATGCCTTTCCGACCCAAAAAATCGGTAAAATCCGCGAAAATCGGCAACTCTACCGAAATCGGCTCAAAAATCGTCTGCGCGTCATGGTAATCGATTGTAGACCCGATTTTCGGCGGATTTAGGCCTAAAAAATAATAACCGAAACAGGCCGGAAATGGCCTTTGTATATACATATATAGCCCCTAGATGCCTTTCCGACCCAAAAAATCGGTAAAATCCGCGAAAATCGGCAACTCTACCGAAATCGGCTCAAAAATCGTCTGCGCGTCATGGTAATCGATTGTAGACCCGATTTTCGGCGGATTTAGGCCTAAAAAATAATAACCGAAACAGGCCGGAAATGGCCTTTGTATATACATATATAGCCCCTAGATGCCTTTCCGACCCAAAAAATCGGTAAAATCCGCGAAAATCGGCAACTCTACCGAAATCGGCTCAAAAATCGTCTGCGCGTCATGGTAATCGATTGTAGACCCGATTTTCGGCGGATTTAGGCCTAAAAAATAATAACCGAAACAGGCCGGAAATGGCCTTTGTATATACATATATAGCCCCTAGATGCCTTTCCGACCCAAAAAATCGGTAAAATCCGCGAAAATCGGCAACTCTACCGAAATCGGCTCAAAAATCGTCTGCGCGTCATGGTAATCGATTGTAGACCCGATTTTCGGCGGATTTAGGCCTAAAAAATAATAACCGAAACAGGCCGGAAATGGCCTTTGTATATACATATATAGCCCCTAGATGCCTTTCCGACCCAAAAAATCGGTAAAATCCGCGAAAATCGGCAACTCTACCGAAATCGGCTCAAAAATCGTCTGCGCGTCATGGTAATCGATTGTAGACCCGATTTTCGGCGGATTTAGGCCTAAAAAATAATAACCGAAACAGGCCGGAAATGGCCTTTGTATATACATATATAGCCCCTAGATGCCTTTCCGACCCAAAAAATCGGTAAAATCCGCGAAAATCGGCAACTCTACCGAAATCGGCTCAAAAATCGTCTGCGCGTCATGGTAATCGATTGTAGACCCGATTTTCGGCGGATTTAGGCCTAAAAAATAATAACCGAAACAGGCCGGAAATGGCCTTTGTATATACATATATAGCCCCTAGATGCCTTTCCGACCCAAAAAATCGGTAAAATCCGCGAAAATCGGCAACTCTACCGAAATCGGCTCAAAAATCGTCTGCGCGTCATGGTAATCGATTGTAGACCCGATTTTCGGCGGATTTAGGCCTAAAAAATAATAACCGAAACAGGCCGGAAATGGCCTTTGTATATACATATATAGCCCCTAGATGCCTTTCCGACCCAAAAAATCGGTAAAATCCGCGAAAATCGGCAACTCTACCGAAATCGGCTCAAAAATCGTCTGCGCGTCATGGTAATCGATTGTAGACCCGATTTTCGGCGGATTTAGGCCTAAAAAATAATAACCGAAACAGGCCGGAAATGGCCTTTGTATATACATATATAGCCCCTAGATGCCTTTCCGACCCAAAAAATCGGTAAAATCCGCGAAAATCGGCAACTCTACCGAAATCGGCTCAAAAATCGTCTGCGCGTCATGGTAATCGATTGTAGACCCGATTTTCGGCGGATTTAGGCCTAAAAAATAATAACCGAAACAGGCCGGAAATGGCCTTTGTATATACATATATAGCCCCTAGATGCCTTTCCGACCCAAAAAATCGGTAAAATCCGCGAAAATCGGCAACTCTACCGAAATCGGCTCAAAAATCGTCTGCGCGTCATGGTAATCGATTGTAGACCCGATTTTCGGCGGATTTAGGCCTAAAAAATAATAACCGAAACAGGCCGGAAATGGCCTTTGTATATACATATATAGCCCCTAGATGCCTTTCCGACCCAAAAAATCGGTAAAATCCGCGAAAATCGGCAACTCTACCGAAATCGGCTCAAAAATCGTCTGCGCGTCATGGTAATCGATTGTAGACCCGATTTTCGGCGGATTTAGGCCTAAAAAATAATAACCGAAACAGGCCGGAAATGGCCTTTGTATATACATATATAGCCCCTAGATGCCTTTCCGACCCAAAAAATCGGTAAAATCCGCGAAAATCGGCAACTCTACCGAAATCGGCTCAAAAATCGTCTGCGCGTCATGGTAATCGATTGTAGACCCGATTTTCGGCGGATTTAGGCCTAAAAAATAATAACCGAAACAGGCCGGAAATGGCCTTTGTATATACATATATAGCCCCTAGATGCCTTTCCGACCCAAAAAATCGGTAAAATCCGCGAAAATCGGCAACTCTACCGAAATCGGCTCAAAAATCGTCTGCGCGTCATGGTAATCGATTGTAGACCCGATTTTCGGCGGATTTAGGCCTAAAAAATAATAACCGAAACAGGCCGGAAATGGCCTTTGTATATACATATATAGCCCCTAGATGCCTTTCCGACCCAAAAAATCGGTAAAATCCGCGAAAATCGGCAACTCTACCGAAATCGGCTCAAAAATCGTCTGCGCGTCATGGTAATCGATTGTAGACCCGATTTTCGGCGGATTTAGGCCTAAAAAATAATAACCGAAACAGGCCGGAAATGGCCTTTGTATATACATATATAGCCCCTAGATGCCTTTCCGACCCAAAAAATCGGTAAAATCCGCGAAAATCGGCAACTCTACCGAAATCGGCTCAAAAATCGTCTGCGCGTCATGGTAATCGATTGTAGACCCGATTTTCGGCGGATTTAGGCCTAAAAAATAATAACCGAAACAGGCCGGAAATGGCCTTTGTATATACATATATAGCCCCTAGATGCCTTTCCGACCCAAAAAATCGGTAAAATCCGCGAAAATCGGCAACTCTACCGAAATCGGCTCAAAAATCGTCTGCGCGTCATGGTAATCGATTGTAGACCCGATTTTCGGCGGATTTAGGCCTAAAAAATAATAACCGAAACAGGCCGGAAATGGCCTTTGTATATACATATATAGCCCCTAGATGCCTTTCCGACCCAAAAAATCGGTAAAATCCGCGAAAATCGGCAACTCTACCGAAATCGGCTCAAAAATCGTCTGCGCGTCATGGTAATCGATTGTAGACCCGATTTTCGGCGGATTTAGGCCTAAAAAATAATAACCGAAACAGGCCGGAAATGGCCTTTGTATATACATATATAGCCCCTAGATGCCTTTCCGACCCAAAAAATCGGTAAAATCCGCGAAAATCGGCAACTCTACCGAAATCGGCTCAAAAATCGTCTGCGCGTCATGGTAATCGATTGTAGACCCGATTTTCGGCGGATTTAGGCCTAAAAAATAATAACCGAAACAGGCCGGAAATGGCCTTTGTATATACATATATAGCCCCTAGATGCCTTTCCGACCCAAAAAATCGGTAAAATCCGCGAAAATCGGCAACTCTACCGAAATCGGCTCAAAAATCGTCTGCGCGTCATGGTAATCGATTGTAGACCCGATTTTCGGCGGATTTAGGCCTAAAAAATAATAACCGAAACAGGCCGGAAATGGCCTTTGTATATACATATATAGCCCCTAGATGCCTTTCCGACCCAAAAAATCGGTAAAATCCGCGAAAATCGGCAACTCTACCGAAATCGGCTCAAAAATCGTCTGCGCGTCATGGTAATCGATTGTAGACCCGATTTTCGGCGGATTTAGGCCTAAAAAATAATAACCGAAACAGGCCGGAAATGGCCTTTGTATATACATATATAGCCCCTAGATGCCTTTCCGACCCAAAAAATCGGTAAAATCCGCGAAAATCGGCAACTCTACCGAAATCGGCTCAAAAATCGTCTGCGCGTCATGGTAATCGATTGTAGACCCGATTTTCGGCGGATTTAGGCCTAAAAAATAATAACCGAAACAGGCCGGAAATGGCCTTTGTATATACATATATAGCCCCTAGATGCCTTTCCGACCCAAAAAATCGGTAAAATCCGCGAAAATCGGCAACTCTACCGAAATCGGCTCAAAAATCGTCTGCGCGTCATGGTAATCGATTGTAGACCCGATTTTCGGCGGATTTAGGCCTAAAAAATAATAACCGAAACAGGCCGGAAATGGCCTTTGTATATACATATATAGCCCCTAGATGCCTTTCCGACCCAAAAAATCGGTAAAATCCGCGAAAATCGGCAACTCTACCGAAATCGGCTCAAAAATCGTCTGCGCGTCATGGTAATCGATTGTAGACCCGATTTTCGGCGGATTTAGGCCTAAAAAATAATAACCGAAACAGGCCGGAAATGGCCTTTGTATATACATATATAGCCCCTAGATGCCTTTCCGACCCAAAAAATCGGTAAAATCCGCGAAAATCGGCAACTCTACCGAAATCGGCTCAAAAATCGTCTGCGCGTCATGGTAATCGATTGTAGACCCGATTTTCGGCGGATTTAGGCCTAAAAAATAATAACCGAAACAGGCCGGAAATGGCCTTTGTATATACATATATAGCCCCTAGATGCCTTTCCGACCCAAAAAATCGGTAAAATCCGCGAAAATCGGCAACTCTACCGAAATCGGCTCAAAAATCGTCTGCGCGTCATGGTAATCGATTGTAGACCCGATTTTCGGCGGATTTAGGCCTAAAAAATAATAACCGAAACAGGCCGGAAATGGCCTTTGTATATACATATATAGCCCCTAGATGCCTTTCCGACCCAAAAAATCGGTAAAATCCGCGAAAATCGGCAACTCTACCGAAATCGGCTCAAAAATCGTCTGCGCGTCATGGTAATCGATTGTAGACCCGATTTTCGGCGGATTTAGGCCTAAAAAATAATAACCGAAACAGGCCGGAAATGGCCTTTGTATATACATATATAGCCCCTAGATGCCTTTCCGACCCAAAAAATCGGTAAAATCCGCGAAAATCGGCAACTCTACCGAAATCGGCTCAAAAATCGTCTGCGCGTCATGGTAATCGATTGTAGACCCGATTTTCGGCGGATTTAGGCCTAAAAAATAATAACCGAAACAGGCCGGAAATGGCCTTTGTATATACATATATAGCCCCTAGATGCCTTTCCGACCCAAAAAATCGGTAAAATCCGCGAAAATCGGCAACTCTACCGAAATCGGCTCAAAAATCGTCTGCGCGTCATGGTAATCGATTGTAGACCCGATTTTCGGCGGATTTAGGCCTAAAAAATAATAACCGAAACAGGCCGGAAATGGCCTTTGTATATACATATATAGCCCCTAGATGCCTTTCCGACCCAAAAAATCGGTAAAATCCGCGAAAATCGGCAACTCTACCGAAATCGGCTCAAAAATCGTCTGCGCGTCATGGTAATCGATTGTAGACCCGATTTTCGGCGGATTTAGGCCTAAAAAATAATAACCGAAACAGGCCGGAAATGGCCTTTGTATATACATATATAGCCCCTAGATGCCTTTCCGACCCAAAAAATCGGTAAAATCCGCGAAAATCGGCAACTCTACCGAAATCGGCTCAAAAATCGTCTGCGCGTCATGGTAATCGATTGTAGACCCGATTTTCGGCGGATTTAGGCCTAAAAAATAATAACCGAAACAGGCCGGAAATGGCCTTTGTATATACATATATAGCCCCTAGATGCCTTTCCGACCCAAAAAATCGGTAAAATCCGCGAAAATCGGCAACTCTACCGAAATCGGCTCAAAAATCGTCTGCGCGTCATGGTAATCGATTGTAGACCCGATTTTCGGCGGATTTAGGCCTAAAAAATAATAACCGAAACAGGCCGGAAATGGCCTTTGTATATACATATATAGCCCCTAGATGCCTTTCCGACCCAAAAAATCGGTAAAATCCGCGAAAATCGGCAACTCTACCGAAATCGGCTCAAAAATCGTCTGCGCGTCATGGTAATCGATTGTAGACCCGATTTTCGGCGGATTTAGGCCTAAAAAATAATAACCGAAACAGGCCGGAAATGGCCTTTGTATATACATATATAGCCCCTAGATGCCTTTCCGACCCAAAAAATCGGTAAAATCCGCGAAAATCGGCAACTCTACCGAAATCGGCTCAAAAATCGTCTGCGCGTCATGGTAATCGATTGTAGACCCGATTTTCGGCGGATTTAGGCCTAAAAAATAATAACCGAAACAGGCCGGAAATGGCCTTTGTATATACATATATAGCCCCTAGATGCCTTTCCGACCCAAAAAATCGGTAAAATCCGCGAAAATCGGCAACTCTACCGAAATCGGCTCAAAAATCGTCTGCGCGTCATGGTAATCGATTGTAGACCCGATTTTCGGCGGATTTAGGCCTAAAAAATAATAACCGAAACAGGCCGGAAATGGCCTTTGTATATACATATATAGCCCCTAGATGCCTTTCCGACCCAAAAAATCGGTAAAATCCGCGAAAATCGGCAACTCTACCGAAATCGGCTCAAAAATCGTCTGCGCGTCATGGTAATCGATTGTAGACCCGATTTTCGGCGGATTTAGGCCTAAAAAATAATAACCGAAACAGGCCGGAAATGGCCTTTGTATATACATATATAGCCCCTAGATGCCTTTCCGACCCAAAAAATCGGTAAAATCCGCGAAAATCGGCAACTCTACCGAAATCGGCTCAAAAATCGTCTGCGCGTCATGGTAATCGATTGTAGACCCGATTTTCGGCGGATTTAGGCCTAAAAAATAATAACCGAAACAGGCCGGAAATGGCCTTTGTATATACATATATAGCCCCTAGATGCCTTTCCGACCCAAAAAATCGGTAAAATCCGCGAAAATCGGCAACTCTACCGAAATCGGCTCAAAAATCGTCTGCGCGTCATGGTAATCGATTGTAGACCCGATTTTCGGCGGATTTAGGCCTAAAAAATAATAACCGAAACAGGCCGGAAATGGCCTTTGTATATACATATATAGCCCCTAGATGCCTTTCCGACCCAAAAAATCGGTAAAATCCGCGAAAATCGGCAACTCTACCGAAATCGGCTCAAAAATCGTCTGCGCGTCATGGTAATCGATTGTAGACCCGATTTTCGGCGGATTTAGGCCTAAAAAATAATAACCGAAACAGGCCGGAAATGGCCTTTGTATATACATATATAGCCCCTAGATGCCTTTCCGACCCAAAAAATCGGTAAAATCCGCGAAAATCGGCAACTCTACCGAAATCGGCTCAAAAATCGTCTGCGCGTCATGGTAATCGATTGTAGACCCGATTTTCGGCGGATTTAGGCCTAAAAAATAATAACCGAAACAGGCCGGAAATGGCCTTTGTATATACATATATAGCCCCTAGATGCCTTTCCGACCCAAAAAATCGGTAAAATCCGCGAAAATCGGCAACTCTACCGAAATCGGCTCAAAAATCGTCTGCGCGTCATGGTAATCGATTGTAGACCCGATTTTCGGCGGATTTAGGCCTAAAAAATAATAACCGAAACAGGCCGGAAATGGCCTTTGTATATACATATATAGCCCCTAGATGCCTTTCCGACCCAAAAAATCGGTAAAATCCGCGAAAATCGGCAACTCTACCGAAATCGGCTCAAAAATCGTCTGCGCGTCATGGTAATCGATTGTAGACCCGATTTTCGGCGGATTTAGGCCTAAAAAATAATAACCGAAACAGGCCGGAAATGGCCTTTGTATATACATATATAGCCCCTAGATGCCTTTCCGACCCAAAAAATCGGTAAAATCCGCGAAAATCGGCAACTCTACCGAAATCGGCTCAAAAATCGTCTGCGCGTCATGGTAATCGATTGTAGACCCGATTTTCGGCGGATTTAGGCCTAAAAAATAATAACCGAAACAGGCCGGAAATGGCCTTTGTATATACATATATAGCCCCTAGATGCCTTTCCGACCCAAAAAATCGGTAAAATCCGCGAAAATCGGCAACTCTACCGAAATCGGCTCAAAAATCGTCTGCGCGTCATGGTAATCGATTGTAGACCCGATTTTCGGCGGATTTAGGCCTAAAAAATAATAACCGAAACAGGCCGGAAATGGCCTTTGTATATACATATATAGCCCCTAGATGCCTTTCCGACCCAAAAAATCGGTAAAATCCGCGAAAATCGGCAACTCTACCGAAATCGGCTCAAAAATCGTCTGCGCGTCATGGTAATCGATTGTAGACCCGATTTTCGGCGGATTTAGGCCTAAAAAATAATAACCGAAACAGGCCGGAAATGGCCTTTGTATATACATATATAGCCCCTAGATGCCTTTCCGACCCAAAAAATCGGTAAAATCCGCGAAAATCGGCAACTCTACCGAAATCGGCTCAAAAATCGTCTGCGCGTCATGGTAATCGATTGTAGACCCGATTTTCGGCGGATTTAGGCCTAAAAAATAATAACCGAAACAGGCCGGAAATGGCCTTTGTATATACATATATAGCCCCTAGATGCCTTTCCGACCCAAAAAATCGGTAAAATCCGCGAAAATCGGCAACTCTACCGAAATCGGCTCAAAAATCGTCTGCGCGTCATGGTAATCGATTGTAGACCCGATTTTCGGCGGATTTAGGCCTAAAAAATAATAACCGAAACAGGCCGGAAATGGCCTTTGTATATACATATATAGCCCCTAGATGCCTTTCCGACCCAAAAAATCGGTAAAATCCGCGAAAATCGGCAACTCTACCGAAATCGGCTCAAAAATCGTCTGCGCGTCATGGTAATCGATTGTAGACCCGATTTTCGGCGGATTTAGGCCTAAAAAATAATAACCGAAACAGGCCGGAAATGGCCTTTGTATATACATATATAGCCCCTAGATGCCTTTCCGACCCAAAAAATCGGTAAAATCCGCGAAAATCGGCAACTCTACCGAAATCGGCTCAAAAATCGTCTGCGCGTCATGGTAATCGATTGTAGACCCGATTTTCGGCGGATTTAGGCCTAAAAAATAATAACCGAAACAGGCCGGAAATGGCCTTTGTATATACATATATAGCCCCTAGATGCCTTTCCGACCCAAAAAATCGGTAAAATCCGCGAAAATCGGCAACTCTACCGAAATCGGCTCAAAAATCGTCTGCGCGTCATGGTAATCGATTGTAGACCCGATTTTCGGCGGATTTAGGCCTAAAAAATAATAACCGAAACAGGCCGGAAATGGCCTTTGTATATACATATATAGCCCCTAGATGCCTTTCCGACCCAAAAAATCGGTAAAATCCGCGAAAATCGGCAACTCTACCGAAATCGGCTCAAAAATCGTCTGCGCGTCATGGTAATCGATTGTAGACCCGATTTTCGGCGGATTTAGGCCTAAAAAATAATAACCGAAACAGGCCGGAAATGGCCTTTGTATATACATATATAGCCCCTAGATGCCTTTCCGACCCAAAAAATCGGTAAAATCCGCGAAAATCGGCAACTCTACCGAAATCGGCTCAAAAATCGTCTGCGCGTCATGGTAATCGATTGTAGACCCGATTTTCGGCGGATTTAGGCCTAAAAAATAATAACCGAAACAGGCCGGAAATGGCCTTTGTATATACATATATAGCCCCTAGATGCCTTTCCGACCCAAAAAATCGGTAAAATCCGCGAAAATCGGCAACTCTACCGAAATCGGCTCAAAAATCGTCTGCGCGTCATGGTAATCGATTGTAGACCCGATTTTCGGCGGATTTAGGCCTAAAAAATAATAACCGAAACAGGCCGGAAATGGCCTTTGTATATACATATATAGCCCCTAGATGCCTTTCCGACCCAAAAAATCGGTAAAATCCGCGAAAATCGGCAACTCTACCGAAATCGGCTCAAAAATCGTCTGCGCGTCATGGTAATCGATTGTAGACCCGATTTTCGGCGGATTTAGGCCTAAAAAATAATAACCGAAACAGGCCGGAAATGGCCTTTGTATATACATATATAGCCCCTAGATGCCTTTCCGACCCAAAAAATCGGTAAAATCCGCGAAAATCGGCAACTCTACCGAAATCGGCTCAAAAATCGTCTGCGCGTCATGGTAATCGATTGTAGACCCGATTTTCGGCGGATTTAGGCCTAAAAAATAATAACCGAAACAGGCCGGAAATGGCCTTTGTATATACATATATAGCCCCTAGATGCCTTTCCGACCCAAAAAATCGGTAAAATCCGCGAAAATCGGCAACTCTACCGAAATCGGCTCAAAAATCGTCTGCGCGTCATGGTAATCGATTGTAGACCCGATTTTCGGCGGATTTAGGCCTAAAAAATAATAACCGAAACAGGCCGGAAATGGCCTTTGTATATACATATATAGCCCCTAGATGCCTTTCCGACCCAAAAAATCGGTAAAATCCGCGAAAATCGGCAACTCTACCGAAATCGGCTCAAAAATCGTCTGCGCGTCATGGTAATCGATTGTAGACCCGATTTTCGGCGGATTTAGGCCTAAAAAATAATAACCGAAACAGGCCGGAAATGGCCTTTGTATATACATATATAGCCCCTAGATGCCTTTCCGACCCAAAAAATCGGTAAAATCCGCGAAAATCGGCAACTCTACCGAAATCGGCTCAAAAATCGTCTGCGCGTCATGGTAATCGATTGTAGACCCGATTTTCGGCGGATTTAGGCCTAAAAAATAATAACCGAAACAGGCCGGAAATGGCCTTTGTATATACATATATAGCCCCTAGATGCCTTTCCGACCCAAAAAATCGGTAAAATCCGCGAAAATCGGCAACTCTACCGAAATCGGCTCAAAAATCGTCTGCGCGTCATGGTAATCGATTGTAGACCCGATTTTCGGCGGATTTAGGCCTAAAAAATAATAACCGAAACAGGCCGGAAATGGCCTTTGTATATACATATATAGCCCCTAGATGCCTTTCCGACCCAAAAAATCGGTAAAATCCACGAAAATCGGCAACTCTACCGAAATCGGCTCAAAAATCGTCTGCGCGTCATGGTAATCGATTGTAGACCCGATTTTCGGCGGATTTAGGCCTAAAAAATAATAACCGAAACAGGCCGGAAATGGCCTTTGTATATACATATATAGCCCCTAGATGCCTTTCCGACCCAAAAAATCGGTAAAATCCGCGAAAATCGTCCGACCCAAAAAATCGGTAAAATCCGCGAAAATCGGCAACTCTACCGAAATCGGCTCAAAAATCGTCTGCGCGTCATGGTAATCGATTGTAGACCCGATTTTCGGCGGATTTAGGCCTAAAAAATAATAACCGAAACAGGCCGGAAATGGCCTTTGTATATACATATATAGCCCCTAGATGCCTTTCCGACCCAAAAAATCGGTAAAATCCGCGAAAATCGGCAACTCTACCGAAATCGGCTCAAAAATCGTCTGCGCGTCATGGTAATCGATTGTAGACCCGATTTTCGGCGGATTTAGGCCTAAAAAAAAATAACCGAAACAGGCCGGAAATGGCCTTTGTATATACATATATAGCCCCTAGATGCCTTTCCGACCCAAAAAATCGGTAAAATCCGCGAAAATCGGCAACTCTACCGAAATCGGCTCAAAAATCGTCTGCGCGTCATGGTAATCGATTGTAGACCCGATTTTCGGCGGATTTAGGCCTAAAAAATAATAACCGAAACAGGCCGGAAATGGCCTTTGTATATACATATATAGCCCCTAGATGCCTTTCCGACCCAAAAAATCGGTAAAATCCGCGAAAATCGGCAACTCTACCGAAATCGGCTCAAAAATCGTCTGCGCGTCATGGTAATCGATTGTAGACCCGATTTTCGGCGGATTTAGGCCTAAAAAATAATAACCGAAACAGGCCGGAAATGGCCTTTGTATATACATATATAGCCCCTAGATGCCTTTCCGACCCAAAAAATCGGTAAAATCCGCGAAAATCGGCAACTCTACCGAAATCGGCTCAAAAATCGTCTGCGCGTCATGGTAATCGATTGTAGACCCGATTTTCGGCGGATTTAGGCCTAAAAAATAATAACCGAAACAGGCCGGAAATGGCCTTTGTATATACATATATAGCCCCTAGATGCCTTTCCGACCCAAAAAATCGGTAAAATCCGCGAAAATCGGCAACTCTACCGAAATCGGCTCAAAAATCGTCTGCGCGTCATGGTAATCGATTGTAGACCCGATTTTCGGCGGATTTAGGCCTAAAAAATAATAACCGAAACAGGCCGGAAATGGCCTTTGTATATACATATATAGCCCCTAGATGCCTTTCCGACCCAAAAAATCGGTAAAATCCGCGAAAATCGGCAACTCTACCGAAATCGGCTCAAAAATCGTCTGCGCGTCATGGTAATCGATTGTAGACCCGATTTTCGGCGGATTTAGGCCTAAAAAATAATAACCGAAACAGGCCGGAAATGGCCTTTGTATATACATATATAGCCCCTAGATGCCTTTCCGACCCAAAAAATCGGTAAAATCCGCGAAAATCGGCAACTCTACCGAAATCGGCTCAAAAATCGTCTGCGCGTCATGGTAATCGATTGTAGACCCGATTTTCGGCGGATTTAGGCCTAAAAAATAATAACCGAAACAGGCCGGAAATGGCCTTTGTATATACATATATAGCCCCTAGATGCCTTTCCGACCCAAAAAATCGGTAAAATCCGCGAAAATCGGCAACTCTACCGAAATCGGCTCAAAAATCGTCTGCGCGTCATGGTAATCGATTGTAGACCCGATTTTCGGCGGATTTAGGCCTAAAAAATAATAACCGAAACAGGCCGGAAATGGCCTTTGTATATACATATATA
The DNA here is from genome assembly GCA_963931845.1 of Maratus michaelseni. Lineage (NCBI taxonomy): Eukaryota > Metazoa > Arthropoda > Arachnida > Araneae > Salticidae > Maratus > Maratus michaelseni. Next base: position 12,479 of record CAWVPG010000069.1, on the reverse strand, counting down.
GCCCCTAGATGCCTTTCCGACCCAAAAAATCGGTAAAATCCGCGAAAATCGGCAACTCTACCGAAATCGGCTCAAAAATCGTCTGCGCGTCATGGTAATCGATTGTAGACCCGATTTTCGGCGGATTTAGGCCTAAAAAATAATAACCGAAACAGGCCGGAAATGGCCTTTGTATATACATATATAGCCCCTAGATGCCTTTCCGACCCAAAAAATCGGTAAAATCCGCGAAAATCGGCAACTCTACCGAAATCGGCTCAAAAATCGTCTGCGCGTCATGGTAATCGATTGTAGACCCGATTTTCGGCGGATTTAGGCCTAAAAAATAATAACCGAAACAGGCCGGAAATGGCCTTTGTATATACATATATAGCCCCTAGATGCCTTTCCGACCCAAAAAATCGGTAAAATCCGCGAAAATCGGCAACTCTACCGAAATCGGCTCAAAAATCGTCTGCGCGTCATGGTAATCGATTGTAGACCCGATTTTCGGCGGATTTAGGCCTAAAAAATAATAACCGAAACAGGCCGGAAATGGCCTTTGTATATACATATATAGCCCCTAGATGCCTTTCCGACCCAAAAAATCGGTAAAATCCGCGAAAATCGGCAACTCTACCGAAATCGGCTCAAAAATCGTCTGCGCGTCATGGTAATCGATTGTAGACCCGATTTTCGGCGGATTTAGGCCTAAAAAATAATAACCGAAACAGGCCGGAAATGGCCTTTGTATATACATATATAGCCCCTAGATGCCTTTCCGACCCAAAAAATCGGTAAAATCCGCGAAAATCGGCAACTCTACCGAAATCGGCTCAAAAATCGTCTGCGCGTCATGGTAATCGATTGTAGACCCGATTTTCGGCGGATTTAGGCCTAAAAAATAATAACCGAAACAGGCCGGAAATGGCCTTTGTATATACATATATAGCCCCTAGATGCCTTTCCGACCCAAAAAATCGGTAAAATCCGCGAAAATCGGCAACTCTACCGAAATCGGCTCAAAAATCGTCTGCGCGTCATGGTAATCGATTGTAGACCCGATTTTCGGCGGATTTAGGCCTAAAAAATAATAACCGAAACAGGCCGGAAATGGCCTTTGTATATACATATATAGCCCCTAGATGCCTTTCCGACCCAAAAAATCGGTAAAATCCGCGAAAATCGGCAACTCTACCGAAATCGGCTCAAAAATCGTCTGCGCGTCATGGTAATCGATTGTAGACCCGATTTTCGGCGGATTTAGGCCTAAAAAATAATAACCGAAACAGGCCGGAAATGGCCTTTGTATATACATATATAGCCCCTAGATGCCTTTCCGACCCAAAAAATCGGTAAAATCCGCGAAAATCGGCAACTCTACCGAAATCGGCTCAAAAATCGTCTGCGCGTCATGGTAATCGATTGTAGACCCGATTTTCGGCGGATTTAGGCCTAAAAAATAATAACCGAAACAGGCCGGAAATGGCCTTTGTATATACATATATAGCCCCTAGATGCCTTTCCGACCCAAAAAATCGGTAAAATCCGCGAAAATCGGCAACTCTACCGAAATCGGCTCAAAAATCGTCTGCGCGTCATGGTAATCGATTGTAGACCCGATTTTCGGCGGATTTAGGCCTAAAAAATAATAACCGAAACAGGCCGGAAATGGCCTTTGTATATACATATATAGCCCCTAGATGCCTTTCCGACCCAAAAAATCGGTAAAATCCGCGAAAATCGGCAACTCTACCGAAATCGGCTCAAAAATCGTCTGCGCGTCATGGTAATCGATTGTAGACCCGATTTTCGGCGGATTTAGGCCTAAAAAATAATAACCGAAACAGGCCGGAAATGGCCTTTGTATATACATATATAGCCCCTAGATGCCTTTCCGACCCAAAAAATCGGTAAAATCCGCGAAAATCGGCAACTCTACCGAAATCGGCTCAAAAATCGTCTGCGCGTCATGGTAATCGATTGTAGACCCGATTTTCGGCGGATTTAGGCCTAAAAAATAATAACCGAAACAGGCCGGAAATGGCCTTTGTATATACATATATAGCCCCTAGATGCCTTTCCGACCCAAAAAATCGGTAAAATCCGCGAAAATCGGCAACTCTACCGAAATCGGCTCAAAAATCGTCTGCGCGTCATGGTAATCGATTGTAGACCCGATTTTCGGCGGATTTAGGCCTAAAAAATAATAACCGAAACAGGCCGGAAATGGCCTTTGTATATACATATATAGCCCCTAGATGCCTTTCCGACCCAAAAAATCGGTAAAATCCGCGAAAATCGGCAACTCTACCGAAATCGGCTCAAAAATCGTCTGCGCGTCATGGTAATCGATTGTAGACCCGATTTTCGGCGGATTTAGGCCTAAAAAATAATAACCGAAACAGGCCGGAAATGGCCTTTGTATATACATATATAGCCCCTAGATGCCTTTCCGACCCAAAAAATCGGTAAAATCCGCGAAAATCGGCAACTCTACCGAAATCGGCTCAAAAATCGTCTGCGCGTCATGGTAATCGATTGTAGACCCGATTTTCGGCGGATTTAGGCCTAAAAAATAATAACCGAAACAGGCCGGAAATGGCCTTTGTATATACATATATAGCCCCTAGATGCCTTTCCGACCCAAAAAATCGGTAAAATCCGCGAAAATCGGCAACTCTACCGAAATCGGCTCAAAAATCGTCTGCGCGTCATGGTAATCGATTGTAGACCCGATTTTCGGCGGATTTAGGCCTAAAAAATAATAACCGAAACAGGCCGGAAATGGCCTTTGTATATACATATATAGCCCCTAGATGCCTTTCCGACCCAAAAAATCGGTAAAATCCGCGAAAATCGGCAACTCTACCGAAATCGGCTCAAAAATCGTCTGCGCGTCATGGTAATCGATTGTAGACCCGATTTTCGGCGGATTTAGGCCTAAAAAATAATAACCGAAACAGGCCGGAAATGGCCTTTGTATATACATATATAGCCCCTAGATGCCTTTCCGACCCAAAAAATCGGTAAAATCCGCGAAAATCGGCAACTCTACCGAAATCGGCTCAAAAATCGTCTGCGCGTCATGGTAATCGATTGTAGACCCGATTTTCGGCGGATTTAGGCCTAAAAAATAATAACCGAAACAGGCCGGAAATGGCCTTTGTATATACATATATAGCCCCTAGATGCCTTTCCGACCCAAAAAATCGGTAAAATCCGCGAAAATCGGCAACTCTACCGAAATCGGCTCAAAAATCGTCTGCGCGTCATGGTAATCGATTGTAGACCCGATTTTCGGCGGATTTAGGCCTAAAAAATAATAACCGAAACAGGCCGGAAATGGCCTTTGTATATACATATATAGCCCCTAGATGCCTTTCCGACCCAAAAAATCGGTAAAATCCGCGAAAATCGGCAACTCTACCGAAATCGGCTCAAAAATCGTCTGCGCGTCATGGTAATCGATTGTAGACCCGATTTTCGGCGGATTTAGGCCTAAAAAATAATAACCGAAACAGGCCGGAAATGGCCTTTGTATATACATATATAGCCCCTAGATGCCTTTCCGACCCAAAAAATCGGTAAAATCCGCGAAAATCGGCAACTCTACCGAAATCGGCTCAAAAATCGTCTGCGCGTCATGGTAATCGATTGTAGACCCGATTTTCGGCGGATTTAGGCCTAAAAAATAATAACCGAAACAGGCCGGAAATGGCCTTTGTATATACATATATAGCCCCTAGATGCCTTTCCGACCCAAAAAATCGGTAAAATCCGCGAAAATCGGCAACTCTACCGAAATCGGCTCAAAAATCGTCTGCGCGTCATGGTAATCGATTGTAGACCCGATTTTCGGCGGATTTAGGCCTAAAAAATAATAACCGAAACAGGCCGGAAATGGCCTTTGTATATACATATATAGCCCCTAGATGCCTTTCCGACCCAAAAAATCGGTAAAATCCGCGAAAATCGGCAACTCTACCGAAATCGGCTCAAAAATCGTCTGCGCGTCATGGTAATCGATTGTAGACCCGATTTTCGGCGGATTTAGGCCTAAAAAATAATAACCGAAACAGGCCGGAAATGGCCTTTGTATATACATATATAGCCCCTAGATGCCTTTCCGACCCAAAAAATCGGTAAAATCCGCGAAAATCGGCTCAAAAATCGTCTGCGCGTCATGGTAATCGATTGTAGACCCGATTTTCGGCGGATTTAGGCCTAAAAAATAATAACCGAAACAGGCCGGAAATGGCCTTTGTATATACATATATAGCCCCTAGATGCCTTTCCGACCCAAAAAATCGGTAAAATCCGCGAAAATCGGCAACTCTACCGAAATCGGCTCAAAAATCGTCTGCGCGTCATGGTAATCGATTGTAGACCCGATTTTCGGCGGATTTAGGCCTAAAAAATAATAACCGAAACAGGCCGGAAATGGCCTTTGTATATACATATATAGCCCCTAGATGCCTTTCCGACCCAAAAAATCGGTAAAATCCGCGAAAATCGGCAACTCTACCGAAATCGGCTCAAAAATCGTCTGCGCGTCATGGTAATCGATTGTAGACCCGATTTTCGGCGGATTTAGGCCTAAAAAATAATAACCGAAACAGGCCGGAAATGGCCTTTGTATATACATATATAGCCCCTAGATGCCTTTCCGACCCAAAAAATCGGTAAAATCCGCGAAAATCGGCAACTCTACCGAAATCGGCTCAAAAATCGTCTGCGCGTCATGGTAATCGATTGTAGACCCGATTTTCGGCGGATTTAGGCCTAAAAAATAATAACCGAAACAGGCCGGAAATGGCCTTTGTATATACATATATAGCCCCTAGATGCCTTTCCGACCCAAAAAATCGGTAAAATCCGCGAAAATCGGCAACTCTACCGAAATCGGCTCAAAAATCGTCTGCGCGTCATGGTAATCGATTGTAGACCCGATTTTCGGCGGATTTAGGCCTAAAAAATAATAACCGAAACAGGCCGGAAATGGCCTTTGTATATACATATATAGCCCCTAGATGCCTTTCCGACCCAAAAAATCGGTAAAATCCGCGAAAATCGGCAACTCTACCGAAATCGGCTCAAAAATCGTCTGCGCGTCATGGTAATCGATTGTAGACCCGATTTTCGGCGGATTTAGGCCTAAAAAATAATAACCGAAACAGGCCGGAAATGGCCTTTGTATATACATATATAGCCCCTAGATGCCTTTCCGACCCAAAAAATCGGTAAAATCCGCGAAAATCGGCAACTCTACCGAAATCGGCTCAAAAATCGTCTGCGCGTCATGGTAATCGATTGTAGACCCGATTTTCGGCGGATTTAGGCCTAAAAAATAATAACCGAAACAGGCCGGAAATGGCCTTTGTATATACATATATAGCCCCTAGATGCCTTTCCGACCCAAAAAATCGGTAAAATCCGCGAAAATCGGCAACTCTACCGAAATCGGCTCAAAAATCGTCTGCGCGTCATGGTAATCGATTGTAGACCCGATTTTCGGCAGATTTAGGCCTAAAAAATAATAACCGAAACAGGCCGGAAATGGCCTTTGTATATACATATATAGCCCCTAGATGCCTTTCCGACCCAAAAAATCGGTAAAATCCGCGAAAATCGGCAACTCTACCGAAATCGGCTCAAAAATCGTCTGCGCGTCATGGTAATCGATTGTAGACCCGATTTTCGGCGGATTTAGGCCTAAAAATAATAAACCGAAACAGCCGGAAATGGCCTTTGTATATACATATATAGCCCCTAGATGCCTTTCCGACCCAAAAAATCGGTAAAATCCGCGAAAATCGGCAACTCTACCGAAATCGGCTCAAAAATCGTCTGCGCGTCATGGTAATCGATTGTAGACCCGATTTTCGGCGGATTTAGGCCTAAAAAATAATAACCGAAACAGGCCGGAAATGGCCTTTGTATATACATATATAGCCCCTAGATGCCTTTCCGACCCAAAAAATCGGTAAAATCCGCGAAAATCGGCTCAAAAATCGTCTGCGCGTCATGGTAATCGATTGTAGACCCGATTTTCGGCGGATTTAGGCCTAAAAAATAATAACCGAAACAGGCCGGAAATGGCCTTTGTATATACATATATAGCCCCTAGATGCCTTTCCGACCCAAAAAATCGGTAAAATCCGCGAAAATCGGCAACTCTACCGAAATCGGCTCAAAAATCGTCTGCGCGTCATGGTAATCGATTGTAGACCCGATTTTCGGCGGATTTAGGCCTAAAAAATAATAACCGAAACAGGCCGGAAATGGCCTTTGTATATACATATATAGCCCCTAGATGCCTTTCCGACCCAAAAAATCGGTAAAATCCGCGAAAATCGGCAACTCTACCGAAATCGGCTCAAAAATCGTCTGCGCGTCATGGTAATCGATTGTAGACCCGATTTTCGGCGGATTTAGGCCTAAAAAATAATAACCGAAACAGGCCGGAAATGGCCTTTGTATATACATATATAGCCCCTAGATGCCTTTCCGACCCAAAAAATCGGTAAAATCCGCGAAAATCGGCAACTCTACCGAAATCGGCTCAAAAATCGTCTGCGCGTCATGGTAATCGATTGTAGACCCGATTTTCGGCGGATTTAGGCCTAAAAAATAATAACCGAAACAGGCCGGAAATGGCCTTTGTATATACATATATAGCCCCTAGATGCCTTTCCGACCCAAAAAATCGGTAAAATCCGCGAAAATCGGCAACTCTACCGAAATCGGCTCAAAAATCGTCTGCGCGTCATGGTAATCGATTGTAGACCCGATTTTCGGCGGATTTAGGCCTAAAAAATAATAACCGAAACAGGCCGGAAATGGCCTTTGTATATACATATATAGCCCCTAGATGCCTTTCCGACCCAAAAAATCGGTAAAATCCGCGAAAATCGGCAACTCTACCGAAATCGGCTCAAAAATCGTCTGCGCGTCATGGTAATCGATTGTAGACCCGATTTTCGGCGGATTTAGGCCTAAAAAATAATAACCGAAACAGGCCGGAAATGGCATTTGTATATACATATATAGCCCCTAGATGCCTTTCCGACCCAAAAAATCGGTAAAATCCGCGAAAATCGGCAACTCTACCGAAATCGGCTCAAAAATCGTCTGCGCGTCATGGTAATCGATTGTAGACCCGATTTTCGGCGGATTTAGGCCTAAAAAAATAATAACCGAAACAGGCCGGAAATGGCCTTTGTATATACATATATAGCCCCTAGATGCCTTTCCGACCCAAAAAATCGGTAAAATCCGCGAAAATCGGCAACTCTACCGAAATCGGCTCAAAAATCGTCTGCGCGTCATGGTAATCGATTGTAGACCCGATTTTCGGCGGATTTAGGCCTAAAAAATAATAACTGAAACAGGCCGGAAATGGCCTTTGTATATACATATATAGCCCCTAGATGCCTTTCCGACCCAAAAAATCGGTAAAATCCGCGAAAATCGGCAACTCTACCGAAATCGGCTCAAAAATCGTCTGCGCGTCATGGTAATCGATTGTAGACCCGATTTTCGGCGGATTTAGGCCTAAAAAATAATAACCGAAACAGGCCGGAAATGGCCTTTGTATATACATATATAGCCCCTAGATGCCTTTCCGACCCAAAAAATCGGTAAAATCCGCGAAAATCGGCAACTCTACCGAAATCGGCTCAAAAATCGTCTGCGCGTCATGGTAATCGATTGTAGACCCGATTTTCGGCGGATTTAGGCCTAAAAAATAATAACCGAAACAGGCCGGAAATGGCCTTTGTATATACATATATAGCCCCTAGATGCCTTTCCGACCCAAAAAATCGGTAAAATCCGCGAAAATCGGCAACTCTACCGAAATCGGCTCAAAAATCGTCTGCGCGTCATGGTAATCGATTGTAGACCCGATTTTCGGCGGATTTAGGCCTAAAAAATAATAACCGAAACAGGCCGGAAATGGCCTTTGTATATACATATATAGCCCCTAGATGCCTTTCCGACCCAAAAAATCGGTAAAATCCGCGAAAATCGGCAACTCTACCGAAATCGGCTCAAAAATCGTCTGCGAGTCATGGTAATCGATTGTAGACCCGATTTTCGGCGGATTTAGGCCTAAAAAATAATAACCGAAACAGGCCGGAAATGGCCTTTGTATATACATATATAGCCCCTAGATGCCTTTCCGACCCAAAAAATCGGTAAAATCCGCGAAAATCGGCAACTCTACCGAAATCGGCTCAAAAATCGTCTGCGCGTCATGGTAATCGATTGTAGACCCGATTTTCGGCGGATTTAGGCCTAAAAAATAATAACCGAAACAGGCCGGAAATGGCCTTTGTATATACATATATAGCCCCTAGATGCCTTTCCGACCCAAAAAATCGGTAAAATCCGCGAAAATCGGCAACTCTACCGAAATCGGCTCAAAAATCGTCTGCGCGTCATGGTAATCGATTGTAGACCCGATTTTCGGCGGATTTAGGCCTAAAAAATAATAACCGAAACAGGCCGGAAATGGCCTTTGTATATACATATATAGCCCCTAGATGCCTTTCCGACCCAAAAAATCGGTAAAATCCGCGAAAATCGGCAACTCTACCGAAATCGGCTCAAAAATCGTCTGCGCGTCATGGTAATCGATTGTAGACCCGATTTTCGGCGGATTTAGGCCTAAAAAATAATAACCGAAACAGGCCGGAAATGGCCTTTGTATATACATATATAGCCCCTAGATGCCTTTCCGACCCAAAAAATCGGTAAAATCCGCGAAAATCGGCAACTCTACCGAAATCGGCTCAAAAATCGTCTGCGCGTCATGGTAATCGATTGTAGACCCGATTTTCGGCGGATTTAGGCCTAAAAAATAATAACCGAAACAGGCCGGAAATGGCCTTTGTATATACATATATAGCCCCTAGATGCCTTTCCGACCCAAAAAATCGGTAAAATCCGCGAAAATCGGCAACTCTACCGAAATCGGCTCAAAAATCGTCTGCGCGTCATGGTAATCGATTGTAGACCCGATTTTCGGCGGATTTAGGCCTAAAAAATAATAACCGAAACAGGCCGGAAATGGCCTTTGTATATACATATATAGCCCCTAGATGCCTTTCCGACCCAAAAAATCGGTAAAATCCGCGAAAATCGGCAACTCTACCGAAATCGGCTCAAAAATCGTCTGCGCGTCATGGTAATCGATTGTAGACCCGATTTTCGGCGGATTTAGGCCTAAAAAATAATAACCGAAACAGGCCGGAAATGGCCTTTGTATATACATATATAGCCCCTAGATGCCTTTCCGACCCAAAAAATCGGTAAAATCCGCGAAAATCGGCAACTCTACCGAAATCGGCTCAAAAATCGTCTGCGCGTCATGGTAATCGATTGTAGACCCGATTTTCGGCGGATTTAGGCCTAAAAAATAATAACCGAAACAGGCCGGAAATGGCCTTTGTATATACATATATAGCCCCTAGATGCCTTTCCGACCCAAAAAATCGGTAAAATCCGCGAAAATCGGCAACTCTACCGAAATCGGCTCAAAAATCGTCTGCGCGTCATGGTAATCGATTGTAGACCCGATTTTCGGCGGATTTAGGCCTAAAAAATAATAACCGAAACAGGCCGGAAATGGCCTTTGTATATACATATATAGCCCCTAGATGCCTTTCCGACCCAAAAAATCGGTAAAATCCGCGAAAATCGGCAACTCTACCGAAATCGGCTCAAAAATCATCTGCGCGTCATGGTAATCGATTGTAGACCCGATTTTCGGCGGATTTAGGCCTAAAAAATAATAACCGAAACAGGCCGGAAATGGCCTTTGTATATACATATATAGCCCCTAGATGCCTTTCCGACCCAAAAAATCGGTAAAATCCGCGAAAATCGGCAACTCTACCGAAATCGGCTCAAAAATCGTCTGCGCGTCATGGTAATCGATTGTAGACCCGATTTTCGGCGGATTTAGGCCTAAAAAATAATAACCGAAACAGGCCGGAAATGGCCTTTGTATATACATATATAGCCCCTAGATGCCTTTCCGACCCAAAAAATCGGTAAAATCCGCGAAAATCGGCAACTCTACCGAAATCGGCTCAAAAATCGTCTGCGCGTCATGGTAATCGATTGTAGACCCGATTTTCGGCGGATTTAGGCCTAAAAAATAATAACCGAAACAGGCCGGAAATGGCCTTTGTATATACATATATAGCCCCTAGATGCCTTTCCGACCCAAAAAATCGGTAAAATCCGCGAAAATCGGCAACTCTACCGAAATCGGCTCAAAAATCGTCTGCGCGTCATGGTAATCGATTGTAGACCCGATTTTCGGCGGATTTAGGCCTAAAAAATAATAACCGAAACAGGCCGGAAATGGCCTTTGTATATACATATATAGCCCCTAGATGCCTTTCCGACCCAAAAAATCGGTAAAATCCGCGAAAATCGGCAACTCTACCGAAATCGGCTCAAAAATCGTCTGCGCGTCATGGTAATCGATTGTAGACCCGATTTTCGGCGGATTTAGGCCTAAAAAATAATAACCGAAACAGGCCGGAAATGGCCTTTGTATATACATATATAGCCCCTAGATGCCTTTCCGACCCAAAAAATCGGTAAAATCCGCGAAAATCGGCAACTCTACCGAAATCGGCTCAAAAATCGTCTGCGCGTCATGGTAATCGATTGTAGACCCGATTTTCGGCGGATTTAGGCCTAAAAAATAATAACCGAAACAGGCCGGAAATGGCCTTTGTATATACATATATAGCCCCTAGATGCCTTTCCGACCCAAAAAATCGGTAAAATCCGCGAAAATCGGCAACTCTACCGAAATCGGCTCAAAAATCGTCTGCGCGTCATGGTAATCGATTGTAGACCCGATTTTCGGCGGATTTAGGCCTAAAAAATAATAACCGAAACAGGCCGGAAATGGCCTTTGTATATACATATATAGCCCCTAGATGCCTTTCCGACCCAAAAAATCGGTAAAATCCGCGAAAATCGGCAACTCTACCGAAATCGGCTCAAAAATCGTCTGCGCGTCATGGTAATCGATTGTAGACCCGATTTTCGGCGGATTTAGGCCTAAAAAATAATAACCGAAACAGGCCGGAAATGGCCTTTGTATATACATATATAGCCCCTAGATGCCTTTCCGACCCAAAAAATCGGTAAAATCCGCGAAAATCGGCAACTCTACCGAAATCGGCTCAAAAATCGTCTGCGCGTCATGGTAATCGATTGTAGACCCGATTTTCGGCGGATTTAGGCCTAAAAAATAATAACCGAAACAGGCCGGAAATGGCCTTTGTATATACATATATAGCCCCTAGATGCCTTTCCGACCCAAAAAATCGGTAAAATCCGCGAAAATCGGCAACTCTACCGAAATCGGCTCAAAAATCGTCTGCGCGTCATGGTAATCGATTGTAGACCCGATTTTCGGCGGATTTAGGCCTAAAAAATAATAACCGAAACAGGCCGGAAATGGCCTTTGTATATACATATATAGCCCCTAGATGCCTTTCCGACCCAAAAAATCGGTAAAATCCGCGAAAATCGGCAACTCTACCGAAATCGGCTCAAAAATCGTCTGCGCGTCATGGTAATCGATTGTAGACCCGATTTTCGGCGGATTTAGGCCTAAAAAATAATAACCGAAACAGGCCGGAAATGGCCTTTGTATATACATATATAGCCCCTAGATGCCTTTCCGACCCAAAAAATCGGTAAAATCCGCGAAAATCGGCAACTCTACCGAAATCGGCTCAAAAATCGTCTGCGCGTCATGGTAATCGATTGTAGACCCGATTTTCGGCGGATTTAGGCCTAAAAAATAATAACCGAAACAGGCCGGAAATGGCCTTTGTATATACATATATAGCCCCTAGATGCCTTTCCGACCCAAAAAATCGGTAAAATCCGCGAAAATCGGCAACTCTACCGAAATCGGCTCAAAAATCGTCTGCGCGTCATGGTAATCGATTGTAGACCCGATTTTCGGCGGATTTAGGCCTAAAAAATAATAACCGAAACAGGCCGGAAATGGCCTTTGTATATACATATATAGCCCCTAGATGCCTTTCCGACCCAAAAAATCGGTAAAATCCGCGAAAATCGGCAACTCTACCGAAATCGGCTCAAAAATCGTCTGCGCGTCATGGTAATCGATTGTAGACCCGATTTTCGGCGGATTTAGGCCTAAAAAATAATAACCGAAACAGGCCGGAAATGGCCTTTGTATATACATATATAGCCCCTAGATGCCTTTCCGACCCAAAAAATCGGTAAAATCCGCGAAAATCGGCAACTCTACCGAAATCGGCTCAAAAATCGTCTGCGCGTCATGGTAATCGATTGTAGACCCGATTTTCGGCGGATTTAGGCCTAAAAAATAATAACCGAAACAGGCCGGAAATGGCCTTTGTATATACATATATAGCCCCTAGATGCCTTTCCGACCCAAAAAATCGGTAAAATCCGCGAAAATCGGC
>CAWVPG010000068.1:0-175000 GCA_963931845.1 Maratus michaelseni | reverse complement strand
TCTATTTAAGATTTCTTCATTGTTGAAAGCGTGGGAAAATTTTGCACTATAGTTTTTCCATTGTTAAAGGATAGGGACATTTTCACGTTTTAAATATTATCCATTGTTGAAACCGTATCAATATTTGTCAATGGAATTTTTTCCATTGTTGGAGGTGCGGGAATGTTGCAATTATAGTTAACTTCTAATATAATTATAAATAAATTTGTCATAAAAACACTTGGAAAATGATGACTTAAAGTCAAACTTTTCATTGTTGCTGGAAAACTTCTTAATTTAAGATTTCTTCATTGTTAAAAGCGTGGGAAAATTTTTCACTATATTTTTTTCCATTGTTAAAGGATAGGGACATTTTCGCTTTTTAAATATTTTCCATTGTTGAAACGGTATCAATATTTGTCAGTGGAATTTTTTTTATTATTGGAAGTGCCAGAAAGTTGTCATTATAGATAACTTCTAATATAATTATAAATAAATTTTTCACAATAACAATTCAAAAGGGATGACTCAAAATAGAATTTTTCATTGTTGCGGGAAAAACTTCTTAATTTATGATTTCTTCATTGTAGAAGGCGTAGGAAAATTTGTCACTATATTTTTTTCCATTGTTAAAGTATAGAGACATTTTCACGTTTTAAATATTGTCCATTGTTGAAACGGTATAAATATTTGTCAATGGAATCTTTTCCATTGTTGGAAGTGCCGGAAAGTTGTCATTATAGATAACTTCTAATATAATTATAAATAGATTTTTCATAATAACAATTCAAAAGGGATGACTCAAAATAGAGTTGTTCATTGTTGCGGGAAAAACTTCTTAATTTAAGATTTCTTCATTGTAGAAGGCGTAGGAAAATTTGTCACTATATTTTTTTCCATTGTTAAAGTATAGAGACATTTTCACGTTTTAAATATTGTCCATTGTTGAAACGGTATAAATATTTGTCAATGGAATCTTTTCCATTGTTGGAAGTGCCGGAAAGTTGTCATTATAGATAACTTCTAATATAATTATAAATAGATTTTTCATAATAACAATTCAAAAGGGATGACTCAAAATAGAGTTGTTCATTGTTGCGGGAAAAACTTCTTAATTTAAGTTTTCTTCATTGTTGAAAGCGTGTGAAAATTTGTCACTATAATTTTTTCCATTGTTAAAGAATAGGGAAATTTTCACGTTTTAAATATTGTCCATTGTTGAAACGGTATCAATATTTGTCAATGGAATTTTTTCCATTGTTGGAAGTGCGTGAAAGTTCTTATTATAGATAACTTCTAATATAATTATAAATAAATTTTTCATAATAACACTTGAAAAATGATGACTTAAAGTCGAACTTTTCATTGTTGCACGAAAACTTCTGAATTTAAGATTTCTTCATTGTTGAAAGCGTGGGAAAATTTTTCACTATAATTTTTTTCATTTTTAAAAGATAGGGACATTTTCGCGTTTTAAATATTTTCCATTGTTGAAACGGTATCAATATTTGTCAATGGCATTTTTTTCATTATTGGAAGTGTCGGAAAGTTGCCATTATAGATAACTTCTAATATAATTATAAATAAATTTTTCATAATAAAACTTGGAAAATGATGACTTATAGTCGAACTGTTTATTGTTGCGGGAAAATCTTCTTAATTTAAGATTTCTTCATTGTTGAAAGCGTGGGAAAATTTGTGTCTATAAATTTTTCCATTTTTAAATGATAGGGACATTTTCACGTTTTAAATATTATCCATTGTTGAAACGGTATCAATATTTGTCAATGAAATCTTTTCCATTGTTGGAAGTGCCGGAAAGTTGTCATTATAGATAACTTCTAATATAATTATAAATAGATTTTTCATAACAACAATTCAAAAGGGATGACTCAAAATAGAATTGTTCATTGTTGCGGGAAAAACTTCTTAATTTAAGTTTTCTTCATCGTTGAAAGCGTGTGAAAATTTGTCACTATATTTTTTTCCATTGTTAAAGGATAGGGACATTTTCACGTTTTAAATATTGTCCATTGTTGAAACGGTATCAATATTTGTCAATGGAAACTTTTCCAATGTTGGAAGTGCCGGAAAGTTGTTATTATAGATAACTTCTAATATAATTATAAATAAATTTTTCTTAATAACACTTGAAAAATGATGACTTAAAGTCGAACTTTTCATTGTTGCAGGAAAACTTCTTACCTTAAGATTTCTTCATTGTTGAAAGCGTGGGAAAATTTTTCACTATATTTTTTTCCATTGTTAAAGGATAGGGACATTTTCACGTTTTAAAGGTTGTCCATTGTTGAAACGGTATCAATATTTGTCAATGGAATTTTTTCCATTGTTGGAAGTGCGGGAAAGTTGTTATTATAGACAATTTGTAATATAATTATAAATAAATTTTTCATAATAACACTTGGAAAATGATGACTTAAAGTCGAACTTTTCATTGTTGCAGGAAAACTTCTTAATTTAAGATTTCTTCATTGTTGAAAGCGTGGGAAAATTTTTCACTATATTTTTTTCCATTGTTAAAGGATAGGGACATTTTCACGTTTTAAATGTTGTCCATTGTTGAAACGGTATCAATATTTGTCAATGGAATCTTTTATATTGTTGGAAGTGCCGGAAAGTTGTCATTATATATAACTTCTAATATAATTATAGATTTTTCATAATAACACTTGGAAAATGATGACTTAAAGTCAAACTTTTCATTGTTGCTGGAAAACTTCTTAATTTAAGATTTCTTCACTGTTAAAAGCGTGGGAAATTTTTTCACTATAATTTTTTTCATTTTTAAAAGATAGGGACATTTTCGCGTTTTAAATATTTTCCATTGTTGAAACGGTATCAATATTTGTCAATGGCATTTTTTTCATTATTGGAAGTGTCGGAAAGTTGTCATTATAGATAACTTCTAATATAATTATAAATAAATTTTTCATAATAAAACTTGGAAAATGATGACTTATAGTCGAACTGTTTATTGTTGCGGGAAAATCTTCTTAATTTAAGATTTCTTCATTGTTGAAAGCATGGTAAAATTTTGCACTATAATTTTTCCATTGTTAAAGGATAGGGACATTTTCACGTTTTAAATAATATCCATTGTTGAAACCGTATCAATATTTGTCAATGGAATTTTTTCCATTGTTGGAGGTGCGGAAAGTTGAAATTATAAATAACTTCTAATATAATTATAAATAAATTTGTCATAAAAACACTTGGAAAAGGATGACTTAAAGTCGAATTTTTCATTGTTGCAGGAAAAAATTCATATTTTAAGTTTTCTTCATCGTTGAAAGCGTGTGAAAATTTGTCACTATATTTTTTTCCATTGTTAAAGGATAGGGACATTTTCACGTTTTAAATATTGTCCATTGTTGAAACGGTATCAATATTTATCAATGGAATCTTTTCCAATATTGGAAGTGCCGGAAAGTTGTTATTATAGATAACTTCTAATATAATTATAAATAAATTTTTCTTAATAACACTTGAAAAATGATGACTTAAAGTCGAACTTTTCATTGTTGCAGGAAAACTTCTTACCTTAAGATTTCTTCATTGTTGAAAGCGTGGGAAAATTTTTCACTATATTTTTTTCCATTGTTAAAGGATAGGGACATTTTCACGGTTTAAATGTTGTCCATTGTTGAAACGGTATCAATATTTGTCAATGGAATCTTTTCCATTGTTGGAAGTGCCGGAAAGTTGTCATTATAGATAACTTCTAATAGAATTATAAATAGATTTTTCATAACAATTCAAAAGGGATGACTCAAAATAGAGTTGTTCATTGTTGCGGAAAAAACTTCTCTATTTAAGATTTCTTCATTGTTGAAAGCGTGGGAAAATTTTGCACTATAGTTTTTCCATTGTTAAAGGATAGGGACATTTTCACGTTTTAAATATTATCCATTGTTGAAACCGTATCAATATTTGTCAATGGAATTTTTTCCATTGTTGGAGGTGCGGGAATGTTGCAATTATAGTTAACTTCTAATATAATTATAAATAAATTTGTCATAAAAACACTTGGAAAATGATGACTTAAAGTCAAACTTTTCATTGTTGCTGGAAAACTTCTTAATTTAAGATTTCTTCATTGTTAAAAGCGTGGGAAAATTTTTCACTATATTTTTTTCCATTGTTAAAGGATAGGGACATTTTCGCTTTTTAAATATTTTCCATTGTTGAAACGGTATCAATATTTGTCAGTGGAATTTTTTTTATTATTGGAAGTGCCAGAAAGTTGTCATTATAGATAACTTCTAATATAATTATAAATAAATTTTTCACAATAACAATTCAAAAGGGATGACTCAAAATAGAATTTTTCATTGTTGCGGGAAAAACTTCTTAATTTATGATTTCTTCATTGTAGAAGGCGTAGGAAAATTTGTCACTATATTTTTTTCCATTGTTAAAGTATAGAGACATTTTCACGTTTTAAATATTGTCCATTGTTGAAACGGTATAAATATTTGTCAATGGAATCTTTTCCATTGTTGGAAGTGCCGGAAAGTTGTCATTATAGATAACTTCTAATATAATTATAAATAGATTTTTCATAATAACAATTCAAAAGGGATGACTCAAAATAGAGTTGTTCATTGTTGCGGGAAAAACTTCTTAATTTAAGATTTCTTCATTGTAGAAGGCGTAGGAAAATTTGTCACTATATTTTTTTCCATTGTTAAAGTATAGAGACATTTTCACGTTTTAAATATTGTCCATTGTTGAAACGGTATAAATATTTGTCAATGGAATCTTTTCCATTGTTGGAAGTGCCGGAAAGTTGTCATTATAGATAACTTCTAATATAATTATAAATAGATTTTTCATAATAACAATTCAAAAGGGATGACTCAAAATAGAGTTGTTCATTGTTGCGGGAAAAACTTCTTAATTTAAGTTTTCTTCATTGTTGAAAGCGTGTGAAAATTTGTCACTATAATTTTTTCCATTGTTAAAGAATAGGGAAATTTTCACGTTTTAAATATTGTCCATTGTTGAAACGGTATCAATATTTGTCAATGGAATTTTTTCCATTGTTGGAAGTGCGTGAAAGTTCTTATTATAGATAACTTCTAATATAATTATAAATAAATTTTTCATAATAACACTTGAAAAATGATGACTTAAAGTCGAACTTTTCATTGTTGCACGAAAACTTCTGAATTTAAGATTTCTTCATTGTTGAAAGCGTGGGAAAATTTTTCACTATAATTTTTTTCATTTTTAAAAGATAGGGACATTTTCGCGTTTTAAATATTTTCCATTGTTGAAACGGTATCAATATTTGTCAATGGCATTTTTTTCATTATTGGAAGTGTCGGAAAGTTGCCATTATAGATAACTTCTAATATAATTATAAATAAATTTTTCATAATAAAACTTGGAAAATGATGACTTATAGTCGAACTGTTTATTGTTGCGGGAAAATCTTCTTAATTTAAGATTTCTTCATTGTTGAAAGCATGGGAAAATTTTGCACTATAATTTTTCCATTGTTAAATGATAGGGACATTTTCACGTTTTAAATAGTATCCATTGTTGAAACCGTATCAATATTTGTCAATGGAATTTTTTCCATTGTTGAAGGTGCGGAAAGTTGAAATTATAAATAACTTCTAATATAATTATAAATAAATTTGTCATAAAAACACTTGGAAAAGGATGATTTAAAGTCGAATTTTTCATTGTTGCAGGAAAAAATTCATATTTTAAGATTTCTTCATTGTTGAAAGCGTGGGAAAATTTGTGTCTATAAATTTTTCCATTTTTAAATGATAGGGACATTTTCACGTTTTAAATATTATCCATTGTTGAAACGGTATCAATATTTGTCAATGAAATCTTTTCCATTGTTGGAAGTGCCGGAAAGTTGACATTATAGATAACTTCTAATATAATTATAAATAGATTTTTCATAACAACAATTCAAAAGGGATGACTCAAAATAGAATTGTTCATTGTTGCGGGAAAAACTTCTTAATTTAAGTTTTCTTCATCGTTGAAAGCGTGTGAAAATTTGTCACTATATTTTTTTCCATTGTTAAAGGATAGGGACATTTTCACGTTTTAAATATTGTCCATTGTTGAAACGGTATCAATATTTGTCAATGGAAACTTTTCCAATGTTGGAAGTGCCGGAAAGTTGTTATTATAGATAACTTCTAATATAATTATAAATAATTTTTTCTTAATAACACTTGAAAAATGATGACTTAAAGTCGAACTTTTCATTGTTGCAGGAAAACTTCTTACCTTAAGATTTCTTCATTGTTGAAAGCGTGGGAAAATTTTTCACTATATTTTTTTCCATTGTTAAAGGATAGGGACATTTTCACGTTTTAAAGGTTGTCCATTGTTGAAACGGTATCAATATTTGTCAATGGAATTTTTTCCATTGTTGGAAGTGCGGGAAAGTTGTTATTATAGACAATTTGTAATATAATTATAAATAAATTTTTCATAATAACACTTGGAAAATGATGACTTAAAGTCGAACTTTTCATTGTTGCAGGAAAACTTCTTAATTTAAAATTTCTTCATTGTTGAAAGCGTGGGAAAATTTTTCACTATATTTTTTTCCATTGTTAAAGGATAGGGACATTTTCACGTTTTAAATGTTGTCCATTGTTGAAACGGTATCAATATTTGTCAATGGAATCTTTTATATTGTTGGAAGTGCCGGAAAGTTGTCATTATATATAACTTCTAATATAATTATAGATTTTTCATAATAACACTTGGAAAATGATGACTTAAAGTCAAACTTTTCATTGTTGCTGGAAAACTTCTTAATTTAAGATTTCTTCACTGTTAAAAGCGTGGGAAATTTTTTCACTATAATTTTTTTCATTTTTAAAAGATAGGGACATTTTCGCGTTTTAAATATTTTCCATTGTTGAAACGGTATCAATATTTGTCAATGGCATTTTTTTCATTATTGGAAGTGTCGGAAAGTTGTCATTATAGATAACTTCTAATATAATTATAAATAAATTTTTCATAATAAAACTTGGAAAATGATGACTTATAGTCGAACTGTTTATTGTTGCGGGAAAATCTTCTTAATTTAAGATTTCTTCATTGTTGAAAGCATGGTAAAATTTTGCACTATAATTTTTCCATTGTTAAAGGATAGGGACATTTTCACGTTTTAAATAATATCCATTGTTGAAACCGTATCAATATTTGTCAATGGAATTTTTTCCATTGTTGGAGGTGCGGAAAGTTGAAATTATAAATAACTTCTAATATAATTATAAATAAATTTGTCATAAAAACACTTGGAAAAGGATGACTTAAAGTCGAATTTTTCATTGTTGCAGGAAAAAATTCATATTTTAAGTTTTCTTCATCGTTGAAAGCGTGTGAAAATTTGTCACTATAATTTTTTCCATTGTTAAAGAATAAGGAAATTTTCACGTTTTAAATATTGTCCATTGTTGAAACGGTATCAATATTTGTCAATGGAATTTTTTCCATTGTTGGAAGTGCGGGAAAGTTGTTATTATAGATAATTTCTAATATAATTATAAATAAATTTTTCATAATAACACTTGGAAAATAATGACTTAAAGTCGAACTTTTCATTGTTGCAGGAAAACTTCTTAATTTAAGATTTCTTCATTGTTGAAAGCGTGGGAAATTTTTCACTATATTTTTTTTCATTGTTAAAGGATAGGGACATTTTCACGTTTTAAATGTTGTCCATTGTTGAAACGGTATCAATATTTGTCAATGGAATCATTTATATTGTTGGAAGTGCCGGAAAGTTGTCATTATAGATAACTTCTAATATAATTATAGATTTTTCATAATAACACTTGGAAAATGTTGACTTAAAGTCGAACTTTTCATTGTTGCTGGAAAACTTCTTAATTTAAGATTTCTTCATTATTAAAAGCGTGGGAAAATTTTTCACTATATTTTTTCCATTGTTAAAGGATAGGGACATTTTCGCTTTTTAAATATTTTCCATTGTTGAAACGGTATCAATATTTGTCAATGGAATTTTTTTTATTATTGGAAGTGCCAGAAAGTTGTCATTATAGATAACTTCTAATATAATTATATATAAATTTTTCACAATAACAATTCAAAAGGGATGACTCAAAATGGAATTTTTCATTGTTGCGGGAAAAACTTCTTAATTTAAGATTTCTTCCTTGTAGAAAGCGTAGGAAAATTTGTCACTATATTTTTTTCCATTGTTAAAGTATAGAGACATTTTCACGTTTTAAATATTGTCCATTGTTGAAACGGTATCAATATTTGTTAATGGAATCTTTTCCATTGTTGGAAGTGCCGGAAAGTTGTCATTATAGATAACTTCTAATATAATTATAAATAGATTTTTCATAATAACAATTCAAAAGGGATGACTCAAAATAGAATTGTTCATTGTTGCGGGAAAACTTCTCAATTTAAGATTTCTTCAGTGTTGAAAGCGTGGGAAAATTTGTCACTATAAATTTTTCCATTGTTAAAGGATAGGGACATTTTCACGCTTTAAATATTGTCCATTGTTACAACGGAATCATTATTTGTCAATGGAATCTTTTCTATTGTTGGAAGTGCCGGAAAGTTGTCATTATAGATAACTTCTAATATAATTATAAATAGATTTTTCATAACAACAATTCAAAAGGGATGACTCAAAATAGAATTGTTCATTGTTGCGGGAAAAACTTCTTAATTTAAGTTTTCTTCATCGTTGAAAGCGTGTGAAAATTTGTCACTATAATTTTTTCCATTGTTAAAGAATAGGGAAATTTTCACGTTTTAAATATTGTCCATTGTTGAAACGGTATCAATATTTGTCAATGGGATTTTTTCCATTGTTGGAAGTGCGGGAAAGTTGTTATTATAGATAATTTCTAATATAATTATAAATAAATTTTTCATAATAACACTTGGAAAATGATGACTCAAAATAGAATTGTTCATTGTTGCGGGAAAAACTTCTTAATTTAAGTTTTCTTCATCGTTGAAAGCGTGGGAAAATTTTTCACTATATTTTTTTCCATTGTTAAAGGATAGGGACATTTCACGTTTTAAATGTTGTCCATTGTTGAAACGGTATCAATATTTGTCAATGGAATTTTTTTTTATTATTGGAAGTGCCAGAAAGTTGTCATTATAGATAACTTCTAATATAATTATAAATAAATTTTTCACAATAACAATTCAAAAGGGATGACTCAAAATAGAATTTTTCATTGTTGCGGGAAAAAAATTCTTAATTTAAGATTTCTTCATTGTTAAAAGCGTGGGAAAATTTGTCACTATATTTTTTTCCATTGTTAAATGATAGAGACATTTCACGTTTTAAATATTGTCCATTGTTACAACGGTATCAATATTTGTCAATGGAATCTTTTCTATTGTTGGAAGTGCCGGAAAGTTGTCATTATAGATAACTTCTAATATAATTATAAATAGATTTTTCATAACAACAATTCAAAAGGGATGACTCAAAATAGAATTGTTCATTGTTGCGGGAAAAACTTCTTAATTTAAGTTTTCTTCATCGTTGAAAGCGTGTGAAAATTTGTCACTATAATTTTTTCCATTGTTAAAGAATAAGGAAATTTTCACGTTTTAAATATTGTCCATTGTTGAAACGGTATCAATATTTGTCAATGGAATTTTTTCCATTGTTGGAAGTGCGGGAAAGTTGTTATTATAGACAATTTCTAATATAATTATAAATAAATTTTTAATAATAACACTTGGAAAATGATGACTTAAAGTCGAACTTTTCATTGTTGCAGGAAAACTTCTTAATTTAAGATTTCTTCATTGTTGAAAGCGTGGGAAAATTTTTCACTATATTTTTTTCCATTGTTAAAGGATAGGGACATTTTCACGTTTTAAATGTTGTCCATTGTTGAAACTGTATCAATATTTGTCAATGGAATCATTTATATTGTTGGAAGTGCCGGAAAGTTGTCATTATAGATAACTTCTAATATAATTATAGATTTTTCATAATAACACTTGGAAAATGATGACTTAAAGTCAAACTTTTCATTGTTGCTGGAAAACTTCTTAATTTAAGATTTCTTCATTGTTAAAAGCGTGGAAAAATTTTTCACTATATTTTTTTCCATTGTTAAAGGATAGGGACATTTTCGCTTTTTAAATATTTTCCATTGTTGAAACGGTATCAATATTTGCCAATGGAATTTTTTTTATTATTGGAAGTGCCAGAAAGTTGTCATTATAGATAACTTCTAATATAATTATATATAAATTTTTCACAATAACAATTCAAAAGGGATGACTCAAAATGGAATTTTTCATTGTTGCGGTAAAAACTTCTTAATTTAAGATTTCTTCCTTGTAGAAAGCGTAGGAAAATTTCTCACTATATTTTTTTCCATTGTTGAAACGGTATCAATATTTGTTAATGGAATCTTTTCCATTGTTGGAAGTGCCGGAAAGTTGTCATTATAGATAACTTCTAATATAATTATAAATAGATTTTTCATAATAACAATTCAAAAGGGATGACTCAAGATAGAGTTGTTCATTGTTGCGGGAAAAACTTCTTAATTTAAGTTTTCTTCATTGTTGAAAGCGTGTGAAAATTTGTCACAATAATTTTTTCCATTGTTAAAGAATAGGGAAATTTTCACGTTTTAAATATTGTCCATTCTTGAAACGGTATCAATATTTGTCAATGGAATTTTTTCCATTGTTGGAAGTGCGGGAAAGTTGTTATTATAGATAACTTCTAATATAATTATAAATAAATTTTTCATAATAACACTTGAAAAATGATGACTTAAAGTCGAACTTTTCATTGTTGCACGAAAACTTCTGAATTTAAGATTTCTTCATTGTTGAAAGCGTGGGAAAATTTTTCACTATAAATTTTTCCATTGTTAAATGATAGGGACATTTTCACGTTTTAAATATTGTCCATTGTTGAAACGGTATCAATATTTGTCAATGGAATCTTTTCCATTGTTGGAAGTGCCGGAAAGTTGTCATTATAGATAACTTCTAATATAATTATAAATAGATTTTTCATAATAACAATTCAAAAGGGATGACTCAAAATAGAATTGTTCATTGTTGCGGGAAAAACTTCTTAATTTAAGTTTTCTTCATCGTTGAAAGCGTGTGAAAATTTGTCACTATAATTTTTTTCCATTGTTAAAGAATAGGGAAATTTTCACGTTTTAAATATTGTCCATTGTTGAAACGGTATCAATATTTGTCAATGGGATTTTTTCCATTGTTGGAAGTGCGGGAAAGTTGTTATTATAGATAATTTCTAATATAATTATAAATAAATTTTTCATAATAACACTTGGAAAATGATGACTCAAAATAGAATTGTTCATTGTTGCGGGAAAAACTTCTTAATTTAAGTTTTCTTCATCGTTGAAAGCGTGGGAAAATTTTTCACTATATTTTTTTCCATTGTTAAAGGATAGGGACATTTCACGTTTTAAATGTTGTCCATTGTTGAAACGGTATCAGTATTTGTCAATGGAATCTTTTCCATTGTTGGAAGTGCCGGAAAGTTGTCATTATAGATAACTTCTAATATAATTATAAATAGATTTTTCATAATAACACTTGGAAAATGATGACTTAAAGTCAAACTTTTCATTGTTGCTGGAAAACTTCTTAATTTAAGATTTCTTCATTGTTAAAAGCGTGGGAAATTGTTTCACTATATTTTTTTCCATTGTTAAAGGATAGGGACATTTTCGCTTTTTAAATATTTTCCATTGTTGAAACGGTATCAATATTTGTCAATGGAATTTTTTTTATTATTGGAAGTGCCAGAAAGTTGTCATTATAGATAACTTCTAATATAATTATAAATAAATTTTTCACAATAACAATTCAAAAGGGATGACTCAAAATAGAATTTTTCATTGTTGCGGGAAAAAACTTCTTAATTTAAGATTTCTTCATTGTTGAAAGCGTGGAAAAATTTGTCACTATATTTTTTTCCATTGTTAAATGATAGAGACATTTCACGTTTTAAATATTGTCCATTGTTACAACGGTATCAATATTTGTCAATGGAATCTTTTCTATTGTTGGAAGTGCCGGAAAGTTGTCATTATAGATAACTTCTAATATAATTATAAATAGATTTTTCATAACAACAATTCAAAAGGGATGACTCAAAATAGAATTGTTCATTGTTGCGGGAAAAACTTCTTAATTTAAGTTTTCTTCATCGTTGAAAGCGTGTGAAAATTTGTCACTATAATTTTTTCCATTGTTAAAGAATAAGGAAATTTTCACGTTTTAAATATTGTCCATTGTTGAAACGGTATCAATATTTGTCAATGGAATCTTTTCCATTGTTGGAAGTGCCGGAAAGTTGTCATTATATATAACTTCTAATATAATTATAAATAGATTTTTCATAATAACAATTCAAAAGGGATGACTCAAAATAGAGTTGTTCATTGTTGCGGGAAAAACTTCTTAATTTAAGTTTTCTTCATCGTTGAAAGCGTGTGAAAATTTGTCACTATAATTTTTTCCATTGTTAAAGAATAGGGAAATTTTCACGTTTTAAATATTGTCCATTGTTGAAACGGTATCAATATTTGTCAATGGGATTTTTTCCATTGTTGGAAGTGCCGGAAAGTTGTCATTATAGATAACTTCTAATATAATTATAAATAGATTTTTCATAATAACAATTCAAAAGGGATGACTCAAAATAGAATTGTTCATTGTTGCGGGAAAACTTCTCAATTTAAGATTTCTTCATTGTTGAAAGCGTGGGAAAATTTTTCACTATATTTTTTTCCATTGTTAAAGGATAGGGACATTTTCACGTTTTAAATGTTGTCCATTGTTGAAACGGTATCAATATTTGTCAATGGAATCTTTTCTATTGTTGGAAGTGCCGGAAAGTTGTCATTATAGATAACTTCTAATATAATTTTAAATAGATTTTTCATAATAACAATTCAAAAGGGATGACTCAAAATAGAGTTGTTCATTGTTGCGGGAAAAACTTCTTAATTTAAGTTTTCTTCATCGTTGAAAGCGTGTGAAAATTTGTCACTATAATTTTTTCCATTGTTAAAGAATAGGGAAATTTTCACGTTTTAAATATTGTCCATTGTTGAAACGGTATCAATATTTGTCAATGGGATTTTTTCCATTGTTGGAAGTGCCGGAAAGTTGTCATTATAGATAACTTCTAATATAATTATAAATAGATTTTTCATAATAACAATTCAAAAGGGATGACTCAAAATAGAATTGTTCATTGTTGCGGGAAAACTTCTCAATTTAAGATTTCTTCAGTGTTGAAAGCGTGGGAAAATTTGTCACTATAAATTTTTCCATTGTTAAAGGATAGGGACATTTTCACGCTTTAAATATTGTCCATTGTTACAACGGAATCATTATTTGTCAATGGAATCTTTTCTATTGTTGGAAGTGCCGGAAAGTTGTCATTATAGATAACTTCTAATATAATTTTAAATAGATTTTTCATAACAACAATTCAAAAGGGATGACTCAAAATAGAATTGTTCATTGTTGCGGGAAAAACTTCTTAATTTAAGTTTTCTTCATCGTTGAAAGCGTGTGAAAATTTGTCACTATAATTTTTTTCCATTGTTAAAGAATAGGGAAATTTTCACGTTTTAAATATTGTCCATTGTTGAAACGGTATCAATATTTGTCAATGGGATTTTTTCCATTGTTGGAAGTGCGGGAAAGTTGTTATTATAGATAATTTCTAATATAATTATAAATAAATTTTTCATAATAACACTTGGAAAATGATGACTCAAAATAGAATTGTTCATTGTTGCGGGAAAAACTTCTTAATTTAAGTTTTCTTCATCGTTGAAAGCGTGGGAAAATTTTTCACTATATTTTTTTCCATTGTTAAAGGATAGGGACATTTCACGTTTTAAATGTTGTCCATTGTTGAAACGGTATCAGTATTTGTCAATGGAATCTTTTCCATTGTTGGAAGTGCCGGAAAGTTGTCATTATAGATAACTTCTAATATAATTATAAATAGATTTTTCATAATAACACTTGGAAAATGATGACTTAAAGTCAAACTTTTCATTGTTGCTGGAAAACTTCTTAATTTAAGATTTCTTCATTGTTAAAAGCGTGGGAAATTGTTTCACTATATTTTTTTCCATTGTTAAAGGATAGGGACATTTTCGCTTTTTAAATATTTTCCATTGTTGAAACGGTATCAATATTTGTCAATGGAATTTTTTTTATTATTGGAAGTGCCAGAAAGTTGTCATTATAGATAACTTCTAATATAATTATAAATAAATTTTTCACAATAACAATTCAAAAGGGATGACTCAAAATAGAATTTTTCATTGTTGCGGGAAAAAACTTCTTAATTTAAGATTTCTTCATTGTTGAAAGCGTGGAAAAATTTGTCACTATATTTTTTTCCATTGTTAAATGATAGAGACATTTCACGTTTTAAATATTGTCCATTGTTACAACGGTATCAATATTTGTCAATGGAATCTTTTCCATTGTTGGAAGTGCCGGAAAGTTGTCATTATAGATAACTTCTAATATAATTATAAATAGATTTTTCATAACAACAATTCAAAAGGGATGACTCAAAATAGAATTGTTCATTGTTGCGGGAAAAACTTCTTAATTTAAGTTTTCTTCATCGTTGAAAGCGTGTGAAAATTTTTCACTATAATTTTTTCCATTGTTAAAGTATAGAGACATTTTCACGTTTTAAATATTGTCCATTGTTGAAACGGTATCAATATTTGTCAATGGAATCTTTTCCATTGTTGGAAGTGCCGGAAAGTTGTCATTATATATAACTTCTAATATAATTATAAATAGATTTTTCATAATAACAATTCAAAAGGGATGACTCAAAATAGAGTTGTTCATTGTTGCGGGAAAAACTTCTTAATTTAAGTTTTCTTCATCGTTGAAAGCGTGTGAAAATTTGTCACTATAATTTTTTCCATTGTTAAAGAATAGGGAAATTTTCACGTTTTAAATATTGTCCATTGTTGAAACGGTATCAATATTTGTCAATGGGATTTTTTCCATTGTTGGAAGTGCGGGAAAGTTCTTATTATAGATAATTTCTAATATAATTATAAATAAATTTTTCATAATAACACTTGGAAAATGATGACTTAAAGTCGAACTTTTCATTGTTGCAGGAAAACTTCTTAATTTAAGATTTCTTCATTGTTGAAAGCGTGGGAAAATTTTTCACTATATTTTTTTCCATTGTTAAAGGATAGGGACATTTTCACGTTTTAAATGTTGTCCATTGTTGAAACGGTATCAATATTTGTCAATGGAATCTTTTATATTGTTGGAAGTGCCGGAAAGTTGTCATTATAGATAACTTCTAATATAATTATAGATTTTTCATAATAACACTTGGAAAATGATGACTTAAAGTCCAACTTTTCATTGTTGCTGGAAAACTTCTTAATTTAAGATTTCTTCATAGTTAAAAGCGTGGGAAAATTTTTCACTATATTTTTTTCCATTGTTAAAGGATAGGGACATTTTCGCTTTTAAATATTTTTCATTGTTGAAACGGCATCAATATTTGTCAATGGAATTTTTTTTATTATTGGAAGTGCCAGAAAGTTGTCATTATAGATAACTTCTAATATAATTATAAATAAATTTTTCACAATAACAATTCAAAAGGGATGAATCAAAATGGAATTTTTCATTGTTGCGGGAAAAACTTCTTAATTTAAGATTTCTTCATTGTAGAAAGCGTAGGAAAATTTGTCACTATATTTTTTTCCATTGTTAAAGTATAGAGACATTTTCACGTTTTAAATATTTTCCATTGTTTAAACGGTATGAATATTTGTCAATGGAAACTTTTCCATTGTTGGAAGTGCCGGAACGTTGTCATAGATAACTTCTAATATAATTATAAATAGATTTTTCATAATAACACTTGGAAAATGATGACTTAAAGTCAAACTTTTCATTGTTGCTGGAAAACTTCTTAATTTAAGATTTCTTCATTGTTAAAAGCGTGGGATAATTTTCCACTATAATTTTTTTCATTTTTAAAAGATAGGGACATTTTCGCGTTTTAAATATTTTCCGTTGTTGAAACGGTATCAATATTTGTCAATGGCATTTTTTTCATTATTGGAAGTGCCGGAAAGTTGTCATTATAGATAACTTCTAATATAATTATAAATAAATTTTTCATAATAAAACTTGGAAAATGATGACTTAAAGTCGAACTGTTTATTGTTGCGGGAAAATCTTCTTAATTTAAGATTTTTTTATTGTTGAAAGCATGGGAAAATTTTGCACTATAATTTTTCCATTGTTAAAGGATAGAGACATTTTCACGTTTTAAATAATATCCATTGTTGAAACCGTATCAATATTTGTCAATGGAATTTTTTCCATTGTTGGAGGTGCGGAAAGTTGAAATTATAAATAACTTCTAATATAATTATAAATAAATTTTTCATAATAAAACTTGAAAAATGATGACTTAAAATCGAACTTTTCATTGTTGCACGAAAACTTCTGAATTTAAGATTTCTTCATTGTTGAAAGCGTGGGATAATTATCCACTATAATTTTTTCCATTGTTAAAGAATAGGGACATTTTCACGTTTTAAATGTTGTCCATTGTTGAAACGGTATCAATATTTGTCAATGGAATTTTTTTTATTATTGGAAGTGCCAGAAAGTTCTCATTATAGATAACTTCTAATATAATTATAAATAAATTTTTCACAATAACAATTCAAAAGGGATGACGCAAAATAGAATTTTTCATTGTTGCGGGAAAAACTTCTTAATTTAAGATTTCTTCATTGTAGAAAGCTTAGGAAAATTTGTCACTATAATTTTTTCCATTGTTAAAGGTTAAGGACATTTCACGTTTTAAATATTGTCCATTGTTGAAACGGTATCAATATTTGCCAATGGAATCTTTTCCATTGTTGGAAGTGCGGGAAAGTTGTTATTATAGATAATTTCTAATATAATTATAAATAAATTTTTCATGATAACACTTGGAAAATGATGACTTAATGTCGAACTTTTCATTGTTACAGGAAAACTTCTTAATTTAAGATTTCTTCATTGTTGAAAGCGTGGGAAAATTTTTCACTATACTTTTTCCTTTGTTAAAGGATAGGGACATTTTCACGTTTTAAATGTTGTCCATTGTTGAAACGGTATCAAAATTTGTCAATGGGATCTTTTCCATTGTTGGAAGTGCCGGAAAGTTGTCATTATAGATAACTTCTAATATAATTATAAATAGATTTTTCATAATAACAATTCATAAGGGATTACTCAAAATAGAGTTGTTCATTGTTGCGGGAAAAACTTCTTAATTTAAGTTTTCTTCATTGTTGAAAGCGTGTGAAAATTTGTCACTATAATTTTTTCCATTGTTAAAGAATAGGGAAATTTTCACGTTTTAAATATTGTCCATTGTTGAAACGGTATCAATATTTGTCAATGGAATTTTTTCCATTGTTGGAAGTGCGGGAAAGTTGTTATTATAGATAACTTCTAATATAATTATAAATAAATTTTCCATAATAACACTTGAAAAATGATGACTTAAAGTCGAACTTTTCATTGTTGCACGAAAACTTCTGAATTTAAGATTTCTTCATTGTTGAAAGCGTGGGAAAATTTTTCACTATAATTTTTTCCATTTTTAAATGATAGGGACATTTTCACGTTTTAAATATTGTCCATTGTTGAAACGGTATCAATATTTGTCAATGGAATCTTTTCCATTGTTGGAAGTGCCGGAAAGTTGTCAATATAGATAACTTCAAATATAATTATAAATAGATTTTTCATAATAACACATCAAAAGGGATGACTCAAAATAGAATTGTTCATTGTTGCGGGAAAACTTCTCAATTTAAGATTTCTTCAGTGTTGAAAGCGTGGGAAAATTTGTCACTATAAAATTTTCCATTGTTAAAGGATAGGGACATTTTCACGTTTTAAATATTGTCCATTGTTACAACGGTATCAATATTTGTCAATGGAATCTTTTCTATTGTTGGAAGTGCCGGAAAGTTGTCATTATGGATAACTTCTAATATAATTATAAATAGATTTTTCATAACAACAATTCAAAAGGGATGACTCAAAATAGAATTGTTCATTGTTGCGGGAAAAACTTCTTAATTTAAGTTTTCTTCATTGTTGAAAGCGTGTGAAAATTTGTCACTATATTTTTTTCCATTGTTAAATGATAGGGACATTTTCACGTTTTAAATGTTGTCCATTGTTGAAACGGTATCAATATTTGTCAATGGAATCTTTTATATTGTTGGAAGTGCAGGAAAGTTGTCATTATAGATAACTTCTAATATAATTATAGATTTTTCATAATAACACTTGGAAAATGATGACTTAAAGTCCAACTTTTCATTGTTGCTGGAAAACTTCTTAATTTAAGATTTCTTCATAGTTAAAAGCGTGGGAAAATTTTTCACTATATTTTTTTCCATTGTTAAAGAATAGGGACATTTTCGCTTTTAAATATTTTTCATTGTTGAAACGGTATCAATATTTGTCAATGGAATTTTTTTTATTATTGGAAGTGCCAGAAAGTTGTCATTATAGATAACTTCTAATATAATTATAAATAAATTTTTCACAATAACAATTCAAAAGGGATGAATCAAAATGGAATTTTTCATTGTTGTGGGAAAAACTTCTTAATTTAAGATTTCTTCATTGTAGAAAGCGTAGGAAAATTTGTCACTATATTTTTTTCCATTGTTAAAGTATAGAGACATTTTCACGTTTTAAATATTTTCCATTGTTTAAACGGTATCAATATTTGTCAATGGAAACTTTTCCATTGTTGGAAGTGCCGGAACGTTGTCATAGATAACTTCTAATATAATTATAAATAGATTTTTCATAATAACACTTGGAAAATCATGACTTAAAGTCAAACTTTTCATTGTTGCTGGAAAACTTCTTAATTTAAGATTTCTTCATTGTTAAAAGCGTGGGATAATTTTCCACTATATTTTTTTTTCATTTTTAAAAGATAGGGACATTTTCGCGTTTTAAATATTTTCCGTTGTTGAAACGGTATCGATATTTGTCAATGGCATTTTTTTCATTATTGGAAGTGCCGGAAAGTTGTCATTATAGATAACTTCTAATATAATTATAAATAAATTTTTCATAATAAAACTTGGAAAATGATGACTTAAAGTCGAACTGTTTATTGTTGCGGGAAAATCTTCTTAATTTAAGATTTTTTTATTGTTGAAAGCATGGGAAAATTTTGCACTATAATTTTTCCATTGTTAAAGGATAGAGACATTTTCACGTTTTAAATAATATCCATTGTTGAAACCGTATCAATATTTGTCAATGGAATTTTTTCCATTGTTGGAGGTGCGGAAAGTTGAAATTATAAATAACTTCTAATATAATTATAAATAAATTTTTCATAATAACACTTGAAAAATGATGACTTAAAATCGAACTTTTCATTGTTGCACGAAAACTTCTGAATTTAAGATTTCTTCATTGTAGAAAGCGTAGGAAAATTTGTCACTATATTTTTTTCCATTGTTAAAGTATAGAGACATTTTCACGTTTTAAATATTGTCCATTGTTGAAACGGTATCAATATTTGTTAATGGAATCTTTTCCATTGTTGGAAGTGCCGGAAAGTTGTCATTATAGATAACTTCTAATATAATTATAAATAGATTTTTCATAATAACAATTCAAAAGGGATGACTCAAAATAGAATTGTTCATTGTTGCGGGAAAACTTCTCAATTTAAGATTTCTTCAGTGTTGAAAGCGTGGGAAAATTTGTCACTATAAATTTTTCCATTGTTAAAGGATAGGGACATTTTCACGCTTTAAATATTGTCCATTGTTACAACGGAATCATTATTTGTCAATGGAATCTTTTCTATTGTTGGAAGTGCCGGAAAGTTGTCATTATAGATAACTTCTAATATAATTTTAAATAGATTTTTCATAACAACAATTCAAAAGGGATGACTCAAAATAGAATTGTTCATTGTTGCGGGAAAAACTTCTTAATTTAAGTTTTCTTCATCGTTGAAAGCGTGTGAAAATTTGTCACTATAATTTTTTTCCATTGTTAAAGAATAGGGAAATTTTCACGTTTTAAATATTGTCCATTGTTGAAACGGTATCAATATTTGTCAATGGGATTTTTTCCATTGTTGGAAGTGCGGGAAAGTTGTTATTATAGATAATTTCTAATATAATTATAAATAAATTTTTCATAATAACACTTGGAAAATGATGACTCAAAATAGAATTGTTCATTGTTGCGGGAAAAACTTCTTAATTTAAGTTTTCTTCATCGTTGAAAGCGTGGGAAAATTTTTCACTATATTTTTTTCCATTGTTAAAGGATAGGGACATTTCACGTTTTAAATGTTGTCCATTGTTGAAACGGTATCAGTATTTGTCAATGGAATCTTTTCCATTGTTGGAAGTGCCGGAAAGTTGTCATTATAGATAACTTCTAATATAATTATAAATAGATTTTTCATAATAACACTTGGAAAATGATGACTTAAAGTCAAACTTTTCATTGTTGCTGGAAAACTTCTTAATTTAAGATTTCTTCATTGTTAAAAGCGTGGGAAATTGTTTCACTATATTTTTTTCCATTGTTAAAGGATAGGGACATTTTCGCTTTTTAAATATTTTCCATTGTTGAAACGGTATCAATATTTGTCAATGGAATTTTTTTTATTATTGGAAGTGCCAGAAAGTTGTCATTATAGATAACTTCTAATATAATTATAAATAAATTTTTCACAATAACAATTCAAAAGGGATGACTCAAAATAGAATTTTTCATTGTTGCGGGAAAAAACTTCTTAATTTAAGATTTCTTCATTGTTGAAAGCGTGGAAAAATTTGTCACTATATTTTTTTCCATTGTTAAATGATAGAGACATTTCACGTTTTAAATATTGTCCATTGTTACAACGGTATCAATATTTGTCAATGGAATCTTTTCTATTGTTGGAAGTGCCGGAAAGTTGTCATTATAGATAACTTCTAATATAATTATAAATAGATTTTTCATAACAACAATTCAAAAGGGATGACTCAAAATAGAATTGTTCATTGTTGCGGGAAAAACTTCTTAATTTAAGTTTTCTTCATCGTTGAAAGCGTGTGAAAATTTGTCACTATAATTTTTTCCATTGTTAAAGAATAAGGAAATTTTCACGTTTTAAATATTGTCCATTGTTGAAACGGTATCAATATTTGTCAATGGAATTTTTCCATTGTTGGAAGTGCGGGAAAGTTGTTATTATAGACAATTTCTAATATAATTATAAATAAATTTTTAATAATAACACTTGGAAAATGATGACTTAAAGTCGAACTTTTCATCGTTGCAGGAAAACTTCTTAATTTAAGATTTCTTCATTGTTGAAAGCGTGGGAAAATTTTTCACTATATTTTTTTCCATTGTTAAAGGATAGGGACATTTTCACGTTTTAAATGTTGTCCATTGTTGAAACTGTATCAATATTTGTCAATGGAATCATTTATATTGTTGGAAGTGCCGGAAAGTTGTCATTATAGATAACTTCTAATATAATTATAGATTTTTCATAATAACACTTGGAAAATGATGACTTAAAGTCAAACTTTTCATTGTTGCTGGAAAACTTCTTAATTTAAAATTTCTTCATTGTTAAAAGCGTGGAAAAATTTTTCACTATATTTTTTTCCATTG
Source organism: Maratus michaelseni (assembly GCA_963931845.1). NCBI lineage: Eukaryota > Metazoa > Arthropoda > Arachnida > Araneae > Salticidae > Maratus > Maratus michaelseni. Next base: position 153,229 of record CAWVPG010000068.1, on the reverse strand, counting down.
TTAAAGGATAGGGACATTTTCGCTTTTTAAATATTTTCCATTGTTGAAACGGTATCAATATTTGCCAATGGAATTTTTTTTATTATTGGAAGTGCCAGAAAGTTGTCATTATAGATAACTTCTAATATAATTATATATAAATTTTTCACAATAACAATTCAAAAGGGATGACTCAAAATGGAATTTTTCATTGTTGCGGAAAAAACTTCTTAATTTAAGATTTCTTCCTTGTGGAAAGCGTAGGAAAATTTGTCACTATATTTTTTTCCATTGTTAAAGTATAGAGACATTTTCACGTTTTAAATGTTGTCCATTGTTGAAACGGTATCAATATTTGTTAATGGAATCTTTTCCATTGTTGGAAGTGCCGGAAAGTTGTCATTATAGATAACTTCTAATATAATTATAAATAGATTTTTCATAATAACAATTCAAAAGGGATGACTCAAGATAGAGTTGTTCATTGTTGCGGGAAAAATTTCTTAATTTAAGTTTTCTTCATTGTTGAAAGCGTGTGAAAATTTGTCACTATAATTTTTTCCATTGTTAAAGAATAGGGAAATTTTCACGTTTTAAATATTGTCCATTCTTGAAACGGTATCAATATTTGTCAATGGAATTTTTTCCATTGTTGGAAGTGCGGGAAAGTTGTTATTATAGATAACTTCTAATATAATTATAAATAAATTTTTCATAATAACACTTGAAAAATGATGACTTAAAGTCGAACTTTTCATTGTTGCACGAAAACTTCTGAATTTAAGATTTCTTCATTGTTGAAAGCGTGGGAAAATTTTTCACTATAATTTTTCCATTGTTAAAGGATAGGGACATTTTCACGTTTTAAATAATATCCATTGTTGAAACCGTATCAATATTTGTCAATGGAATTTTTTCCATTGTTGGAGGTGCGGAAAGTTGAAATTATAAATAACTTCTAATATAATTATAAATAATTTTGTCATAAAAACACTTGGAAAAGGATGACTTAAAGTCGAATTTTTCATTGTTGCAGGAAAAAATTCATATTTTAAGATTTCTGCATTGTTGAAAGCGTGGGAAAATTTGTCACTATAAATTTTTCCATTGTTAAATGATAGGGACATTTTCACGTTTTAAATATTGTCCATTGTTGAAACGGTATCAATATTTGTCAATGGAATCTTTTCCATTGTTGGAAGTGCCGGAAAGTTGTCATTATAGATAACTTCTAATATAATTATAAATAGATTTTTCATAATAACAATTCAAAAGGGATGACTCAAAATAGAATTGTTCATTGTTGCGGGAAAACTTCTCAATTTAAGATTTCTTCAGTGTTGAAATCGTGGGAAAATTTGTCACTATAAATTTTTCCATTGTTAAAGGATAGGGACATTTTCACGCTTTAAATATTGTCCATTGTTACAACGGTATCAATATTTGTCAATGGAATCTTTTCTATTGATGGAAGTGCCGGTAAGTTGTCATTATAGATAACTTGTAATATAATTATAAATAGATTTTTCATAACAACAATTCAAAAGGGATGACTCAAAATAGAATTGTTCATTGTTGCGGGAAAAACTTCTTAATTTAAGTTTTCTTCATCGTTGAAAGCGTGTGAAAATTTGTCACTATAATTTTTTCCATTGTTAAAGAATAGGGAAATTTTCACGTTTTAAATATTGTCCATTGTTGAAACGGTATCAATATTTGTCAATGGGATTTTTTCCATTGTTGGAAGTGCGGGAAAGTTGTTATTATAGATAATTTCTAATATAATTATAAATAAATTTTTCATAATAACACTTGGAAAATGATAACTCAAAATAGAATTGTTCATTGTTGCGGGAAAAACTTCTTAATTTAAGTTTTCTTCATCTTTGAAAGCGTGGGAAAATTTTTCACTATATTTTTTTTCCATTGTTAAAGGATAGGGACATTTCACGTTTTAAATGTTGTCCATTGTTGAAACGGTATCAGTATTTGTCAATGGAATCTTTTCCATTGTTGGAAGTGCCGGAAAGTTGTCATTATAGATAACTTCTAATATAATTATAAATAGATTTTTCATAATAACACTTGGAAAATGATGACTTAAAGTCAAACTTTTCATTGTTGCTGGAAAACTTCTTAATTTAAGATTTCTTCATTGTTAAAAGCGTGGGAAATTGTTTCACTATATTTTTTTCTATTGTTAAAGGATAGGGACATTTTCGCTTTTTAAATATTTTCCATTGTTGAAACGGTATCAATATTTGTCAATGGAATTTTTTTTATTATTGGAAGTGCCAGAAAGTTGTCATTATAGATAACTTCTAATATAATTATAAATAAATTTTTCACAATAACAATTCTAAAGGGATGACTCAAAATAGAATTTTTCATTGTTGCGGGAAAAAACTTCTTAATTTAAGATTTCTTCATTGTTGAAAGCGTGGGAAAATTTGTCACTATATTTTTTTCCATTGTTAAATGATAGAGACATTTCACGTTTTAAATATTGTCCATTGTTACAACGGTATCAATATTTGTCAATGGAATCTTTTCTATTGTTGGAAGTGCCGGAAAGTTGTCATTATAGATAACTTCTAATATAATTATAAATAGATTTTTCATAACAACAATTCAAAAGGGATGACTCAAAATAGGATTGTTCATTGTTGCGGGAAAAACTTCTTAATTTAAGTTTTCTTCATCGTTGAAAGCGTGTGAAAATTTGTCACTATAATTTTTTCCATTGTTAAAGAATAAGGAAATTTTCACGTTTTAAATATTGTCCATTGTTGAAACGGTATCAATATTTGTCAATGGAATTTTTCCATTGTTGGAAGTGCGGGAAAGTTGTTATTATAGACAATTTGTAATATAATTATAAATAAATTTTTAATAATAACACTTGGAAAATGATGACTTAAAGTCGAACTTTTCATTGTTGCAGGAAAACTTCTTAATTTAAGATTTCTTCATTGTTGAAAGCGTGGGAAAATTTTTCACTATATTTTTTTCCATTGTTAAAGGATAGGGACATTTTCACGTTTTAAATGTTGTCCATTGTTGAAACTGTATCAATATTTGTCAATGGAATCATTTATATTGTTGGAAATGCCGGAAAGTTGTCATTATAGATAACTTCTAATATAATTATAGATTTTTCATAATAACACTTGGAAAATGATGACTTAAAGTCAAACTTTTCATTGTTGCTCGAAAACTTCTTAATTTAAGATTTCTTCATTGTTAAAAGCGTGGAAAAATTTTTCACTATATTTTTTTCCATTGTTAAAGGATAGGGACATTTTCGCTTTTTAAATATTTTCCATTGTTGAAACGGTATCAATATTTGCCAATGGAATTTTTTTTATTATTGGAAGTGCCAGAAAGTTGTCATTATAGATAACTTCTAATATAATTATATATAAATTTTTCACAATAACAATTCAAAAGGGATGACTCAAAGTGGAATTTTTCATTGTTGCGGTAAAAACTTCTTAATTTAAGATTTCTTCCTTGTAGAAAGCGTAGGAAAATTTGTCACTATATTTTTTTCCATTGTTAAAGTATAGAGACATTTTCACGTTTTAAATATTGTCCATTGTTGAAACGGTATCAATATTTGTTAATGGAATCTTTTCCATTGTTGGAAGTGCCGGAAAGTTGTCATTATAGATAACTTCTAATATAATTATAAATAGATTTTTCATAATAACAATTCAAAAGGGATGACTCAAGATAGAATTGTTCATTGTTGCGGGAAAAACTTCTTAATTTAAGTTTTCTTCATTGTTGAAAGCGTGTGAAAATTTGTCACTATAATTTTTTCCATTGTTAAAGAATAGGGAAATTTTCACGTTTTAAATATTGTCCATTCTTGAAACGGTATCAATATTTGTCAATGGAATTTTTTCCATTGTTGGAAGTGCGGGAAAGTTGTTATTATAGATAACTTCTAATATAATTATAAATAAATTTTTCATAATAACACTTGAAAAATGATGACTTAAAGTCGAACTTTTCATTGTTGCACGAAAACTTCTGAATTTAAGATTTCTTCATTGTTGAAAGCGTGGGAAAATTTTTCACTATAATTTTTCCATTGTTAAAGGATAGGGACATTTTCACGTTTTAAATAATATCCATTGTTGAAACCGTATCAATATTTGTCAATGGAATTTTTTCCATTGTTGGAGGTGCGGAAAGTTGAAATTATAAATAACTTCTAATATAATTATAAATAGATTTGTCATAAAAACACTTGGAAAAGGATGACTTAAAGTCGAATTTTTCATTGTTGCAGGAAAAAATTCATATTTTAAGATTTCTTCAGTGTTGAAAGCGTGGGAAAATTTGTCACTATAAATTTTTCCATTGTTAAAGGATAGGGACATTTTCACGCTTTAAATATTGTCCATTGTTACAACGGTATCAATATTTGTCAATGGAATCTTTTCTATTGATGGAAGTGCCGGTAAGTTGTCATTATAGATAACTTGTAATATAATTATAAATAGATTTTTCATAACAACAATTCAAAAGGGATGACTCAAAATAGAATTGTTCATTGTTGCGGGAAAAACTTCTTAATTTAAGTTTTCTTCATCGTTGAAAGCGTGTGAAAATTTGTCACTATAATTTTTTCCATTGTTAAAGAATAGGGAAATTTTCACGTTTTAAATATTGTCCATTGTTGAAACGGTATCAGTATTTGTCAATGGAATCTTTTCCATTGTTGGAAGTGCCGGAAAGTTGTCATTATAGATAACTTCTAATATAATTATAAATAGATTTTTCATAATAACACTTGGAAAATGATGACTTAAAGTCAAACTTTTCATTGTTGCTGGAAAACTTCTTAATTTAAGATTTCTTCATTGTTAAAAGCGTGGGAAATTGTTTCACTATATTTTTTTCCATTGTTAAAGGATAGGGACATTTTCGCTTTTTAAATATTTTCCATTGTTGAAACGGTATCAATATTTGTCAATGGAATTTTTTTTATTATTGGAAGTGCCAGAAAGTTGTCATTATAGATAACTTCTAATATAATTATAAATAAATTTTTCACAATAACAATTCAAAAGGGATGACTCAAAATAGAATTTTTCATTGTTGCGGGAAAAAACTTCTTAATTTAAGATTTCTTCATTGTTGAAAGCGTGGGAAAATTTGTCACTATATTTTTTTCCATTGTTAAATGATAGAGACATTTCACGTTTTAAATATTGTCCATTGTTACAACGGTATCAATATTTGTCAATGGAATCTTTTCAATTGTTGGAAGTGCCGGAAAGTTGTCATTATAGATAACTTCTAATATAATTATAAATAGATTTTTCATAACAACAATTCAAAAGGGATGACTCAAAATAGAATTGTTCATTGTTGCGGGAAAAACTTCTTAATTTAAGTTTTCTTCATCGTTGAAAGCGTGTGAAAATTTGTCACTATAATTTTTTCCATTGTTAAAGAATAAGGAAATTTTCACGTTTTAAATATTGTCCATTGTTGAAACGGTATCAATATTTGTCAATGGAATTTTTCCATTGTTGGAAGTGCGGGAAAGTTGTTATTATAGACAATTTCTAATATAATTATAAATAAATTTTTAATAATAACACTTGGAAAATGATGACTTAAAGTCGAACTTTTCATTGTTGCAGGAAAACTTCTTAATTTAAGATTTCTTCATTGTTGAAAGCGTGGGAAAATTTTTCACTATATTTTTTTCCATTGTTAAAGGATAGGGACATTTTCACGTTTTAAATGTTGTCCATTGTTGAAACTGTATCAATATTTGTCAATGGAATCATTTATATTGTTGGAAGTGCCGGAAAGTTGTCATTATAGATAACTTCTAATATAATTATAGATTTTTCATAATAACACTTGGAAAATGATGACTTAAAGTCAAACTTTTCATTGTTGCTGGAAAACTTCTTAATTTAAGATTTCTTCATTGTTAAAAGCGTGGAAAAATTTTTCACTATATTTTTTTCCATTGTTAAAGGATAGGGACATTTTCGCTTTTTAAATATTTTCCATTGTTGAAACGGTATCAATATTTGCCAATGGAATTTTTTTTATTATTGGAAGTGCCAGAAAGTTGTCATTATAGATAACTTCTAATATAATTATATATAAATTTTTCACAATAACAATTCAAAAGGGATGACTCAAAATGGAATTTTTCATTGTTGCGGTAAAAACTTCTTAATTTAAGATTTCTTCCTTGTAGAAAGCGTAGGAAAATTTGTCACTATATTTTTTTCCATTGTTAAAGTATAGAGACATTTTCACGTTTTAAATATTGTCCATTGTTGAAACGGTATCAATATTTGTTAATGGAATCTTTTCCATTGTTGGAAGTGCCGGAAAGTTGTCATTATAGATAACTTCTAATATAATTATAAATAGATTTTTCATAATAACAATTCAAAAGGGATGACTCAAGATAGAGTTGTTCATTGTTGCGGGAAAAACTTCTTAATTTAAGTTTTCTTCATTGTTGAAAGCGTGTGAAAATTTGTCACTATAATTTTTTCCATTGTTAAAGAATAGGGAAATTTTCACGTTTTAAATATTGTCCATTCTTGAAACGGTATCAATATTTGTCAATGGAATTTTTTCCATTGTTGGAAGTGCGGGAAAGTTGTTATTATAGATAACTTCTAATATAATTATAAATAAATTTTTCATAATAACACTTGAAAAATGATGACTTAAAGTCGAACTTTTCATTGTTGCACGAAAACTTCTGAATTTAAGATTTCTTCATTGTTGAAAGCGTGGGAAAATTTTTCACTATAATTTTTCCATTGTTAAAGGATAGGGACATTTTCACGTTTTAAATAATATCCATTGTTGAAACCGTATCAATATTTGTCAATGGAATTTTTTCCATTGTTGGAGGTGCGGAAAGTTTAAATTATAAATAACTTCTAATATAATTATAAATAATTTTGTCATAAAAACACTTGGAAAAGGATGACTTAAAGTCGAATTTTTCATTGTTGCAGGAAAAAATTCATATTTTAAGATTTCTGCATTGTTGAAAGCGTGGGAAAATTTGTCACTATAAATTTTTCCATTGTTAAATGATAGGGACATTTTCACGTTTTAAATATTGTCCATTGTTGAAACGGTATCAATATTTGTCAATGGAATCTTTTCCATTGTTGGAAGTGCCGGAAAGTTGTCATTATAGATAACTTCTAATATAATTATAAATAGATTTTTCATAATAACAATTCAAAAGGGATGACTCAAAATAGAATTGTTCATTGTTGCGGGAAAACTTCTCAATTTAAGATTTCTTCAGTGTTGAAAGCGTGGGAAAATTTGTCACTATAAATTTTTCCATTGTTAAAGGATAGGGACATTTTCACGCTTTAAATATTGTCCATTGTTACAACGGTATCAATATTTGTCAATGGAATCTTTTCTATTGATGGAAGTGCCGGTAAGTTGTCATTATAGATAACTTGTAATATAATTATAAATAGATTTTTCATAACAACAATTCAAAAGGGATGACTCAAAATAGAATTGTTCATTGTTGCGGGAAAAACTTCTTAATTTAAGTTTTCTTCATCGTTGAAAGCGTGTGAAAATTTGTCACTATAATTTTTTCCATTGTTAAAGAATAGGGAAATTTTCACGTTTTAAATATTGTCCATTGTTGAAACGGTATCAATATTTGTCAATGGGATTTTTTCCATTGTTGGAAGTGCGGGAAAGTTGTTATTATAGACAATTTCTAATATAATTATAAATAAATTTTTAATAATAACACTTGGAAAATGATGACTTAAAGTCGAACTTTTCATTGTTGCAGGAAAACTTCTTAATTTAAGATTTCTTCATTGTTGAAAGCGTGAGAAAATTTTTCACTATATTTTTTTCCATTGTTAAAGGATAGGGACATTTTCACGTTTTAAATGTTGTCCATTGTTGAAACTGTATCAATATTTGTCAATGGAATTTTTCCATTGTTGGAAGTGCGGGAAAGTTGTTATTATAGACAATTTCTAATATAATTATAAATAAATTTTTAATAATAACACTTGGAAAATGATGACTTAAAGTCGAACTTTTCATTGTTGCAGGAAAACTTCTTAATTTAAGATTTCTTCATTGTTGAAAGCGTGGGAAAATTTTTCACTATATTTTTTTCCATTGTTAAAGGATAGGGACATTTTCACGTTTTAAATGTTGTCCATCGTTGAAACTGTATCAATATTTGTCAATGGAATCATTTATATTGTTGGAAGTGCCGGAAAGTTGTCATTATAGATAACTTCTAATATAATTATAGATTTTTCATAATAACACTTGGAAAATGATGACTTAAAGTCAAACTTTTCATTGTTGCTGGAAAATTTCTTAATTTAAGATTTCTTCATTGTTAAAAGCGTGGAAAAATTTTTCACTATATTTTTTTCCATTGTTAAAGGATAGGGACATTTTCGCTTTTTAAATATTTTCCATTGTTGAAACGGTATCAATATTTGCCAATGGAATTTTTTTTATTATTGGAAGTGCCAGAAAGTTGTCATTATAGATAACTTCTAATATAATTATATATAAATTTTTCACAATAACAATTCAAAAGGGATGACTCAAAATGGAATTTTTCATTGTTGCGGTAAAAACTTCTTAATTTAAGATTTCTTCCTTGTAGAAAGCGTAGGAAAATTTGTCACTATATTGTTTTCCATTGTTAAAGTATAGAGACATTTTCACGTTTTAAATATTGTCCATTGTTGAAACGGTATCAATATTTGTTAATGGAATCTTTTCCATTGTTGGAAGTGCCGGAAAGTTGTCATTGTAGATAACTTCTAATATAATTATAAATAGATTTTTCATAATAACAATTCAAAAGGGATGACTCAAGATAGAGTTGTTCATTGTTGCGGGAAAAACTTCTTAATTTAAGTTTTCTTCATTGTTGAAAGCGTGTGAAAATTTGTCACCATAATTTTTTCCATTGTTAAAGAATAGGGAAATTTTCACGTTTTAAATATTGTCCATTCTTGAAACGGTATCAATATTTGTCAATGGAATTTTTTCCATTGTTGGAAGTGCGGGAAAGTTGTTATTATAGATAACTTCTAATATAATTATAAATAAATTTTTCATAATAACACTTGAAAAATGATGACTTAAAGTCGAACTTTTCATTGTTGCACGAAAACTTCTGAATTTAAGATTTCTTCATTGTTGAAAGCGTGGGAAAATTTTTCACTATAATTTTTCCATTGTTAAAGGATAGGGACATTTTCACGTTTTAAATAATATCCATTGTTGAAACCGTATCAATATTTGTCAATGGAATTTTTTCCATTGTTGGAGGTGCGGAAAGTTGAAATTATAAATAACTTCTAATATAATTATAAATAATTTTGTCATAAAAACACTTGGAAAAGGATGACTTAAAGTCGAATTTTTCATTGTTGCAGAAAAAATTCATATTTTAAGATTTCTGCATTGTTGAAAGCGTGGGAAAATTTGTCACTATAAATTTTTCCATTGTTAAATGATAGGGACAATTTCACGTTTTAAATATTGTCCATTGTTGAAACGGTATCAATATTTGTCAATGGAATCTTTTCCATTGTTGGAAGTGCCGGAAAGTTGTCATTATAGATAACTTCTAATATAATTATAAATAGATTTTTCATAATAACAATTCAAAAGGGATGACTCAAAATAGAATTGTTCATTGTTGCGGGAAAACATCTCAATTTAAGATTTCTTCAGTGTTGAAAGCGTGGGAAAATTTGTCACTATAAATTTTTCCATTGTTAAAGGATAGGGACATTTTCACGCTTTAAATATTGTCCATTGTTACAACGGTATCAATATTTGTCAATGGAATCTTTTCTATTGATGGAAGTGCCGGTAAGTTGTCATTATAGATAACTTGTAATATAATTATAAATAGATTTTTCATAATAACAATTCAAAAGGGATGACTCAAAATAGAATTGTTCATTGTTGCGGGAAAAACTTCTTAATTTAAGATTTCTTCATTGTAGAAAGCGTAGGAAAATTTGTCACTATATTTTTTTCCATTGTTAAAGTATAGAGACATTTTCACGTTTTAAATATTGTCCATTGTTGAAACGGTATCAATATTTGTCAATGGAATCTTTTCCATTGTTGGAAGTGCCGGAAAGTTGTCATTATAGATAACTTCTAATATAATTATATATAAATTTTTCACAATAACAATTCAAAAGGGATGACTCAAAATGGAATTTTTCATTGTTGCGGTAAAAACTTCTTAATTTAAGATTTCTTCCTTGTAGAAAGCGTAGGAAAATTTGTCACTATATTTTTTTCCATTGTTAAAGTATAGAGACATTTTCACGTTTTAAATATTGTCCATTGTTGAAACGGTATCAATATTTGTTAATGGAATCTTTTCCATTGTTGGAAGTGCCGGAAAGTTGTCATTATAGATAACTTGTAATATAATTATAAATAGATTTTTCATAATAGCAATTCAAAAGGGATGACTCAAGATAGAGTTGTTCATTGTTGCGGGAAAAACTTCTTAATTTAAGTTTTCTTCATTGTTGAAAGCGTGTGAAAATTTGTCACTATAATTTTTTCCATTGTTAAAGAATAGGGAAATTTTCACGTTTTAAATATTGTCCATTCTTGAAACGGTATCAATATTTGTCAATGGAATTTTTTCCATTGTTGGAAGTGCGGGAAAGTTGTTATTATAGATAACTTCTAATATAATTATAAATAAATTTTTCATAATAGCACTTGAAAAATGATGACTTAAAGTCGAACTTTTCATTGTTGCACGAAAACTTCTGAATTTAAGATTTCTTCATTGTTGAAAGCGTGGGAAAATTTTTCACTATAATTTTTCCATTGTTAAAGGATACGGACATTTTCACGTTTTAAATAATATCCATTGTTGAAACCGTATCAATATTTGTCAATGGAATTTTTTCCATTGTTGGAGGTGCGGAAAGTTGAAATTATAAATAACTTCTAATATAATTATAAATAATTTTGTCATAAAAACACTTGGAAAAGAATGACTTAAAGTCGAATTGTTCATTGTTGCAGGAAAAAATTCATATTTTAAGATTTCTGCATTGTTGAAAGCGTGGGAAAATTTGTCACTATAAATTTTTCCATTGTTAAATGATAGGGACAATTTCACGTTTTAAATATTGTCCATTGTTGAAACGGTATCAATATTTGTCAATGGAATCTTTTCCATTGTTGGAAGTGCCGGAAAGTTGTCATTATAGATAACTTCTAATATAATTATAAATAGATTTTTCATAATAACAATTCAAAAGGGATGACCCAAAATAGAATTGTTCATTGTTGCGGGAAAACTTCTCAATTTAAGATTTCTTCAGTGTTGAAAGTGTGGGAAAATTTGTCACTATAAATTTTTCCATTGTTAAAGGATAGGGACATTTTCACGCTTTAAATATTGTCCATTGTTACAACGGTATCAATATTTGTCAATGGAATCTTTTCTATTGATGGAAGTGCCGGTAAGTTGTCATTATAGATAACTTGTAATATAATTATAAATAGATTTTTCATAACAACAATTCAAAAGGGATGACTCAAAATAGAATTGTTCATTGTTGCGGGAAAAACTTCTTAATTTAAGATTTCTTCATTGTAGAAAGCGTAGGAAAATTTGTCACTATATTTTTTTCCATTGTTAAAGTATAGAGACAATTTCACGTTTTAAATATTGTCCATTGTTGAAACGGTATCAATATTTGTCAATGGAATCTTTTCCATTGTTGGAAGTGCCGGAAAGTTGTCATTATAGATAACTTCTAATATAATTATAAATAGATTTTTCATAATAACAATTCAAAAGGGATGACTCAAAATAGAGTTGTTCATTGTTGCGGGAAAAACTTCTGAATTTAAGATTTCTTCATTGTTGAAAGCGTGGGAAAATTTTTCACTATAATTTTTTCCATTGTTAAAGTATAGAGACATTTTCACGTTTTAAATATTGTCCATTGTTGAAACGGTATCAATATTCGTCAATGGAATCTTTTCCATTGTTGGAAGTGCCGGAAAGTTGTCATTATAGATAACTTCTAATATAATTATAAATAGATTTTTCATAATAACAATTCAAAAGGGATGACTCAAAATAGAGTTGTTCATTGTTGCGGGAAAAACTTCTTAATTTAAGTTTTCTTCATCGTTGAAAGCGTGTGAAAATTTGTCACTATAATTTTTTCCATTGTTAAAGAATAGGGAAATTTTCACGTTTTAAATATTGTCCATTGTTGAAACGGTATCAATATTTGTCAATGGGATTTTTTCCATTGTTGGAAGTGCGGGAAAGTTCTTATTATAGATAATTTCTAATATAATTATAAATAAATTTTTCATAATAACACTTGGAAAATGATGACTCAAAATAGAATTGTTCATTGTTGCGGGAAAAACTTCTTAATTTAAGTTTTCTTCATCGTTGAAAGCGTGGGAAAATTTTTCACTATATTTTTTTCCATTGTTAAAGGATAGGGACATTTTCACGTTTTAAATGTTGTCCATTGTTGAAACGGTATCAGTATTTGTCAATGGAATCTTTTCCATTGTTGGAAGTGCCGGAAAGTTGTCATTATAGATAACTTCTAATATAATTATAAATAGATTTTTCATAATAACACTTGGAAAATGATGACTTAAAGTAAAACTTTTCATTGTTGCTGGAAAACTTCTTAATTTAAGATTTCTTCATTGTTAAAAGCGTGGGAAATTTTTTCACTATAATTTTTTTCATTTTTAAAAGATAGGGACATTTTCGCGTTTTAAATATTTTCCATTGTTGAAACGGTATCAATATTTGTCAATAGAATCTTTTATATTGTTGGAAGTGCCGGAAAGTTGTCATTATAGATAACTTCTAATATAATTATAGATTTTTCATAATAACACTTGGAAAATGATGACTTAAAGTCCAACTTTTCATTGTTGCTGGAAAACTTCTTAATTTAAGATTTCTTCATAGTTAAAAGCGTGGGAAAATTTTTCACTATATTTTTTTCCATTGTTAAAGGATAGGGACATTTTCGCTTTTAAATATTTTTCATTGTTGAAACGGTATCAATATTTGTCAATGGAATTTTTTTTATTATTGGAAGTGCCAGAAAGTTGTCATTATAGATAACTTCTAATATAATTATAAATAAATTTTTCACAATAACAATTCAAAAGGGATGAATCAAAATGGAATTTTTCATTGTTGCGGGAAAAACTTCTTAATTTAAGATTTCTTCATTGTAGAAAGCGTAGGAAAATTTGTCACTATATTTTTTTCCATTGTTAAAGTATAGAGACATTTTCATGTTTTAAATATTTTCCATTGTTTAAACGGTATCAATATTTGTCAATGGAAACTTTTCCATTGTTGGAAGTGCCGGAACGTTGTCATAGATAACTTCTAATATAATTATAAATAGATTTTTCATAATAACACTTGGAAAATGATGACTTAAAGTCAAACTTTTCATTGTTGCTGGAAAACTTCTTAATTTAAGATTTCTTCATTGTTAAAAGCGTGGGATAATTTTCCACTATAATTTTTTTCATTTTTAAAAGATAGGGACATTTTCGCGTTTTAAATATTTTCCGTTGTTGAAACGGTATCAATATTTGTCAATGGCATTTTTTTCATTATTGGAAGTGCCGGAAAGTTGTCATTATAGATAACTTCTAATATAATTATAAATAGATTTTTCATAAAAACACTTGGAAAAGGATGACTTAAAGTCGAATTTTTCATTGTTGCAGAAAAAATTCATATTTTAAGATTTCTGCATTGTTGAAAGCGTGGGAAAATTTGTCACTATAAATTTTTCCATTGTTAAATGATAGGGACAATTTCACGTTTTAAATATTGTCCATTGTTGAAACGGTATCAATATTTGTCAATGGAATCTTTTCCATTGTTGGAAGTGCCGGAAAGTTGTCATTATAGATAACTTCTAATATAATTATAAATAGATTTTTCATAATAACAATTCAAAAGGGATGACTCAAAATAGAATTGTTCATTGTTGCGGGAAAACATCTCAATTTAAGATTTCTTCAGTGTTGAAAGCGTGGGAAAATTTGTCACTATAAATTTTTCCATTGTTAAAGGATAGGGACATTTTCACGCTTTAAATATTGTCCATTGTTACAACGGTATCAATATTTGTCAATGGAATCTTTTCTATTGATGGAAGTGCCGGTAAGTTGTCATTATAGATAACTTGTAATATAATTATAAATAGATTTTTCATAATAACAATTCAAAAGGGATGACTCAAAATAGAATTGTTCATTGTTGCGGGAAAAACTTCTTAATTTAAGATTTCTTCATTGTAGAAAGCGTAGGAAAATTTGTCACTATATTTTTTTCCATTGTTAAAGTATAGAGACATTTTCACGTTTTAAATATTGTCCATTGTTGAAACGGTATCAATATTTGTCAATGGAATCTTTTCCATTGTTGGAAGTGCCGGAAAGTTGTCATTATAGATAACTTCTAATATAATTATATATAAATTTTTCACAATAACAATTCAAAAGGGATGACTCAAAATGGAATTTTTCATTGTTGCGGTAAAAACTTCTTAATTTAAGATTTCTTCCTTGTAGAAAGCGTAGGAAAATTTGTCACTATATTTTTTTCCATTGTTAAAGTATAGAGACATTTTCACGTTTTAAATATTGTCCATTGTTGAAACGGTATCAATATTTGTTAATGGAATCTTTTCCATTGTTGGAAGTGCCGGAAAGTTGTCATTATAGATAACTTCTAATATAATTATATATAAATTTTTCACAATAACAATTCAAAAGGGATGACTCAAAATGGAATTTTTCATTGTTGCGGTAAAAACTTCTTAATTTAAGATTTCTTCCTTGTAGAAAGCGTAGGAAAATTTGTCACTATATTTTTTTCCATTGTTAAAGTATAGAGACATTTTCACGTTTTAAATATTGTCCATTGTTGAAACGGTATCAATATTTGTTAATGGAATCTTTTCCATTGTTGGAAGTGCCGGAAAGTTGTCATTATAGATAACTTCTAATATAATTATAAATAGATTTTTCATAATAGCAATTCAAAAGGGATGACTCAAGATAGAGTTGTTCATTGTTGCGGGAAAAACTTCTTAATTTAAGTTTTCTTCATTGTTGAAAGCGTGTGAAAATTTGTCACTATAATTTTTTCCATTGTTAAAGAATAGGGAAATTTTCACGTTTTAAATATTGTCCATTCTTGAAACGGTATCAATATTTGTCAATGGAATTTTTTCCATTGTTGGAAGTGCGGGAAAGTTGTTATTATAGATAACTTCTAATATAATTATAAATAAATTTTTCATAATAGCACTTGAAAAATGATGACTTAAAGTCGAACTTTTCATTGTTGCACGAAAACTTCTGAATTTAAGATTTCTTCATTGTTGAAAGCGTGGGAAAATTTTTCACTATAATTTTTCCATTGTTAAAGGATACGGACATTTTCACGTTTTAAATAATATCCATTGTTGAAACCGTATCAATATTTGTCAATGGAATTTTTTCCATTGTTGGAGGTGCGGAAAGTTGAAATTATAAATAACTTCTAATATAATTATAAATAATTTTGTCATAAAAACACTTGGAAAAGAATGACTTAAAGTCGAATTGTTCATTGTTGCAGGAAAAAATTCATATTTTAAGATTTCTGCATTGTTGAAAGCGTGGGAAAATTTGTCACTATAAATTTTTCCATTGTTAAATGATAGGGACAATTTCACGTTTTAAATATTGTCCATTGTTGAAACGGTATCAATATTTGTCAATGGAATCTTTTCCATTGTTGGAAGTGCCGGAAAGTTGTCATTATAGATAACTTCTAATATAATTATAAATAGATTTTTCATAATAACAATTCAAAAGGGATGACCCAAAATAGAATTGTTCATTGTTGCGGGAAAACTTCTCAATTTAAGATTTCTTCAGTGTTGAAAGCGTGGGAAAATTTGTCACTATAAATTTTTCCATTGTTAAAGGATAGGGACATTTTCACGCTTTAAATATTGTCCATTGTTACAACGGTATCAATATTTGTCAATGGAATCTTTTCTATTGATGGAAGTGCCGGTAAGTTGTCATTATAGATAACTTGTAATATAATTATAAATAGATTTTTCATAACAACAATTCAAAAGGGATGACTCAAAATAGAATTGTTCATTGTTGCGGGAAAAACTTCTTAATTTAAGATTTCTTCATTGTAGAAAGCGTAGGAAAATTTGTCACTATATTTTTTTCCATTGTTAAAGTATAGAGACAATTTCACGTTTTAAATATTGTCCATTGTTGAAACGGTATCAATATTTGTCAATGGAATCTTTTCCATTGTTGGAAGTGCCGGAAAGTTGTCATTATAGATAACTTCTAATATAATTATAAATAGATTTTTCATAATAACAATTCAAAAGGGATGACTCAAAATAGAGTTGTTCATTGTTGCGGGAAAAACTTCTGAATTTAAGATTTCTTCATTGTTGAAAGCGTGGGAAAATTTTTCACTATAATTTTTTCCATTGTTAAAGTATAGAGACATTTTCACGTTTTAAATATTGTCCATTGTTGAAACGGTATCAATATTTGTCAATGGAATCTTTTCCATTGTTGGAAGTGCCGGAAAGTTGTCATTATAGATAACTTCTAA
This sequence comes from Maratus michaelseni, assembly GCA_963931845.1. Classification (NCBI taxonomy): domain Eukaryota; kingdom Metazoa; phylum Arthropoda; class Arachnida; order Araneae; family Salticidae; genus Maratus; species Maratus michaelseni. The sequence continues at coordinate 136,512 of CAWVPG010000068.1, read as the reverse complement.
TATAATTATAAATAGATTTTTCATAATAACAATTCAAAAGGGATGACTCAAAATAGAGTTGTTCATTGTTGCGGGAAAAACTTCTTAATTTAAGTTTTCTTCATCGTTGAAAGCGTGTGAAAATTTGTCACTATAATTTTTTCCATTGTTAAAGAATAGGGAAATTTTCACGTTTTAAATATTGTCCATTGTTGAAACGGTATCAATATTTGTCAATGGGATTTTTTCCATTGTTGGAAGTGCGGGAAAGTTCTTATTATAGATAATTTCTAATATAATTATAAATAAATTTTTCATAATAACACTTGGAAAATGATGACTCAAAATAGAATTGTTCATTGTTGCGGGAAAAACTTCTTAATTTAAGTTTTCTTCATCGTTGAAAGCGTGGGAAAATTTTTCACTATATTTTTTTCCATTGTTAAAGGATAGGGACATTTTCACGTTTTAAATGTTGTCCATTGTTGAAACGGTATCAGTATTTGTCAATGGAATCTTTTCCATTGTTGGAAGTGCCGGAAAGTTGTCATTATAGATAACTTCTAATATAATTATAAATAGATTTTTCATAATAACACTTGGAAAATGATGACTTAAAGTAAAACTTTTCATTGTTGCTGGAAAACTTCTTAATTTAAGATTTCTTCATTGTTAAAAGCGTGGGAAATTTTTTCACTATAATTTTTTTCATTTTTAAAAGATAGGGACATTTTCGCGTTTTAAATATTTTCCATTGTTGAAACGGTATCAATATTTGTCAATAGAATCTTTTATATTGTTGGAAGTGCCGGAAAGTTGTCATTATAGATAACTTCTAATATAATTATAGATTTTTCATAATAACACTTGGAAAATGATGACTTAAAGTCCAACTTTTCATTGTTGCTGGAAAACTTCTTAATTTAAGATTTCTTCATAGTTAAAAGCGTGGGAAAATTTTTCACTATATTTTTTTCCATTGTTAAAGGATAGGGACATTTTCGCTTTTAAATATTTTTCATTGTTGAAACGGTATCAATATTTGTCAATGGAATTTTTTTTATTATTGGAAGTGCCAGAAAGTTGTCATTATAGATAACTTCTAATATAATTATAAATAAATTTTTCACAATAACAATTCAAAAGGGATGAATCAAAATGGAATTTTTCATTGTTGCGGGAAAAACTTCTTAATTTAAGATTTCTTCATTGTAGAAAGCGTAGGAAAATTTGTCACTATATTTTTTTCCATTGTTAAAGTATAGAGACATTTTCATGTTTTAAATATTTTCCATTGTTTAAACGGTATCAATATTTGTCAATGGAAACTTTTCCATTGTTGGAAGTGCCGGAACGTTGTCATAGATAACTTCTAATATAATTATAAATAGATTTTTCATAATAACACTTGGAAAATGATGACTTAAAGTCAAACTTTTCATTGTTGCTGGAAAACTTCTTAATTTAAGATTTCTTCATTGTTAAAAGCGTGGGATAATTTTCCACTATAATTTTTTTCATTTTTAAAAGATAGGGACATTTTCGCGTTTTAAATATTTTCCGTTGTTGAAACGGTATCAATATTTGTCAATGGCATTTTTTTCATTATTGGAAGTGCCGGAAAGTTGTCATTATAGATAACTTCTAATATAATTATAAATAGATTTTTCATAAAAACACTTGGAAAAGGATGACTTAAAGTCGAATTTTTCATTGTTGCAGAAAAAATTCATATTTTAAGATTTCTGCATTGTTGAAAGCGTGGGAAAATTTGTCACTATAAATTTTTCCATTGTTAAATGATAGGGACAATTTCACGTTTTAAATATTGTCCATTGTTGAAACGGTATCAATATTTGTCAATGGAATCTTTTCCATTGTTGGAAGTGCCGGAAAGTTGTCATTATAGATAACTTCTAATATAATTATAAATAGATTTTTCATAATAACAATTCAAAAGGGATGACTCAAAATAGAATTGTTCATTGTTGCGGGAAAACATCTCAATTTAAGATTTCTTCAGTGTTGAAAGCGTGGGAAAATTTGTCACTATAAATTTTTCCATTGTTAAAGGATAGGGACATTTTCACGCTTTAAATATTGTCCATTGTTACAACGGTATCAATATTTGTCAATGGAATCTTTTCTATTGATGGAAGTGCCGGTAAGTTGTCATTATAGATAACTTGTAATATAATTATAAATAGATTTTTCATAATAACAATTCAAAAGGGATGACTCAAAATAGAATTGTTCATTGTTGCGGGAAAAACTTCTTAATTTAAGATTTCTTCATTGTAGAAAGCGTAGGAAAATTTGTCACTATATTTTTTTCCATTGTTAAAGTATAGAGACATTTTCACGTTTTAAATATTGTCCATTGTTGAAACGGTATCAATATTTGTCAATGGAATCTTTTCCATTGTTGGAAGTGCCGGAAAGTTGTCATTATAGATAACTTCTAATATAATTATATATAAATTTTTCACAATAACAATTCAAAAGGGATGACTCAAAATGGAATTTTTCATTGTTGCGGTAAAAACTTCTTAATTTAAGATTTCTTCCTTGTAGAAAGCGTAGGAAAATTTGTCACTATATTTTTTTCCATTGTTAAAGTATAGAGACATTTTCACGTTTTAAATATTGTCCATTGTTGAAACGGTATCAATATTTGTTAATGGAATCTTTTCCATTGTTGGAAGTGCCGGAAAGTTGTCATTATAGATAACTTCTAATATAATTATAAATAGATTTTTCATAATAGCAATTCAAAAGGGATGACTCAAGATAGAGTTGTTCATTGTTGCGGGAAAAACTTCTTAATTTAAGTTTTCTTCATTGTTGAAAGCGTGTGAAAATTTGTCACTATAATTTTTTCCATTGTTAAAGAATAGGGAAATTTTCACGTTTTAAATATTGTCCATTCTTGAAACGGTATCAATATTTGTCAATGGAATTTTTTCCATTGTTGGAAGTGCGGGAAAGTTGTTATTATAGATAACTTCTAATATAATTATAAATAAATTTTTCATAATAGCACTTGAAAAATGATGACTTAAAGTCGAACTTTTCATTGTTGCACGAAAACTTCTGAATTTAAGATTTCTTCATTGTTGAAAGCGTGGGAAAATTTTTCACTATAATTTTTCCATTGTTAAAGGATACGGACATTTTCACGTTTTAAATAATATCCATTGTTGAAACCGTATCAATATTTGTCAATGGAATTTTTTCCATTGTTGGAGGTGCGGAAAGTTGAAATTATAAATAACTTCTAATATAATTATAAATAATTTTGTCATAAAAACACTTGGAAAAGAATGACTTAAAGTCGAATTGTTCATTGTTGCAGGAAAAAATTCATATTTTAAGATTTCTGCATTGTTGAAAGCGTGGGAAAATTTGTCACTATAAATTTTTCCATTGTTAAATGATAGGGACAATTTCACGTTTTAAATATTGTCCATTGTTGAAACGGTATCAATATTTGTCAATGGAATCTTTTCCATTGTTGGAAGTGCCGGAAAGTTGTCATTATAGATAACTTCTAATATAATTATAAATAGATTTTTCATAATAAAAATTCAAAAGGGATGACCCAAAATAGAATTGTTCATTGTTGCGGGAAAACTTCTCAATTTAAGATTTCTTCAGTGTTGAAAGCGTGGGAAAATTTGTCACTATAAATTTTTCCATTGTTAAAGGATAGGGACATTTTCACGCTTTAAATATTGTCCATTGTTACAACGGTATCAATATTTGTCAATGGAATCTTTTCTATTGATGGAAGTGCCGGTAAGTTGTCATTATAGATAACTTGTAATATAATTATAAATAGATTTTTCATAACAACAATTCAAAAGGGATGACTCAAAATAGAATTGTTCATTGTTGCGGGAAAAACTTCTTAATTTAAGATTTCTTCATTGTAGAAAGCGTAGGAAAATTTGTCACTATATTTTTTTCCATTGTTAAAGTATAGAGACAATTTTACGTTTTAAATATTGTCCATTGTTGAAACGGTATCAATATTTGTCAATGGAATCTTTTCCATTGTTGGAAGTGCCGGAAAGTTGTCATTATAGATAACTTCTAATATAATTATAAATAGATTTTTCATAATAACAATTCAAAAGGGATGACTCAAAATAGAGTTGTTCATTGTTGCGGGAAAAACTTCTGAATTTAAGATTTCTTCATTGTTGAAAGCGTGGGAAAATTTTTCACTATAATTTTTTCCATTGTTAAAGTATAGAGACATTTTCACGTTTTAAATATTGTCCATTGTTGAAACGGTATCAATATTTGTCAATGGAATCTTTTCCATTGTTGGAAGTGCGGGAAAGTTCTTATTATAGATAATTTCTAATATAATTATAAATAAATTTTTCATAATAACACTTGGAAAATGATGACTCAAAATAGAATTGTTCATTGTTGCGGGAAAAACTTCTTAATTTAAGTTTTCTTCAGCGTTGAAAGCGTGGGAAAATTTTTCACTATATTTTTTTCCATTGTTAAAGGATAGGGACATTTTCACGTTTTAAATGTTGTCCATTGTTGAAACGGTATCAGTATTTGTCAATGGAATCTTTTCCATTGTTGGAAGTGCCGGAAAGTTGTCATTATAGATAACTTCTAATATAATTATAAATAGATTTTTCATAATAACACTTGGAAAATGATGACTTAAAGTAAAACTTTTCATTGTTGCTGGAAAACTTCTTAATTTAAGATTTCTTCATTGTTAAAAGCGTGGGAAATTTTTTCACTATAATTTTTTTCATTTTTAAAAGATAGGGACATTTTCGCGTTTTAAATATTTTCCATTGTTGAAACGGTATCAATATTTGTCAATAGAATCTTTTATATTGTTGGAAGTGCCGGAAAGTTGTCATTATAGATAACTTCTAATATAATTATAGATTTTTCATAATAACACTTGGAAAATGATGACTTAAAGTCCAACTTTTCATTGTTGCTGGAAAACTTCTTAATTTAAGATTTCTTCATAGTTAAAAGCGTGGGAAAATTTTTCACTATATTTTTTTCCATTGTTAAAGGATAGGGACATTTTCGCTTTTAAATATTTTTCATTGTTGAAACGGTATCAATATTTGTCAATGGAATTTTTTTTATTATTGGAAGTGCCAGAAAGTTGTCATTATAGATAACTTCTAATATAATTATAAATAAATTTTTCACAATAACAATTCAAAAGGGATGAATCAAAATGGAATTTTTCATTGTTGCGGGAAAAACTTCTTAATTTAAGATTTCTTCATTGTAGAAAGCGTAGGAAAATTTGTCACTATATTTTTTTCCATTGTTAAAGTATAGAGACATTTTCATGTTTTAAATATTTTCCATTGTTTAAACGGTATCAATATTTGTCAATGGAAACTTTTCCATTGTTGGAAGTGCCGGAACGTTGTCATAGATAACTTCTAATATAATTATAAATAGATTTTTCATAATAACACTTGGAAAATGATGACTTAAAGTCAAACTTTTCATTGTTGCTGGAAAACTTCTTAATTTAAGATTTCTTCATTGTTAAAAGCGTGGGATAATTTTCCACTATAATTTTTTTCATTTTTAAAAGATAGGGACATTTTCGCGTTTTAAATATTTTCCGTTGTTGAAACGGTATCAATATTTGTCAATGGCATTTTTTTCATTATTGGAAGTGCCGGAAAGTTGTCATTATAGATAACTTCTAATATAATTATAAATAGATTTTTCATAATAAAACTTGGAAAATGATGACTTAAAGTCGAACTGTTTATTGTTGCGGGAAAATCTTCTTAATTTAAGATTTTTTTATTGTTGAAAGCATGGGAAAATTTTGCACTATAATTTTTCCATTGTTAAAGGATAGAGACATTTTCACGTTTTAAATAATATCCATTGTTGAAACCGTATCAATATTTGTCAATGGAATTTTTTCCATTGTTGGAGGTGCGGAAAGTTGAAATTATAAATAACTTCTAATATAATTATAAATAAATTTTTCATAATAACACTTGAAAAATGATGACTTAAAATCGAACTTTTCATTGTTGCACGAAAACTTCTGAATTTAAGATTTCTTCATTGTTGAAAGCGTGGGATAATTATCCACTATAATTTTTTCCATTGTTAAAGAATAGGGACATTTTCACGTTTTAAATGTTGTCCATTGTTGAAACGGTATCAGTATTTGTCAATGGAATCTTTTCCATTGTTGGAAGTGCCGGAAAGTTGTCATTATAGATAACTTCTAATATAATTATAAATAGATTTTTCATAATAACACTTGGAAAATGATGACTTAAAGTCAAACTTTTCATTGTTGCTGGAAAACTTCTTAATTTAAGATTTCTTCATTGTTAAAAGCGTGGGAAAATTTTTCACTATATTTTTTTCCATTGTTAAAGGATAGGGACATTTTCGCTTTTTAAATATTTTCCATTGTTGAAACGGTATCAATATTTGTCAATGGAATTTTTTTTATTATTGGAAGTGCCAGAAAGTTGTCATTATAGATAACTTCTAATATAATTATAAATAAATTTTTTACAATAACAATCCAAAAGGGATGACTCAAAATGGAATTTTTCATTGTTGCGGGAAAAACTTCTTAATTTAAGATTTCTTCATTGTAGAAAGCGTAGGAAAATTTGTCACTATATTTTTTTCCATTGTTAAAGTATAGAGACATTTTCACGTTTTAAATATTGTCCATTGTTGAAACGGTATCAATATTTGTCAATGGAATCTTTTCCATTGTTGGAAGTGCCGGAAAGTTGTCATTATAGATAACTTCTAATATAATTATAAATAGATTTTTCATAATAACAATTCATAAGGGATTACTCAAAATAGAGTTGTTCATTGTTGCGGGAAAAACTTCTTAATTTAAGTTTTCTTCATTGTTGAAAGCGTGTGAAAATTTGTCACTATAATTTTTTCCATTGTTAAAGAATAGGGAAATTTTCACGTTTTAAATATTGTCCATTGTTGAAACGGTATCAATATTTGTCAATGGAATCTTTTCCATTGTTGGAAGTGCCGGAAAGTTGTCAATATAGATAACTTCTAATATAATTATAAATAGATTTTTCATAATAACACATCAAAAGGGATGACTCAAAATAGAATTGTTCATTGTTGCGGGAAAACTTCTCAATTTAAGATTTCTTCAGTGTTGAAAGCGTGGGAAAATTTGTCACTATAAATTTTTCCATTGTTAAAGGATAGGGACATTTTCACGTTTTAAATATTGTCCATTGTTACAACGGTATCAATATTTGTCAATGGAATCTTTTCTATTGTTGGAAGTGCCGGAAAGTTGTCATTATGGATAACTTCTAATATAATTATAAATAGATTTTTCATAACAACAATTCAAAAGGGATGACTCAAAATAGAATTGTTCATTGTTGCGGGAAAAACTTCTTAATTTAAGTTTTCTTCATTGTGAAAGCGTGTGAAAATTTGTCACTATATTTTTTTCCATTGTTAAAGGACAGGGACATTTTCACGTTTCAAATGTTGTCCATTGTTGAAACGGTATCAATATTTGTCAATGGAATCTTTTATATTGTTGGAAGTGCCGGAAAGTTGTCATTATAGATAACTTCTAATATAATTATAGATTTTTCATAATAACACTTGGAAAATGATGACTTAAAGTCCAACTTTTCATTGTTGCTGGAAAACTTCTTAATTTAAGATTTCTTCATAGTTAAAAGCGTGGGAAAATTTTTCACTATATTTTTTTCCATTGTTAAAGGATAGGGACATTTTCGCTTTTAAATATTTTTCATTGTTGAAACGGTATCAATATTTGTCAATGGAATTTTTTTTATTATTGGAAGTGCCAGAAAGTTGTCATTATAGATAACTTCTAATATAATTATAAATAAATTTTTCACAATAACAATTCAAAAGGGATGAATCAAAATGGAATTTTTCATTGTTGCGGGAAAAACTTCTTAATTTAAGATTTCTTCATTGTAGAAAGCGTAGGAAAATTTGTCACTATATTTTTTTCCATTGTTAAAGTATAGAGACATTTTCACGTTTTAAATATTTTCCATTGTTTAAACGGTATCAATATTTGTCAATGGAAACTTTTCCATTGTTGGAAGTGCCGGAACGTTGTCATAGATAACTTCTAATATAATTATAAATAGATTTTTCATAATAACACTTGGAAAATGATGACTTAAAGTCAAACTTTTCATTGTTGCTGGAAAACTTCTTAATTTAAGATTTCTTCATTGTTAAAAGCGTGGGATAATTTTCCACTATAATTTTTTTCATTTTTAAAAGATAGGGACATTTTCGCGTTTCAAATATTTTCCGTTGTTGAAACGGTATCAATATTTGTCAATGGCATTTTTTTCATTGTTGAAGTGCCGGAAAGTTGTCATTATAGATAACTTCTAATATAATTATAAATAAATTTTTCATAATAAAACTTGTAAAATGATGACTTAAAGTCGAACTGTTTATTGTTGCGGGAAAATCTTCTTAATTTAAGATTTTTTTATTGTTGAAAGCATGGGAAAATTTTGCACTATAATTTTTCCATTGTTAAAGGATAGAGACATTTTCACGTTTTAAATAATATCCATTGTTGAAACCGTATCAATATTTGTCAATGGAATTTTTTCCATTGTTGGAGGTGCGGAAAGTTGAAATTATAAATAACTTCTAATATAATTATAAATAAATTTTTCATAATAACACTTGAAAAATGATGACTTAAAATCGAACTTTTCATTGTTGCACGAAAACTTCTGAATTTAAGATTTCTTCATTGTTGAAAGCGTGGGATAATTATCCACTATAATTTTTTCCATTGTTAAAGAATAGGGACATTTTCACGTTTTAAATGTTGTCCATTGTTGAAACGGTATCAGTATTTGTCAATGGAATCTTTTCCATTGTTGGAAGTGCCGGAAAGTTGTCATTATAGATAACTTCTAATATAATTATAAATAGATTTTTCATAATAACACTTGGAAAATGATGACTTAAAGTCAAACTTTTTATTGTTGCTGGAAAACTTCTTAATTTAAGATTTCTTCATTGTTAAAAGCGTGGGAAAATTTTTCACTATATTTTTTTCCATTGTTAAAGGATAGGGACATTTTCGCTTTTTAAATATTTTCCATTGTTGAAACGGTATCAATATTTGTCAATGGAATTTTTTTTATTATTGGAAGTGCCAGAAAGTTGTCATTATAGATAACTTCTAATATAATTATAAATAAATTTTTCACAATAACAATTCAAAAGGGATGACGCAAAATAGAATTTTTCATTGTTGCGGGAAAAAATTCTTAATTTAAGATTTCTTCATTGTAGAAAGCTTAGGAAAATTTGTCACTATAATTTTTTCCATTGTTAAAGGTTAAGGACATTTCACGTTTTAAATATTGTCCATTGTTGAAACGGTATCAATATTTGCCAATGGAATCTTTTCCATTGTTGGAAGTGCGGGAAAGTTGTTATTATAGATAATTTCTAATATAATTATAAATAAATTTTTCATGATAACACTTGGAAAATGATGACTTAATGTCGAACTTTTCATTGTTACAGGAAAACTTCTTAATTTAAGATTTCTTCATTGTTGAAAGCGTGGGAAAATTTTTCACTATACTTTTTCCTTTGTTAAAGGATAGGGACATTTTCACGTTTTAAATGTTGTCCATTGTTGAAACGGTATCAATATTTGTCAATGGAATCTTTTCCATTGTTGGAAGTGCCGGAAAGTTTTCATTATAGATAACTTCTAATATAATTATAAATAGATTTTTCATAATAACAATTCAAAAGGGATGACTCAAAATAGAATTGTTCATTGTTGCGGGAAAACTTCTCAATTTAAGATTTCTTCATTGTTAAAAGCGTGGGAAAATTTTTCACCATATTTTTTCCATTGTTAAAGGATAGGGACATTTTCGCTTTTTAAATATTTTCCATTGTTGAAACGGTATCAATATTTGTCAAAGGAATTTTTTTTATTATTGGAAGTGCCAGAAAGTTGTCATTATAGATAACTTCTAATATAATTATAAATAAATTTTTCACAATAACAATCCAAAAGGGATGACTCAAAATGGAATTTTTCATTGTTGCGGGAAAAACTTCTTAATTTAAGATTTCTTCATTGTAGAAAGCGTAGGAAAATTTGTCACTATATTTTTTTCCATTGTTAAAGTATAGAGACATTTTCACGTTCTAAATATTGTCCATTGTTGAAACGGTATCAATATTTGTCAATGGAATCTTTTCCATTGTTGGAAGTGCCGGAAAGTTGTCAATATAGATAACATCTAATATAATTATAAATAGATTTTTCATAATAACACATCAAAAGGGATGACTCAAAATAGAATTGTTCATTGTTGCGGGAAAACTTCTCAATTTAAGATTTCTTCAGTGTTGAAAGCGTGGGAAAATTTGTCACTATAAATTTTTCCATTGTTAAAGGATAGGGACATTTTCACGTTTCAAATATTGTCCATTGTTACAACGGTATCAATATTTGTCAATGGAATCTTTTCTATTGTTGGAAGTGCCGGAAAGTTGTCATTATGGATAACTTCTAATATAATTATAAATAGATTTTTCATAATAACACATCAAAAGGGATGACTCAAAATAGAATTGATCATTGTTGCGGGAAAACTTCTCAATTTAAGATTTCTTCAGTGTTGAAAGCGTGGGAAAATTTGTCACTATAAATTTTTCCATTGTTAAAGGATAGGGACATTTTCACCTTTTAAATAATATCCATTGTTGAAACCGTATCAATATTTGTCAATGGAAATTTTTCCATTGTTGAGGTGCGGAAAGTTGAAATTATAAATAACTTCTAATATAATTATAAATAAATTTGTCATAAAAACACTTGGAAAAGGATGACTTAAAGTCGAATTATTCATTGTTGCAGGAAAAAATTCATATTTTAAGATTTCTTCATTGTTGAAAGCGTGTGAAAATTTGTCACTATAATTTTTTCCATTGTTAAAGAATAGGGAAATTTTCACGTTTTAAATATTGTCCATTGTTGAAACGGTATCAATATTTGTCAATGGAATTTTTACCATTGTTGGAAGTGCGGGAAAGTTGTTATTATAGATAATTTCTAATATAATTATAAATAAATTTTTCATAATAACACTTGGAAAATGATGACTTAAATTCGAACTTTTCATTGTTGCAGGAAAACTCCTTAATTTAAGATTTCTTCATTGTTGAAAGCGTGGGAAAATTTTTCACTATATTTTTTCCATTGTTAAAGGATAGGGACATTTTCACGTTTTAAATGTTGTCCATTGTTGAAACGGTATCAGTATTTGTCAATGGAATCTTTTCCATTGTTGGAAGTGCCGGAAAGTTGTCATTATAGATAACTTCTAATATAATTATAAATAGATTTTTCATAATAACACATCAAAAGGGATGACTGAAAATAGAATTGTTCATTGTTGCGGGAAAACTTCTCAATTTAAGATTTCTTCAGTGTTGAAAGCGTGGGAAAATTTGTCACTATAAATTTTTCCATTGTTAAAGGATAGGGACATTTTCACGTTTTAAATATTGTCCATTGTTACAACGGTATCAATATTTGTCAATGGAATCTTTTCTATTGTTGGAAGTGCCGGAAAGTTGTCATTATAGATAACTTCTAATATAATTATAAATATATTTTTCATAACAACAATTCAAAAGGGATGACTCAAAATAGAATTGTTCATTGTTGCGGGAAAAACTTCTTAATTTAAGTTTTCTTCATTGTAGAAAGCTTAGGAAAATTTGTCACTATAATTTTTTCCATTGTTAAAGGTTAAGGACATTTCACGTTTTAAATATTGTCCATTGTTGAAACGGTATCAATATTTGTCAATGGAATTTTTTCCATTTTTGGAAGTGTGGGAAAGTTGTCATTATAAATAATTTCTAATATAATTATAAATAAATTTTTCATAGTAACACTTGGAAAATGTTGACTTAAAGTCGAAATTTTTATTGTTGCTGGAAAAACTTCTTAATTTAAGATTTCTTTATTGTTGAAAGCATGGGAAAATTTTGCACTATAATTTTTCCATTGTTAAAGGATAGGGACATTTTCACGTTTTAAATAATATCCATTGTTGAAACCGTATCAATATTAGTCAATGGAATTTTTTCCATTGTTGGAGGTGCGGAAAGTTGAAATTATAAATAACTTCTAATATAATTATAAATAAATTTGTCATAAAAACACTTGGAAAAGGATGACTTAAAGTCGAATTTTTCATTGTTGCAGGAAAAAATTCATATTTTAAGATTTCTTCATTGTTGAAAGCGTGGGAAAATTTGTCACTATAAATTTTTCCATTTTTAAATGATAGGGACATTTTCTCATTTTAAATATTGTCCATTGTTGAAACGGTATCAATATTTGCCAATAGAATCTTTTCCATTGTTGGAAGTGCCGGAAAGTTGTCATTATAGATAACTTCTAATATAATTATAAATAGATTTTTCATAACAATTCAAAAGGGATGACTCAAAATAGAATTGTTCATTGTTGCGGGAAAAACTTCTTAATTTAAATTTTCTTCATCGTTGAAAGCGTGTGAAAATTTGTCACTATAATTTTTTTCCATTTTTAAATGATAGGGACATTTTCACGTTTTAAATATTGTCCATTGTTGAAACGGTATCAATATTTGCCAATGGAATCTTTTCCATTGTTGGAAGTGCGGGAAAGTTGTTATTATAGATAATTTCTAATATAATTATAAATAAATTTTTCATGATAACACTTGGAAAATGATGACTTAAAGTCGAACTTTTCATTGTTACAGGAAAACTTCTTAATTTAAGATTTCTTCATTGTTGAAAGCGTGGGAAAATTTTTCACTATACTTTTTCCTTTGTTAAAGGATAGGGACATTTTCACGTTTTAAATGTTGTCCATTGTTGAAACGGTATCAATATTTGTCAATGGAATCTTTTCCATTGTTGGAAGTGCCGGAAAGTTGTCATTATAGATAACTTCTAATATAATTATAAATAAATTTTTCACAATAACAATTCAAAAGGGATGACTCAAAATGGAATTTTTCATTGTTGCGGAAAAAACTTCTTAATTTAAGATTTCTTCATTGTAGAAAGCGTAGGAAAATTTGTCACTATATTTTTTTCCATTGTTAAAGTATAGAGACATTTTCACGTTTTAAATATTGTCCATTGTTGAAACGGTATCAATATTTGTCAATGGAATCTTTTCCATTGTTGGAAGTGCCGGAAAGTTGTCATTATAGATAACTTCTAATATAATTATAAATAGATTTTTCATAATAACAATTCATAAGGGATTACTCAAAATAGAGTTGTTCATTGTTGCGGGAAAAACTTCTTAATTTAAGTTTTCTTCATTGTTGAAAGCGTGTGAAAATTTGTCACTATAATTTTTTCCATTGTTAAAGAATAGGGAAATTTTCACGTTTTAAATATTGTCCATTGTTGAAACGGTACCAATATTTGTCAATGGAATCTTTTCCATTGTTGGAAGTGCCGGAAAGTTGTCAATATAGATAACTTCTAATATAATTATAAATTGATTTTTCATAATAACACATCAAAAGGGATGACTCAAAATAGAATTTTTCATTGTTGCGGGAAAACTTCTCAATTTAAGATTTCTTCAGTGTTGAAAGCGTGGGAAAATTTGTCACTATAAATTTTTCCATTGTTAAAGGATAGGGACATTTTCACGTTTTAAATATTGTCCATTGTTACAACGGTATCAATATTTGTCAATGGAATCTTTTCTATTGTTGGAAGTGCCGGAAAGTTGTCATTATGGATAACTTCTAATATAATTATAAATAGATTTTTCATAACAACAATTCAAAAGGGATGACTCAAAATAGAATTGTTCATTGTTGCGGGAAAAACTTCTTAATTTAAATTTTCTTCATTGTTGAAAGCGTGTGAAAATTTGTCACTATAATTTTTTCCATTGTTAAAGAATAGGGAAATTTTCACGTTTTAAATATTGTCCATTGTTGAAACGGTATCAATATTTGTCAATGGAATTTTTTCCATTGTTGGAAGTGCGGTAAAGTTGTTATTATAGATAACTTCTAATATAATTATAAATAAATTTTTCATAATAACACTTGAAAAATGATGACTTAAAGTCGAACTTTTCATTGTTGCACGAAAACTTCTGAATTTAAGATTTCTTCATTGTTGAAAGCGTGGGATAATTATCCACTATAATTTTTTTTCATTTTTAAAAGATAGGGACATTTTCGCGTTTTAAATATTTTCCATTGTTGAAACGGTATCAATATTTGTCAATGGCATTTTATTCATTATTGGAAGTGCCGGAAAGTTGTCATTATAGATAACTTCTAATATAATTATAAATAAATTTTTCATAATAAAACTTGGAAAATGATGACTTAAAGTCGAACTGTTTATTGTTGCTGGAAAATCTTCTTAATTTAAGATTTCTTTATTGTTGAAAGCATGGGAAAATTTTGCACTATAATTTTTCCATTGTTAAAGTATAGAGACATTTTCACCTTTTAAATAATATCCATTGTTGAAACCGTATCAATATTTGTCAATGGAAATTTTTCCATTGTTGAGGTGCGGAAAGTTGAGATTATAAATAACTTCTAATATAATTATAAATAAATTTGTCATAAAAACAGTTGGAAAAGGATGACTTAAAGTCGAATTATTCATTGTTGCAGGAAAAAATTCATATTTTAAGATTTCTTCATTGTTGAAAGCGTGTGAAAATTTGTCACTATAATTTTTTCCATTGTTAAAGAATAGGGAAATTTTCACGTTTTAAATATTGTCCATTGTTGAAACGGTATCAATATTTGTCAATGGAATTTTTACCATTGTTGGAAGTGCGGGAAAGTTGTTATTATAGATAATTTCTAATATAATTATAAATAAATTTTTCATAATAACACTTGGAAAATGATGACTTAAATTCGAACTTTTCATTGTTGCAGGAAAACTCCTTAATTTAAGATTTCTTCATTGTTGAAAGCGTGGGAAAATTTTTCACTATATTTTTTCCATTGTTAAAGGATAGGGACATTTTCACGTTTTAAATGTTGTCCATTGTTGAAACGGTATCAGTATTTGTCAATGGAATCTTTTCCATTGTTGGAAGTGCCGGAAAGTTGTCATTATAGATAACTTCTAATATAATTATAAATAGATTTTTCATAATAACACATCAAAAGGGATGACTGAAAATAGAATTGTTCATTGTTGCGGGAAAACTTCTCATTTTAAGATTTCTTCAGTGTTGAAAGCGTGGGAAAATTTGTCACTATAAATTTTTCCATTGTTAAAGGATAGGGACATTTTCACGTTTTAAATATTGTCCATTGTTCCAACGGTATCAATATTTGTCAATGGAATCTTTTCTATTGTTGGAAGTGCCGGAAAGTTGTCATTATAGATAACTTCTAATATAATTATAAATATATTTTTCATAACAACAATTCAAAAGGGATGACTCAAAATAGAATTGTTCATTGTTGCGGGAAAAACTTCTTAATTTAAGTTTTCTTCATTGTAGAAAGCTTAGGAAAATTTGTCACTATAATTTTTTCCATTGTTAAAGGTTAAGGACATTTCACGTTTTAAATATTGTCCATTGTTGAAACGGTATCAATATTTGTCAATGGAATTTTTTCCATTTTTGGAAGTGTGGGAAAGTTGTCATTATAAATAATTTCTAATATAATTATAAATAAATTTTTCATAGTAACACTTGGAAAATGTTGACTTAAAGTCGAAATTTTTATTGTTGCTGGAAAAACTTCTTAATTTAAGATTTCTTTATTGTTGAAAGCATGGGAAAATTTTGCACTATAATTTTTCCATTGTTAAAGGATAGGGACATTTTCACGTTTTAAATAATATCCATTGTTGAAACCGTATCAATATTTGTCAATGGAATTTTTTCCATTGTTGGAGGTGCGGAAAGTTGAAATTATAAATAACTTCTAATATAATTATAAATAAATTTGTCATAAAAACACTTGGAAAAGGATGACTTAAAGTCGAATTTTTCATTGTTGCAGGAAAAAATTCATATTTTAAGATTTCTTCATTGTTGAAAGCGTGGGAAAATTTGTCACTATAAATTTTTCCATTTTTAAATGATAGGGACATTTTCACATTTTAAATATTGTCCATTGTTGAAACCGTATCAATATTTATCAATGGAATTTTTTTTATTATTGGAAGTGCCAGAAAGTTGTCATTATAGATAACTTCTAATATAATTATATATAAATTTTTCACAATAACAATTCAAAAGGGATGACCCAAAATGGAATTTTTCATTGTTGCGGGAAAAACTTCTTAATTTAAGTTTTCTTCATCGTTGAAAGCGTGTGCAAATTTGTCACTATAATTTTTTCCATTGTTAAAGAATAGGGAAATATTCACGTTTTAAATATTGCCCATTGTTGAAACGGTATCAATATTTGTCAATGGAATTTTTTCCAATGTTGGAAGTGCGTGAAAGTTCTTATTATAGATAACTTCTAATATAATTATACATAAATTTTTCATAATAACACTTGAAAAATGATGACTTAAAGTCGAACTTTTCATTGTTGCACGAAAACTTCTGAATTTAAGATTTCTTCATTGTTGAAAGCGTGGGAAAATTTTTCACTATAATTTTTTTCATTTTTAAAAGATAGGGACATTTTCGCGTTTTAAATATTGTCCATTGTTGAAACGGTATCAATATTTGTGAATGGAATCTTTTCCATTGTTGGAAGTGCCGGAAAGTTGTCATTATAGATAACTTCTAATATAATTATAAATATATTTTTCATAATAACAATTCAAAAGGGTTGACTCAAAATAGAATTGTTCATTGTTGCGGGAAAACTTCTCAATTTAAGATTTCTGCAGTGTTGAAAGCGTGGGAAAATTTGTCACTATAAATTTTTCCATTGTTAAAGGATAGGGACATTTTCACGCTTTAAATATTGTCCATTGTTACAACGGAATCAATATTTGTCAATGGAATCTTTTCTATTG
This sequence comes from Maratus michaelseni, assembly GCA_963931845.1. NCBI lineage: Eukaryota > Metazoa > Arthropoda > Arachnida > Araneae > Salticidae > Maratus > Maratus michaelseni. Next base: position 119,433 of record CAWVPG010000068.1, on the reverse strand, counting down.
TTGGAAGTGCCGGAAAGTTGTCATTATAGATAACTTCTAATATAATTATAAATAGATTTTTCATAACAACAATTCAAAAGGGATGACTCAAAATAGAATTGTTCATTGTTGCGGGAAAAACTTCTTAATTTAAGTTTTCTTCATCGTTGAAAGCGTGTGAAAATTTGTCACTATAATTTTTTCCATTGTTAAAGAATAGGGAAATTTTCACGTTTTAAATATTGTCCATTGTTGAAACGGTATCAATATTTGTCAATGGGATTTTTTCCATTGTTGGAAGAGCGGGAAAGTTGTTATTATAGATAATTTCTAATATAATTATAAATAAATTTTTCATAATATCACTTGGAAAATGATGACTCAAAATAGAATTGTTCATTGTTGCGGGAAAAACTTCTTAATTTAAGTTTTCTTCATCGTTGAAAGCGTGGGAAAATTTTTCACTATATTTTTTTCCATTGTTAAAGGATAGGGACATTTTCACGTTTTAAATGTTGTCCATTGTTGAAACGGTATCAGTATTTGTCAATGGAATCTTTTCCATTGTTGGAAGTGCCGGAAAGTTGTCATTATAGATAACTTCTAATATAATTATAAATAGATTTTTCATAATAACACTTGGAAAATGATGACTTAAAGTCAAACTTTTCATTGTTGCTGGAAAACTTCTTAATTTAAGATTTCTTCATTGTTAAAAGCGTGGGAAATTTTTTCACTATAATTTTTTTCATTTTTAAAAGATAGGGACATTTTCGCGTTTTAAATATTTTCCATTGTTGAAACGGTATCAATATTTGTCAATGGCATTTTTTTCATTATTGGAAGTGTCGGAAAGTTGTCATTATAGATAACTTCTAATATAATTATAAATAAATTTTTCATAATAAAACTTCGAAAATGATGACTTATAGTCGAACTGTTTATTGTTGCGGGAAAATCTTCTTAATTTAAGATTTCTTCATTGTTGAAAGCATGGTAAAATTTTGCACTATAATTTTTCCATTGTTAAAGGATAGGGACATTTTCACGTTTTAAATAATATCCATTGTTGAAACCGTATCAATATTTGTCAATGGAATTTTTTCCATTGTTGGAGGTGCGGAAAGTTGAAATTATAAATAACTTCTAATATAATTATAAATAAATTTGTCATAAAAACACTTGGAAAAGGATGACTTAAAGTCGAATTTTTCATTGTTGCAGGAAAAAATTCATATTTTAAGATTTCTGCATTGTTGAAAGCGTGGGAAAATTTGTCACTATAAATTTTTCCATTGTTAAATGATAGGGACATTTTCACGTTTTAAATATTGTCCATTGTTGAAACGGTATCAATATTTGTCAATGGAATCTTTTCCATTGTTGGAAGTGCCGGAAAGTTGTCATTATAGATAACTTCTAATATAATTATAAATAAATTTTTCATAATAACACTTGGAAAATGATGACTTAAAGTCGAACTTTTCATTGTTGCAGGAAAACTTCTTAATTTAAGATTTCTTCATTGTTGAAAGCGTGGGAAAATTTTTCACTATATTTTTTTCCATTGTTAAAGGATAGGGACATTTTCGCTTTTTAAATATTTTCCATTGTTGAAACGGTATCAATATTTGTCAATGGAATTTTTTTTATTATTGGAAGTGCCAGAAAGTTGTCATTATAGATAACTTCTAATATAATTATATATAAATTTTTCACAATAACAATTCAAAAGGGATGACTCAAAATGGAATTTTTCATTGTTGCGGGAAAAACTTCTTAATTTAAGATTTCTTCCTTGTAGAAAGCGTAGGAAAATTTGTCACTATATTTTTTTCCATTGTTAAAGTATAGAGACATTTTCACGTTTTAAATATTGTCCATTGTTGAAACGGTATCAATATTTGTTAATGGAATCTTTTCCATTGTTGGAAGTGCCGGAAAGTTGTCATTATAGATAACTTCTAATATAATTATAAATAGATTTTTCATAATAACAATTCAAAAGGGATGACTCAAAATAGAATTGTTCATTGTTGCGGGAAAACTTCTCAATTTAAGATTTCTTCAGTGTTGAAAGCGTGGGAAAATTTGTCACTATAAATTTTTCCATTGTTAAAGGATAGGGACATTTTCACGCTTTAAATATTGTCCATTGTTACAACGGAATCAATATTTGTCAATGGAATCTTTTCTATTGTTGGAAGTGCCGAAAAGTTGTCATTATAGATAACTTCTAATATAATTTTAAATAGATTTTTCATAACAACAATTCAAAAGGGATGACTCAAAATAGAATTGTTCATTGTTGCGGGAAAAACTTCTTAATTTAAGTTTTCTTCATCGTTGAAAACGTGTGAAAATTTGTCACTATAATTTTTTCCATTGTTAAAGAATAGGGAAATTTTCACGTTTTAAATATTGTCCATTGTTGAAACGGTATCAATATTTGTCAATGGGATTTTTTCCATTGTTGGAAGTGCGGGAAAGTTGTTATTATAGATAATTTCTAATATAATTATAAATAAATTTTTCATAATAACACTTGGAAAATGATGACTCAAAATAGAATTGTTCATTGTTGCGGGAAAAACTTCTTAATTTAAGTTTTCTTCATCGTTGAAAGCGTGGGAAATTTTTTCACTATATTTTTTTCCATTGTTAAAGGATAGGGACATTTTCACGTTTTAAATGTTGTCCATTGTTGAAACGGTATCAGTATTTGTCAATGGAATCTTTTCCATTGTTGGAAGTGCCGGAAAGTTGTCATTATAGATAACTTCTAATATAATTATAAATAGATTTTTCATAATAACACTTGGAAAATGATGACTTAAAGTCAAACTTTTCATTGTTGCTGGAATACTTCTTAATTTAAGATTTCTTCATTGTTAAAAGCGTGGGAAATTTTTTCACTATAATTTTTTTCATTTTTAAAAGATAGGGACATTTTCGCGTTTTAAATATTTTCCATTGTTGAAACGGTATCAATATTTGTCAATGGCATTTTTTTCATTATTGGAAGTGTCGGAAAGTTGTCATTATAGATAACTTCTAATATAATTATAAATAAATTTTTCATAATAAAACTTCGAAAATGATGACTTATAGTCGAACTGTTTATTGTTGCGGGAAAATCTTCTTAATTTAAGATTTCTTCATTGTTGAAAGCATGGTAAAATTTTGCACTATAATTTTTCCATTGTTAAAGGATAGGGACATTTTCAAAATTTAAATGTTGTCCATTGTTGAAACGGTATCAATATTTGTCAATGGAATCATTTATATAGTTGGAAGTGCCGGAAAGTTGTCATTATAGATAAATTCTAATATAATTATAGATTTTTCATAATAACACTTGGAAAATGTTGACTTAAAGTCGAACTTTTCATTGTTGCTGGAAAACTTCTTAATTTAAGATTTCTTCATTGTTAAAAGCGTGGGAAAATTTTTCACTATATTTTTTTCCATTGTTACAGGATAGGGACATTTTCGCTTTTTAAATATTTTCCATTGTTGAAACGGTATCAATATTTGTCAATGGAATTTTTTTTATTATTGGAAGTGCCAGAAAGTTGTCATTATAGATAACTTCTAATATAATTATATATAAATTTTTCACAATAACAATTCAAAAGGGATGACTCAAAATGGAATTTTTCATTGTTGCGGGAAAAACTTCTTAATTTAAGATTTCTTCCTTGTAGAAAGCGTAGGAAAATTTGTCACTATATTTTTTCCATTGTTAAAGTATAGAGACATTTTCACGTTTTAAATATTGTCCATTGTTGAAACGGTATCAATATTTGTTAATGGAATCTTTTCCATTGTTGGAAGTGCCGGAAAGTTGTTATTATAGATAACTTCTAATATAATTATAAACAGATTTTTCATAATAACAATTCAAAAGGGATGACTCAAAATAGAATTGTTCATTGTTGCGGGAAAACTTCTCAATTTAAGATTTCTTCAGTGTTGAAAGCGTGGGAAAATTTGTCACTATAAATTTTTCCATTGTTAAAGGATAGGGACATTTTCACGCTTTAAATATTGTCCATTGTTACAACGGAATCAATATTTGTCAATGGAATCTTTTCTATTGTTGGAAGTGCCGGAAAGTTGTCATTATAGATAACTTCTAATATAATTTTAAATAGATTTTTCATAACAACAATTCAAAAGGGATGACTCAAAATAGAATTGTTCATTGTTGCGGGAAAAACTTCTTAATTTAAGTTTTCTTCATCGTTGAAAGCGTGTGAAAATTTGTCACTATAATTTTTTCCATTGTTAAAGAATAAGGAAATTTTCACGTTTTAAATATTGTCCATTGTTGAAACGGTATCAATATTTGTCAATGGAATTTTTTCCAATGTTGGAAGTGCGGGAAAGTTGTTATTATAGATAATTTCTAATATAATTATAAATAAATTTTTCATAATAACACTTGGAAAATGATGACTCAAAATAGAATTGTTCATTGTTGCGGGAAAAACTTCTTAATTTAAGTTTTCTTCATCGTTGAAAGCGTGGGAAAATTTTTCACTATATTTTTTTCCATTGTTAAAGGATAGGGACATTTTCACGTTTTAAATGTTGTCCATTGTTGAAACGGTATCAGTATTTGTCAATGGAATCTTTTCCATTGTTGGAAGTGCCGGAAAGTTGTCATTATAGATAACTTCTAATATAATTATAAATAGATTTTTCATAATAACACTTGGAAAATGATGACTTAAAGTCAAACTTTTCATTGTTGCTGGAAAACTTCTTAATTTAAGATTTCTTCATTGTTAAAAGCGTGGGAAATTTTTTCACTATAATTTTTTTTCATTTTTAAAAGATAGGGACATTTTCGCGTTTTAAATATTTTTCATTGTTGAAACGGTATCAATATTTGTCAATGGCATTTTTTTCATTATTGGAAGTGTCGGAAAGTTGTCATTATAGATAACTTCTAATATAATTATAAATAAATTTTTCATAATAAAACTTCGAAAATGATGACTTATAGTCGAACTGTTTATTGTTGCGGGAAAATCTTCTTAATTTAAGATTTCTTCATTGTTGAAAGCATGGTAAAATTTTGCACTATAATTTTTCCATTGTTAAAGGATAGGGACATTTTCACGTTTTAAATAATATCCATTGTTGAAACCGTATTAATATTTGTCAATGGAATTTTTTCCATTGTTGGAGGTGAGGAAAGTTGAAATTATAAATAACTTCTAATATAATTATAAATAAATTTGTCATAAAAACACTTGGAAAAGGATGACTTAAAGTCGAATTTTTCATTGTTGCAGGAAAAAATTCATATTTTAAGATTTCTGCATTGTTGAAAGCGTGGGAAAATTTGTCACTATAAATTTTTCCATTGTTAAATGATAGGGACATTTTCACGTTTTAAATATTGTCCATTGTTGAAACGGTATCAATATTTGTCAATGGAATCTTTTCCATTGTTGGAAGTGCCGGAAAGTTGTCATTATAGATAACTTCTAATATAATTATAAATAGATTTTTCATAATAACAATTCAAAAGGGATGACTCAAAATAGAATTGTTCATTGTTGCGGGAAAACTTCTCAATTTAACATTTCTTCATTGTTGAAAGCGTGGGAAAATTTTTCACTATATTTTTTTCCATTGTTAAAGGATAGGGACATTTTCAAGTTTTAAATGTTGTCCATTGTTGAAACGGTATCAATATTTGTCAATGGAATCATTTATATAGTTGGAAGTGCCGGAAAGTTGTCATTATAGATAACTTCTAATATAATTATAGATTTTTCATAATAACACTTGGAAAATGTTGACTTAAAGTCGAACTTTTCATTGTTGCTGGAAAACTTCTTAATTTAAGATTTCTTCATTGTTAAAAGCGTGGGAAAATTTTTCACTATATTTTTTTCCATTGTTACAGGATAGGGACATTTTCGCTTTTTAAATATTTTCCATTGTTGAAACGGTATCAATATTTGTCAATGGAATTTTTTTTATTATTGGAAGTGCCAGAAAGTTGTCATTATAGATAACTTCTAATATAATTATATATAAATTTTTCACAATAACAATTCAAAAGGGATGACTCAAAATGGAATTTTTCATTGTTGCGGGAAAAACTTCTTAATTTAAGATTTCTTCCTTGTAGAAAGCGTAGGAAAATTTGTCACTATATTTTTTCCATTGTTAAAGTATAGAGACATTTTCACGTTTTAAATATTGTCCATTGTTGAAACGGTATCAATATTTGTTAATGGAATCTTTTCCATTGTTGGAAGTGCCGGAAAGTTGTTATTATAGATAACTTCTAATATAATTATAAACAGATTTTTCATAATAACAATTCAAAAGGGATGACTCAAAATAGAATTGTTCATTGTTGCGGGAAAACTTCTCAATTTAAGATTTCTTCAGTGTTGAAAGCGTGGGAAAATTTGTCACTATAAATTTTTCCATTGTTAAAGGATAGGGACATTTTCACGCTTTAAATATTGTCCATTGTTACAACGGAATCAATATTTGTCAATGGAATCTTTTCTATTGTTGGAAGTGCCGGAAAGTTGTCATTATAGATAACTTCTAATATAATTATAAATAGATTTTTCATAACAACAATTCAAAAGGGATGACTCAAAATAGAATTGTTCATTGTTGCGGGAAAAACTTCTTAATTTAAGTTTTCTTCATCGTTGAAAGCGTGTGAAAATTTGTCACTATAATTTTTTCCATTGTTAAAGAATAAGGAAATTTTCACGTTTTAAATATTGTCCATTGTTGAAACGGTATCAATATTTGTCAATGGAATTTTTTCCAATGTTGGAAGTGCGGGAAAGTTGTTATTATAGATAATTTCTAATATAATTATAAATAAATTTTTCATAATAACACTTGGAAAATGATGACTCAAAATAGAATTGTTCATTGTTGCGGGAAAAACTTCTTAATTTAAGTTTTCTTCATCGTTGAAAGCGTGGGAAAATTTTTCACTATATTTTTTTCCATTGTTAAAGGATAGGGACATTTTCACGTTTTAAATGTTGTCCATTGTTGAAACGGTATCAGTATTTGTCAATGGAATCTTTTCCATTGTTGGAAGTGCCGGAAAGTTGTCATTATAGATAACTTCTAATATAATTATAAATAGATTTTTCATAATAACACTTGGAAAATGATGACTTAAAGTAAAACTTTTCATTGTTGCTGGAAAACTTCTTAATTTAAGATTTCTTCATTGTTAAAAGCGTGGGAAATTTTTTCACTATAATTTTTTTCATTTTTAAAAGATAGGGACATTTTCGCGTTTTAAATATTTTCCATTGTTGAAACGGTATCAATATTTGTCAATGGCATTTTTTTCATTATTGGAAGTGTCGGAAAGTTGTCATTATAGATAACTTCTAATATAATTATAAATAAATTTTTCATAATAAAACTTGGAAAATGATGACTTATAGTCGAACTGTTTATTGTTGCGGGAAAATCTTCTTAATTTAAGATTTCTTCATTGTTGAAAGCATGGTCAAATTTTGCCCTATAATTTTTCCATTGTTAAAGGATAGGGACATTTTCACGTTTTAAATAATATCCATTGTTGAAACCGTATCAATATTTGTCAATGGAATTTTTTCCATTGTTGGAGGTGCGGAAAGTTGAAATTATAAATAACTTCTAATATAATTATAAACAGATTTTTCATAATAACAATTCAAAAGGGATGACTCAAAATAGAATTGTTCATTGTTGCGGGAAAACTTCTCAATTTAAGATTTCTTCAGTGTTGAAAGCGTGGGAAAATTTGTCACTATAAATTTTTCCATTGTTAAAGGATAGGGACATTTTCACGCTTTAAATATTGTCCATTGTTACAACGGAATCAATATTTGTCAATGGAATCTTTTCTATTGTTGGAAGTGCCGGAAAGTTGTCATTATAGATAACTTCTAATATAATTATAAATAGATTTTTCATAACAACAATTCAAAAGGGATGACTCAAAATAGAATTGTTCATTGTTGCGGGAAAAACTTCTTAATTTAAGTTTTCTTCATCGTTGAAAGCGTGTGAAAATTTGTCACTATAATTTTTTCCATTGTTAAAGAATAAGGAAATTTTCACGTTTTAAATATTGTCCATTGTTGAAACGGTATCAATATTTGTCAATGGAATTTTTTCCAATGTTGGAAGTGCGGGAAAGTTGTTATTATAGATAATTTCTAATATAATTATAAATAAATTTTTCATAATAACACTTGGAAAATGATGACTCAAAATAGAATTGTTCATTGTTGCGGGAAAAACTTCTTAATTTAAGTTTTCTTCATCGTTGAAAGCGTGGGAAAATTTTTCACTATATTTTTTTCCATTGTTAAAGGATAGGGACATTTTCACGTTTTAAATGTTGTCCATTGTTGAAACGGTATCAGTATTTGTCAATGGAATCTTTTCCATTGTTGGAAGTGCCGGAAAGTTGTCATTATAGATAACTTCTAATATAATTATAAATAGATTTTTCATAATAACACTTGGAAAATGATGACTTAAAGTAAAACTTTTCATTGTTGCTGGAAAACTTCTTAATTTAAGTTTTCTTCATCGTTGAAAGCGTGGGAAAATTTTTCACTATATTTTTTTCCATTGTTAAAGGATAGGGACATTTTCGCGTTTTAAATATTTTCCATTGTTGAAACGGTATCAATATTTGTCAATGGCATTTTTTTCATTATTGGAAGTGTCGGAAAGTTGTCATTATAGATAACTTCTAATCTGGAGGCACGGCAGTGCCGCCGCCAAGTCGAGAGAGGACAGCCGTAAGCATACTTTTCTGGAAGCAACTCAGGGCACTTTTGACGCCCCCATATCTCCGCGCTGGAGTATCCCAAAAATTTTAAACTTCAATTATAGAGAGTATTTGGCCCACAGGACCAAAATTTAAAATTACAACTTTCTGTCTTTTCTAGTTCAGGCGATATATGAACTCAAACATTCGATTTTTTGTCACTTCTTACTCACTCGTTCACGCGTCATCAAAAAGATTGGGTAGATCCCGTAGCCCCAGAAACTTGACATTTGGAAAAAAGGTAGTGTTTAGGATACAAAGAAAGGAAAAATTATAAAATCCAGAAAATTCGAAAAAAAAACATTCGAAAATTCAACAAATTCCATCAAAATTGAAAATTGAAAATAATACGATCTTGTAGTCTTGGAAACTTAAGATTTGGTGTGAAGGTAGTGTTTAACATCCAGAAAAAGAAAACATCAAAAACACCAAAAAAATCGAAAGCAAAATTGAAAAAATCGAAGAAATTGAAAAAAACCGAAAATTTGAAGACAATCCGATTTTGTTGCGCTAGAAAATTCAAATTAGGAATAAAGGTAGTATTTAGGATACAGAAAAAGGAAAATTAAAAAAATCCAGAAAATTCGAAAAAAAAAATAAAAAAATTCGAAAAAAAGTGAAAAAATGAAAATAATTTGATACGATAACGCTCGTATTTATAAATTAATTTGGATGAAACTAATTGTGTGTATTAAGCTCACCAATGCCTCGACCGAGTTCGTTGGTCAGCTTCGTCCGCCATCTTGTTTCAAGATGGCGGCCACGGAAAATTTTAAAACTAAAATAAATATACAAAAAAGTTAAAAAATCAAGTTTATTTTTTAATTAGGTGTTAGGACTTGATACAAGGATTCCAGAGCATTTTTTGTTTTACCTCTATCTTAAAAATTGGCTGAGATAGAGCAGTTTGAAATTCTAGGGTGGCTGACATTTTGAAACAAAACAGCAGATTACAAAAAACCAACGATAAATTTATGGTCAATAATGGTCAAGCAGGTGCAATCCCGAATGAATACTCCGTGTTATTATAACTGTAACTTTGACTTCGAAATTTTGATATGTTGCATTTTCTATTTGTTGATATTTTTGAACTATGATTTACGCTAAGTGAAATGTTGTTGTTGAAGAGGGATTTTCCAAGTAAATCCGAAACGTCCAATTTTAATATGATTTTAATGTTTTATGAAAGTGTATTGTAATGTCTGTAATTTTAATGATTTTAATATAAATTTATAAGTTTTAGTGAACGCGATTTCTCGCAAATTATTTTCTTTCATTGTTGTAATCATTTTCCCAATCATACGCATAAAACTATATATTCATATCCATTAGCGCTAAATTCTCGCCAAACTTGGCGACAATTGGCGAAATCTCGCCAAATTTGGCGACAAAAATAAGTCTTCATAAATGAAGCCAACTTGGCTATAGCTCAATAATTTGGCAAATTTCTTATTCAAATTCAGTGTAAACGAATCTTTTGTAAACGGTTTCTTTGCATTTTAACTTGCTGTTTTCGAGTAACATTAGCTAAAATTTTAAAACGAAGATATAGGAAAGCTACCTTTTCCTGCCGGTACAGGCCGGAGGACTTTTTTATGAGTTGTCGGATGCAATCTATGTTTTGCATTAAATAAAGTAAAACATTGAAAAACAAATCCCACAGGATGGGGATAGTTTGTTTTAGATAGATTTTAAGATAATTGTCCTATTAGCTAGTACACCTTCCGTTATTGTTCTGTGTTATTTTCCCCGGATCTGGAGGCACGGCAGTGCCTCCGCCAAGTCGAGAGAGGAGAGCCGTAAGCATACTTTTCTGGAAGCAACTCAGGGCACTTTTGACCCCCCCCCCCCATATCTCCGCACTGGAGTATCCCAAAAATTTGAAACTTCGTTTTTCTAGAGTATTTGGCACACAGGATCAAAATTTAAAATTACAATTTTCTGTCTTTTCTAGTTCAGACGATATATGAAATCAAACATTCGATTTTTTGTCACTCACTCACTCACTCGTTCACGCGTCATCAAAAAGATTAGGTAGATCCCATAGCCCTAGAAACTTGACATTTGGAAAAAAGGTAGTGTTTAGGATACAAAGAAAGGAAAAATTATAAAATCCGGAAAATTCGAAAAAAAAACATTCGAAAATTCAACAAATTCCATCAAAATTGAGAATTCAAAATAATACGATCTTGTAGTCTTAGAAACTTAAGATTCGGTGTGAAGGTAGTGTTTAGTATCCAGAAAAAGAAAACATCAAAAACACCAAAAAAATCGAAGGCAAAATTGAAAAAATCGAAAAATCGAAAAAAATGAAAAAATTTCAAATAATCCGATTTTGTTGCGCTAGAAACTTGGAATTCGGAATAAAGGTAGTATTTAGGATGCAAAATAAGGAAAAATTAAAAATTCCGGAAAATTCGAAAAAAAATTTCAAAAATTCGAAAAATTCGAAAAAAAGTTGAAAAAATAAAATAATTTGATCGTTTAGCCTTAGAAACTTAAAATTCGCGGTAAAGATAGTGTTTAGGATTCAGAATAGGTTAAAATAAAAAACGCAATAAAATTCGAAAAAAAAAATAAAAAAATAAAAAAAAATCGAAAAAATCGAAAAATAAGGAAAATTTTAAAATAATTCGATTTTATATCGCTATAAACTTGAAATTTGGAATAAAGGTAATATTTAAGATACTAAATAAGAAAAAATTAAAAAATATGGATAATTCGAAAAATACCCATAAATTAGTGCAGACGATATATGAACTCAAAGTTTCGATTTTTTGTCACTCACACACTCACTCATTCTCGCGTCATCGAAAAGATTGGGTAGATCCCGCAGCCATAGAAACTTCAAATTTGGAATAAAGCTAGTGTTTCGGATACAAAGAAAGGAAAAAATATACAATCCGGAAAATTAAAAAAAAAAAAAAAGCATTCGAAAATTCAACAAATTCGAACAAAATTGAAAATTGAAAATAACACGATCTTGTAGTCTTAAAAACTTAAAATTTGGTGTGAAGGTAGTGTTTAGAATTCAGAAAAAGAAAACATCGAAAACACAATAAAAATCGAAAATTAAATTAAAAAATCGAAAAAATCGAAAAAAATCGAAAATTTTCAAATAATCCGATTTTGTTGCGCTAGAAACTTGGAATTCGGAATAAAGGTAGCATTTAGGATGCAAAGTAAGGATAAATTAAAAAATCCGGAAAATTCGAAAAAAAAATTCAAAAATTCGAAAAATTCGAAAAAAAATGAAATAATTAAAATAATCTTTTAGCCTTAGAAACTTAAAATTCGCAGTAACGATAGTGTTTAGGATTCAGAATAAGTTAAAATAAAAAACGCAATAAAATTCGAAAATAAAATAAAAAATTTGGAAAAATCGAAAATATAGTAAAAAAAATCGGAAAAATCGAAAATAAAGTAAAAAAATCGGAAAAATCGAAAAATAAGGAAAATTTGAAAATAATTTGATTTTATAGCGCTACAAACTTGAAATTCGGAATACAGGTAATATTTGAGATACTAAATAAGGAAACATTAAAAAATATGGATAATTCGAAAAAAAAATCGAAAATTTCAAAAATAAAAAAAAAATAAAAAAAAAGAAAAGAAAGAAAGAAAGGAAAAGAAAAAGAAAATGTGAGAAATTGAAAATAATATGATCTCGTAGTCTTAGAAACTGAAAATTTGGTGTAAAGGTAGTGTTTAGAATTCAGAAAAAGAAAACATCAACCCCCCCCCCCCCCCCCAAAAAAAAAAAAAAAAAAAAAAAAAAAAAAAATCGAAAATAAAATAAAAAAATCGAAAAAAACGAAAAATTTCAAATAATCCGATTTTGTTGCGCTAGAAACTTGGAATTCGGAATAAAGGTATTATTTAAGATGCAAAAGAAGAAAAAATTTAAAAATCCGGAAATTTTAAAAATTCGAAAAATTGAAATAAAATCGATTTTGTAGCTTTAGAACTTAAAATTCGGCGTAAACTTATTGTTTAGGATACAGAAAAAGGAAAAATTAAAACACAATAAATTCGAAAATAGAATAAAAAACTCGAAAAAGATCGGAAATTTCAAAATAATTCGATTTTGTAGCGCTAGAAATTTGAGTAAAATTTGTAATAAAGGATACAAAATAAGAAAAAAATAAAAAATCCAGAAAATTATAAAAAAAATTCGAAAAAATCAAAAATTGAAAATAATTTTATCATGTAGTCTTAGAAACTTAAAACTTAAAAGGTAAGGTGTAAAGGTAAGGTTAAAGGGTGTAAAGGTAGTATTTACTATTCAATAAAAGGGACAATTAAAAAATTCGTTAAATTCGAAAATAAAATCGAAATATCGAAATATCTTTAAAAAATCGAAAATTCGAAAACAATTTGATTTTGTATTGCTAGAAACATCAGTTTTAAGATAATTGTCCTATTAGCTAGTACAACGCCCCTAATTGTTTTATGTTATTTCCCCCGGAATATGGTTTTCTTTTCTTTCGTTTACGAATTTCGTTATAGAAAAGTTCCGCTATAGACTGGCTACGTTATAGGCGATTTCTTTATAGACAGTTTTTTTTTTCTTTCACAGGTTATACTCTATTTACTTCGCATATGAAATATGGATTGTTAAATGATGCTGCCCCCACAAAAATTTTCACAGCTCCCCCTCCCCTGCCGACATTACTGGCTGGTTATGGCTTGATAGTCCTTTCTAAATAAAATCATGGTGACTCTAAGATTCACTTGCTTTATCTCTAAATTGAACCTAAATGATCCTAAGAAGACGGATCAAAGAATTACTATACTGGCATGACAATCAGGTAACTTAGAATTAAAATCGAAAAATCAATAAATTTATAAAAAGTTGAAAATTTGAAAATAATTCGATTTTGTAATCCCTAGAACCTTGAAATTTGGCAGATAGGCAGGGTTTAGTACACAAAGTAAGGAAAAATAAAAAAATCCGTAAATAATAAAAAAAAAGACTAAAAAAAAAACATCGAAAAAAGTAATATAGTTTGATTTATTGGAAATTTCCTGAAATTTTAATTTTGGCTTTCTTTTTATACTAAAAAGTTCTTTTATGTTAAATATCAAGTATCTAGGGCTGCGAGTAATATCTCATATGGATAGCACCTATCCTGGAAGCAATTGAGAGTTCTTTTGACACTCCCTCTCCCATAACTTAGTGCTTGCCTAGGAACCTGAAATCTCTTTTTATCTACAGTACTTTGCAAACGAAACTAAAGCTTCCAATTTTTGATACCTGTAAATAATAGGGACAGAGTGTGGGCTTAGTGAAAATCAGTGGATGATCCCCAAAAAGAACCCAAAATCAAGAAAAGGAGGATTACTTACAAAAAGAAGTGAAATCTCATCAAAAAGTCACCTGTAAAAAATGCAGCCAAGTCTCGTAACTCATTTACCGTAAAAAGTACTGAGATCGTATAAAGCCAAGTTTAACTATCTTATTAACTCTGAAATTTTCATTCACAAATCACTCCTAGTCTCTACGTCTTTAGTTAATTATTATTTTGTGACTTGGCAATTACGCAGCACAGGGAAGTTATTACACCTTACTATGTTATGGAATGGGATGGGATAATTTAACTAAGGCAAATTATATACGCACAGGGAAGTTATTACACTTTAATATGTTATAGTATTATTTGATTAAGACTAACTATATACATCACATTCTCGTGCTACGTAATTGCCAAGTCACAAAATAATAATTAACTTAAGATATAGAGACTAGGAGTGATTTGTGAATGAAAATTTCAGAGTTAATAAGATAGTTAAACTTGGCTTTATACGATCTCAGTACTTTTTACGGTAAATGAGTTACGAGACTTGGCTGCATTTTTTACAGGTGACTTTTTGATGAGATATAATTATAAATAAATTTTTCATAATAACACTTGGAAAATGATGACTTAAAGTCGAACTTTTCATTGTTGCAGGAAAACTTCTTAATTTAAGATTTCTTCATTGTTGAAAGCGTGGGAAAATTTTTCACTATATTTTTTTCCATTGTTAAAGGATAGGGACATTTTCGCTTTTTAAATATTTTCCATTGTTGAAACGGTATCAATATTTGTCAATGGAATTTTTTTTATTATTGGAAGTGCCAGAAAGTTGTCATTATAGATAACTTCTAATATAATTATATATAAATTTTTCACAATAACAATTCAAAAGGGATGACTCAAAATGGAATTTTTCATTGTTGCGGGAAAAACTTCTTAATTTAAGATTTCTTCCTTGTAGAAAGCGTAGGAAAATTTGTCACTATATTTTTTTCCATTGTTAAAGTATAGAGACATTTTCACGTTTTAAATATTGTCCATTGTTGAAACGGTATCAATATTTGTTAATGGAATCTTTTCCATTGTTGGAAGTGCCGGAAAGTTGTCATTATAGATAACTTCTAATATAATTATAAATAGATTTTTCATAATAACAATTCAAAAGGGATGACTCAAAATAGAATTGTTCATTGTTGCGGGAAAACTTCTCAATTTAAGATTTCTTCAGTGTTGAAAGCGTGGGAAAATTTGTCACTATAAATTTTTCCATTGTTAAAGGATAGGGACATTTTCACGCTTTAAATATTGTCCATTGTTACAACGGAATCAATATTTGTCAATGGAATCTTTTCTATTGTTGGAAGTGCCGGAAAGTTGTCATTATAGATAACTTCTAATATAATTTTAAATAGATTTTTCATAACAACAATTCAAAAGGGATGACTCAAAATAGAATTGTTCATTGTTGCGGGAAAAACTTCTTAATTTAAGTTTTCTTCATCGTTGAAAGCGTGTGAAAATTTGTCACTATAATTTTTTCCATTGTTAAAGAATAGGGAAATTTTCACGTTTTAAATATTGTCCATTGTTGAAACGGTATCAATATTTGTCAATGGGATTTTTTCCATTGTTGGAAGTGCGGGAAAGTTGTTATTATAGATAATTTCTAATATAATTATAAATAAATTTTTCATAAAAACACTTGGAAAATGATGACTCAAAATAGAATTGTTCATTGTTGCGGGAAAAACTTCTTAATTTAAGTTTTCTTCATCGTTGAAAGCATGGTAAAATTTTGCACTATAATTTTTCCATTGTTAAAGGATAGGGACATTTTCACGTTTTAAATAATATCCATTGTTGAAACCGTATCAATATTTGTCAATGGAATTTTTTCCATTGTTGGAGGTGCGGAAAGTTGAAATTATAAATAACTTCTAATAAAATTATAAATAATTTTGTCATAAAAACACTTGGAAAAGGATGACTTAAAGTCGAATTTTTCATTGTTGCAGGAAAAAATTCATATTTTAAGATTTCTGCATTGTTGAAAGCGTGGGAAAATTTGTCACTATAAATTTTTCCATTGTTAAATGATAGGGACATTTTCACGTTTTAAATATTGTCCATTGTTGAAACGGTATCAATATTTGTCAATGGAATCTTTTCCATTGTTGGAAGTGCCGGAAAGTTGTCATTATAGATAACTTCTAATATAATTATAAATAGATTTTTCATAATAACAATTCAAAAGGGATGACTCAAAATAGAATTGTTCATTGTTGCGGGAAAACTTCTCAATTTAAGATTTCTTCAGTGTTGAAAGCGTGGGAAAATTTGTCACTATAAATTTTTCCATTGTTAAAGGATAGGAACATTTTCACGCTTTAAATATTGTCCATTGTTACAACGGTATCAATATTTGTCAATGGAATCTTTTCTATTAATGGAAGTGCCGGTAAGTTGTCATTATAGATAACTTGTAATATAATTATAAATAGATTTTTCATAACAACAATTCAAAAGGGATGACTCAAAATAGAATTGTTCATTGTTGCGGGAAAAACTTCTTAATTTAAGATTTCTTCATTGTAGAAAGCGTAGGAAAATTTTTCACTATATTTTTTTACATTGTTAAAGTATAGAGACATTTTCACGTTTTAAATATTGTCCATTGTTGAAACGGTATCAATATTTGTCAATGGAATCTTTTCCATTGTTGGAAGTGCCGGAAAGTTGTCATTATAGATAACTTCTAATATAATTATAAATAGATTTTTCATAATAACAATTCAAAAGGGATGACTCAAAATAGAGTTGTTCATTGTTGCGGGAAAAACTTCTGAATTTAAGATTTCTTCATTGTTGAAAGCGTGGGAAAATTTTTCACTATAATTTTTTCCATTGTTAAAGTATAGAGACATTTTCACGTTTTAAATATTGTCCATTGTTGAAACGGTATCAATATTTGTCAATGGAATCTTTTCCATTGTTGGAAGTGCCGGAAAGTTGTCATTATAGATAACTTCTAATATAATTATAAATAGATTTTTCATAATAACAATTCAAAAGGGATGACTCAAAATAGAGTTGTTCATTGTTGCGGGAAAAACTTCTTAATTTAAGTTTTCTTCATCGTTGAAAGCGTGTGAAAATTTGTCACTATAATTTTTTCCATTGTTAAAGAATAGGGAAATTTTCACGTTTTAAATATTGTCCATTGTTGAAACGGTATCAATATTTGTCAATGGGATTTTTTCCATTGTTGGAAGTGCGGGAAAGTTCTTATTATAGATAATTTCTAATATAATTATAAATAAATTTTTCATAATAACACTTGGAAAATGATGACTTAAAGTCGAACTTTTCATTGTTGCAGGAAAACTTCTTAATTCAAAGATTTCTTCATTGTTGAAAGCGTGGGAAAATTTTTCACTATATTTTTTTCCATTGTTAAAGGATAGGGACATTTTCACGTTTTAAATGTTGTCCATTGTTGAAACGGTATCAATATTTGTCAATGGAATCTTTTATATTGTTGGAAGTGCCGGAAAGTTGTCATTATAGATAACTTCTAATATAATTATAGATTTTTCATAATAACACTTGGAAAATGATGACTTAAAGTCCAACTTTTCATTGTTGCTGGAAAACTTCTTAATTTAAGATTTCTTCATAGTTAAAAGCGTGGGAAAATTTTTCACTATATTTGTTTCCATTGTTAAAGGATAGGGACATTTTCGCTTTTAAATATTTTTCATTGTTGAAACGGTATCAATATTTGTCAATGGAATTTTTTTTATTATTGGAAGTGCCAGAAAGTTGTCATTATAGATAACTTCTAATATAATTATAAATAAATTTTTCACAATAACAATTCAAAAGGGATGAATCAAAATGGAATTTTTCATTGTTGCGGGAAAAAATTCTTAATTTAAGATTTCTTCATTGTAGAAAGCGTAGGAAAATTTGTCACTATATTTTTTCCATTGTTAAAGTATAGAGACATTTTCACGTTTTAAATATTTTCCATTGTTTAAACGGTATCAATATTTGTCAATGGAAACTTTTCCATTGTTGGAAGTGCCGGAACGTTGTCATAGATAACTTCTAATATAATTATAAATAGATTTTTCATAATAACACTTGGAAAATGATGACTTAAAGTCAAACTTTTCATTGTTGCTGGAAAACTTCTTAATTTAAGATTTCTTCATTGTTAAAAGCGTGGGATAATTTTCCACTATAATTTTTTTCATTTTTAAAAGATAGGGACATTTTCGCGTTTTAAATATTTTCCGTTGTTGAAACGGTATCAATATTTGTCAATGGCATTTTTTTCATTATTGGAAGTGCCGGAAAGTTGTCATTATAGATAACTTCTAATATAATTATAAATAAATTTTTCATAATAAAACTTGGAAAATGATGACTTAAAGTCGAACTGTTTATTGTTGCGGGAAAATCTTCTTAATTTAAGATTTTTTTATTGTTGAAAGCATGGGAAAATTTTGCACTATAATTTTTCCATTGTTAAAGGATAGAGACATTTTCACGTTTTAAATAATATCCATTGTTGAAACCGTATCAATATTTGTCAATGGAATTTTTTCCATTGTTGGAGGTGCGGAAAGTTGAAATTATAAATAACTTCTAATATAATTATAAATAAATTTTTCATAATAACACTTGAAAAATGATGACTTAAAATCGAACTTTTCATTGTTGCACGAAAACTTCTGAATTTAAGATTTCTTCATTGTTGAAAGCGTGGGATAATTATCCACTATAATTTTTTCCATTGTTAAAGAATAGGGACATTTTCACGTTTTAAATGTTGTCCATTGTTGAAGCGGTATCAGTATTTGTCAATGGAATCTTTTCCATTGTTGGAAGTGCCGGAAAGTTGTCATTATAGATAACTTCTAATATAATTATAAATAGATTTTTCATAATAACACTTGGAAAATGATGACTTAAAGTCAAACTTTTCATTGTTGCTGGAAAACTTCTTAATTTAAGATTTCTTCATTGTTAAAAGCGTGGGAAAATGTTTCACTATATTTTTTTCCATTGTTAAAGGATAGGGACATTTTCGCTTTTTAAATATTTTCCATTGTTGAAACGGTATCAATATTTGTCAATGGAATTTTTTTTATTATTGGAAGTGCCAGAAAGTTGTCATTATAGATAACTTCTAATATAATTATAAATAAATTTTTCACAATAACAATTCAAAAGGGATGACGCAAAATAGAATTTTTCATTGTTGCGGGAAAAACTTCTTAATTTAAGATTTCTTCATTGTAGAAAGCTTAGGAAAATTTGTCACTATAATTTTTTCCATTGTTAAAGGTTAAGGACATTTCACGTTTTAAATGTTGTCCATTGTTGAAACGGTATCAATATTTGTCAATGGAATCTTTTCCATTGTTGGAAGTGCCGGAAAGTTGTCATTATAGATAACTTCTAATATAATTATAAATAGATTTTTCATAATAACAATTCAAAAGGGATGACTCAAAATAGAATTGTTCATTGTTGCGGGAAAACTTCTCAATTTAAGATTTCTTCATTGTTAAAAGCGTGGGAAAATTTTTCACTATATTTTTTCCATTGTTAAAGGATAGGGACATTTTCGCTTTTTAAATATTTTCCATTGTTGAAACGGTATCAATATTTGTCAAAGGAATTTTTTTTATTATTGGAAGTGCCAGAAAGTTGGCATTATAGATAACTTCTAATATAATTATAAATAAATTTTTCACAATAACAATCCAAAAGGGATGACTCAAAATGGAATTTTTCATTGTTGCGGGAAAAACTTCTTAATTTAAGATTTCTTCATTGTAGAAAGCGTAGGAAAATTTGTCACTATATTTTTTTCCATTGTTAAAGTATAGAGACATTTTCACGTTTTAAATATTGTAAATTGTTGAAACGGTATCAATATTTGTCAATGGAATCTTTTCCATTGTTGGAAGTGCCGGAAAGTTGTCATTATAGATAACTTCTAATATAATTATAAATAGATTTTTCATAATAACAATTCATAAGGGATTACTCAAAATAGAGTTGTTCATTGTTGCGGGAAAAACTTCTTAATTTAAGTTTTCTTCATTGTTGAAAGCGTGTGAAAATTTGTCACTATAATTTTTTCCATTGTTAAAGAATAGGGAAATTTTCACGTTTTAAATATTGTCCATTGTTGAAACGGTATCAATATTTGTCAATGGAATTTTTTCCATTGTTGGAAGTGCGGGAAAGTTGTTATTCTAGATAACTTCTCATATAATTATAAATAAATTTTCCATAATAACACTTGAAAAATGATGACTTAAAGTCGAACTTTTCATTGTTGCACGAAAACTTCTGAATTTAAGATTTCTTCATTGTTGAAAGCGTGGGAAAATTTTTCACTATAATTTTTTCCATTTTTAAATGATAGGGACATTTTCACGTTTTAAATATTGTCCATTGTTGAAACGGTATCAATATTTGTCAATGGAATCTTTTCCATTGTTGGAAGTGCCGGAAAGTTGTCATTATGGATAACTTCTAATATAATTATAAATAGATTTTTCATAACAACAATTCAAAAGGGACGACTCAAAATAGAATTGTTCATTGTTAAGGGAAAAACTTCTTAATTTAAGTTTTCTTCATTGTTGAAAGCGTGTGAAAATTTGTCACTATATTTTTTTTCCATTGTTAAAGGATAGGAACATTTTCACGTTTTAAATGTTGTCCATTGTTGAAACGGTATCAATATTTGTCAATGGAATCTTTTATATTGTTGGAAGTGCCGGAAAGTTGTCATTATAGATAACGTCTAATATAATTATAGATTTTTCATAATAACACTTGGAAAATGATGACTTAAAGTCCAACTTTTCATTGTTGCTGGAAAACTTCTTAATTTAAGATTTCTTCATAGTTAAAAGCGTGGGAAAATTTTTCACTATATTTTTTTCCATTGTTAAAGGATAGGGACATTTTCGCTTTTAAATATTTTTCATTGTTGAAACGGTATCAATATTTGTCAATGGAATCTTTTCCATTGTTGGAAGTGCCGGAAAGTTGTCATTATAGATAACTTCTAATATAATTATAAATAGATTTTTCATAATAACAATTCAAAAGGGATGACTCAAAATAGAATTGTTCATTGTTGCGGGAAAACTTCTCAATTTAAGATTTCTTCATTGTTAAAAGCGTGGGAAAATTTTTCACTATATTTTTTCCATTGTTAAAGGATAGGGACATTTTCGCTTTTTAAATATTTTCCATTGTTGAAACGGTATCAATATTTGTCAAAGGAATTTTTTTTATTATTGGAAGTGCCAGAAAGTTGGCATTATAGATAACTTCTAATATAATTATAAATAAATTTTTCACAATAACAATCCAAAAGGGATGACTCAAAATGGAATTTTTCATTGTTGCGGGAAAAACTTCTTAATTTAAGATTTCTTCATTGTAGAAAGCGTAGGAAAATTTGTCACTATATTTTTTTCCATTGTTAAAGTATAGAGACATTTTCACGTTTTAAATATTGTAAATTGTTGAAACGGTATCAATATTTGTCAATGGAATCTTTTCCATTGTTGGAAGTGCCGGAAAGTTGTCATTATAGATAACTTCTAATATAATTATAAATAGATTTTTCATAATAACAATTCATAAGGGATTACTCAAAATAGAGTTGTTCATTGTTGCGGGAAAAACTTCTTAATTTAAGTTTTCTTCATTGTTGAAAGCGTGTGAAAATTTGTCACTATAATTTTTTCCATTGTTAAAGAATAGGGAAATTTTCACGTTTTAAATATTGTCCATTGTTGAAACGGTATCAATATTTGTCAATGGAATTTTTTCCATTGTTGGAAGTGCGGGAAAGTTGTTATTCTAGATAACTTCTCATATAATTATAAATAAATTTTCCATAATAACACTTGAAAAATGATGACTTAAAGTCGAACTTTTCATTGTTGCACGAAAACTTCTGAATTTAAGATTTCTTCATTGTTGAAAGCGTGGGAAAATTTTTCACTATAATTTTTTCCATTTTTAAATGATAGGGACATTTTCACGTTTTAAATATTGTCCATTGTTGAAACGGTATCAATATTTGTCAATGGAATCTTTTCCATTGTTGGAAGTGCCGGAAAGTTGTCATTATAGATAACTTCTAATATAATTATAAATAGATTTTTCATAATAACAATTCAAAAGGGATGACTCAAAATAGAATTGTTCATTGTTGCGGGAAAACTTCTCAATTTAACATTTCTTCATTGTTGAAAGCGTGGGAAAATTTTTCACTATATTTTTTTCCATTGTTAAAGGATAGGGACATTTTCAAAATTTAAATGTTGTCCATTGTTGAAACGGTATCAATATTTGTCAATGGAATCATTTATATAGTTGGAAGTGCCGGAAAGTTGTCATTATAGATAAATTCTAATATAATTATAGATTTTTCATAATAACACTTGGAAAATGTTGACTTAAAGTCGAACTTTTCATTGTTGCTGGAAAACTTCTTAATTTAAGATTTCTTCATTGTTAAAAGCGTGGGAAAATTTTTCACTATATTTTTTTCCATTGTTACAGGATAGGGACATTTTCGCTTTTTAAATATTTTCCATTGTTGAAACGGTATCAATATTTGTCAATGGAATTTTTTTTATTATTGGAAGTGCCAGAAAGTTGTCATTATAGATAACTTCTAATATAATTATATATAAATTTTTCACAATAACAATTCAAAAGGGATGACTCAAAATGGAATTTTTCATTGTTGCGGGAAAAACTTCTTAATTTAAGATTTCTTCCTTGTAGAAAGCGTAGGAAAATTTGTCACTATATTTTTTCCATTGTTAAAGTATAGAGACATTTTCACGTTTTAAATATTGTCCATTGTTGAAACGGTATCAATATTTGTTAATGGAATCTTTTCCATTGTTGGAAGTGCCGGAAAGTTGTTATTATAGATAACTTCTAATATAATTATAAACAGATTTTTCATAATAACAATTCAAAAGGGATGACTCAAAATAGAATTGTTCATTGTTGCGGGAAAACTTCTCAATTTAAGATTTCTTCAGTGTTGAAAGCGTGGGAAAATTTGTCACTATAAATTTTTCCATTGTTAAAGGATAGGGACATTTTCACGCTTTAAATATTGTCCATTGTTACAACGGAATCAATATTTGTCAATGGAATCTTTTCTATTGTTGGAAGTGCCGGAAAGTTGTCATTATAGATAACTTCTAATATAATTTTAAATAGATTTTTCATAACAACAATTCAAAAGGGATGACTCAAAATAGAATTGTTCATTGTTGCGGGAAAAACTTCTTAATTTAAGTTTTCTTCATCGTTGAAAGCGTGTGAAAATTTGTCACTATAATTTTTTCCATTGTTAAAGAATAAGGAAATTTTCACGTTTTAAATATTGTCCATTGTTGAAACGGTATCAATATTTGTCAATGGAATTTTTTCCAATGTTGGAAGTGCGGGAAAGTTGTTATTATAGATAATTTCTAATATAATTATAAATAAATTTTTCATAATAACACTTGGAAAATGATGACTCAAAATAGAATTGTTCATTGTTGCGGGAAAAACTTGTTAATTTAAGTTTTCTTCATCGTTGAAAGCGTGGGAA
Organism: Maratus michaelseni; assembly: GCA_963931845.1. Lineage (NCBI taxonomy): Eukaryota > Metazoa > Arthropoda > Arachnida > Araneae > Salticidae > Maratus > Maratus michaelseni. Next base: position 95,642 of record CAWVPG010000068.1, on the reverse strand, counting down.
AATTTTTCACTATATTTTTTTCCATTGTTAAAGGATAGGGACATTTTCACGTTTTAAATGTTGTCCATTGTTGAAACGGTATCAGTATTTGTCAATGGAATCTTTTCCATTGTTGGAAGTGCCGGAAAGTTGTCATTATAGATAACTTCTAATATAATTATAAATAGATTTTTCATAATAACACTTGGAAAATGATGACTTAAAGTCAAACTTTTCATTGTTGCTGGAAAACTTCTTAATTTAAGATTTCTTCATTGTTAAAAGCGTGGGAAATTTTTTCACTATAATTTTTTTCATTTTTAAAAGATAGGGACATTTTCGCGTTTTAAATATTTTCCATTGTTGAAACGGTATCAATATTTGTCAATGGCATTTTTTTCATTATTGGAAGTGTCGGAAAGTTGTCATTATAGATAACTTCTAATATAATTATAAATAAATTTTTCATAATAAAACTTCGAAAATGATGACTTATAGTCGAACTGTTTATTGTTGCGGGAAAATCTTCTTAATTTAAGATTTCTTCATTGTTGAAAGCATGGTAAAATTTTGCACTATAATTTTTCCATTGTTAAAGGATAGGGACATTTTCACGTTTTAAATAATATCCATTGTTGAAACCGTATCAATATTTGTCAATGGAATTTTTTCCATTGTTGGAGGTGCGGAAAGTTGAAATTATAAATAACTTCTAATATAATTATAAATAAATTTGTCATAAAAACACTTGGAAAAGGATGACTTAAAGTCGAATTTTTCATTGTTGCAGGAAAAAATTCATATTTTAAGATTTCTGCATTGTTGAAAGCGTGGGAAAATTTGTCACTATAAATTTTTCCATTGTTAAATGATAGGGACATTTTCACGTTTTAAATATTGTCCATTGTTGAAACGGTATCAATATTTGTCAATGCAATCTTTTCCATTGTTGGAAGTGCCGGAAAGTTGTCATTATAGATAACTTCTAATATAATTATAAATAGATTTTTCATAATAACAATTCAAAAGGGATGACTCAAAATAGAATTGTTCATTGTTGCGGGAAAACTTCTCAATTTAACATTTCTTCATTGTTGAAAGCGTGGGAAAATTTTTCACTATATTTTTTCCATTGTTAAAGGATAGGGACATTTTCAAGTTTTAAATGTTGTCCATTGTTGAAACGGTATCAATATTTGTCAATGGAATCATTTATATAGTTGGAAGTGCCGGAAAGTTGTCATTATAGATAACTTCTAATATAATTATAGATTTTTCATAATAACACTTGGAAAATGTTGACTTAAAGTCGAACTTTTCATTGTTGCTGGAAAACTTCTTAATTTAAGATTTCTTCATTGTTAAAAGCGTGGGAAAATTTTTCACTATATTTTTTTCCATTGTTACAGGATAGGGACATTTTCGCTTTTTAAATATTTTCCATTGTTGAAACGGTATCAATATTTGTCAATGGAATTTTTTTTATTATTGGAAGTGCCAGAAAGTTGTCATTATAGATAACTTCTAATATAATTATATATAAATTTTTCACAATAACAATTCAAAAGGGATGACTCAAAATGGAATTTTTCATTGTTGCGGGAAAAACTTCTTAATTTAAGATTTCTTCCTTGTAGAAAGCGTAGGAAAATTTGTCACTATATTTTTTCCATTGTTAAAGTATAGAGACATTTTCACGTTTTAAATATTGTCCATTGTTGAAACGGTATCAATATTTGTTAATGGAATCTTTTCCATTGTTGGAAGTGCCGGAAAGTTGTTATTATAGATAACTTCTAATATAATTATAAACAGATTTTTCATAATAACAATTCAAAAGGGATGACTCAAAATAGAATTGTTCATTGTTGCGGGAAAACTTCTCAATTTAAGATTTCTTCAGTGTTGAAAGCGTGGGAAAATTTGTCACTATAAATTTTTCCATTGTTAAAGGATAGGGACATTTTCACGCTTTAAATATTGTCCATTGTTACAACGGAATCAATATTTGTCAATGGAATCTTTTCTATTGTTGGAAGTGCCGGAAAGTTGTCATTATAGATAACTTCTAATATAATTATAAATAGATTTTTCATAACAACAATTCAAAAGGGATGACTCAAAATAGAATTGTTCATTGTTGCGGGAAAAACTTCTTAATTTAAGTTTTCTTCATCGTTGAAAGCGTGTGAAAATTTGTCACTATAATTTTTTCCATTGTTAAAGAATAAGGAAATTTTCACGTTTTAAATATTGTCCATTGTTGAAACGGTATCAATATTTGTCAATGGAATTTTTTGCAATGTTGGAAGTGCGGGAAAGTTGTTATTATAGATAATTTCTAATATAATTATAAATAAATTTTTCATAATAACACTTGGAAAATGATGACTCAAAATAGAATTGTTCATTGTTGCGGGAAAAACTTCTTAATTTAAGTTTTCTTCATCGTTGAAAGCGTGGGAAAATTTTTCACTATATTTTTTTCCATTGTTAAAGGATAGGGACATTTTCACGTTTTAAATGTTGTCCATTGTTGAAACGGTATCAGTATTTGTCAATGGAATCTTTTCCATTGTTGGAAGTGCCGGAAAGTTGTCATTATAGATAACTTCTAATATAATTATAAATAGATTTTTCATAATAACACTTGGAAAATGATGACTTAAAGTAAAACTTTTCATTGTTGCTGGAAAACTTCTTAATTTAAGATTTCTTCATTGTTAAAAGCGTGGGAAATTTTTTCACTATAATTTTTTTCATTTTTAAAAGATAGGGACATTTTCGCGTTTTAAATATTTTCCATTGTTGAAACGGTATCAATATTTGTCAATGGCATTTTTTTCATTATTGGAAGTGTCGGAAAGTTGTCATTATAGATAACTTCTAATATAATTATAAATAAATTTTTCATAATAAAACTTGGAAAATGATGACTTATAGTCGAACTGTTTATTGTTGCGGGAAAATCTTCTTAATTTAAGATTTCTTCATTGTTGAAAGCATGGTAAAATTTTGCCCTATAATTTTTCCATTGTTAAAGGATAGGGACATTTTCACGTTTTAAATAATATCCATTGTTGAAACCGTATCAATATTTGTCAATGGAATTTTTTCCATTGTTGGAGGTGCGGAAAGTTGAAATTATAAATAACTTCTAATATAATTATAAACAGATTTTTCATAATAACAATTCAAAAGGGATGACTCAAAATAGAATTGTTCATTGTTGCGGGAAAACTTCTCAATTTAAGATTTCTTCAGTGTTGAAAGCGTGGGAAAATTTGTCACTATAAATTTTTCCATTGTTAAAGGATAGGGACATTTTCACGCTTTAAATATTGTCCATTGTTACAACGGAATCAATATTTGTCAATGGAATCTTTTCTATTGTTGGAAGTGCCGGAAAGTTGTCATTATAGATAACTTCTAATATAATTATAAATAGATTTTTCATAACAACAATTCAAAAGGGATGACTCAAAATAGAATTGTTCATTGTTGCGGGAAAAACTTCTTAATTTAAGTTTTCTTCATCGTTGAAAGCGTGTGAAAATTTGTCACTATAATTTTTTCCATTGTTAAAGAATAAGGAAATTTTCACGTTTTAAATATTGTCCATTGTTGAAACGGTATCAATATTTGTCAATGGAATTTTTTCCAATGTTGGAAGTGCGGGAAAGTTGTTATTATAGATAATTTCTAATATAATTATAAATAAATTTTTCATAATAACACTTGGAAAATGATGACTCAAAATAGAATTGTTCATTGTTGCGGGAAAAACTTCTTAATTTAAGTTTTCTTCATCGTTGAAAGCATGGGAAAATTTTTCACTATATTTTTTTCCATTGTTAAAGGATAGGGACATTTTCACGTTTTAAATGTTGTCCATTGTTGAAACGGTATCAGTATTTGTCAATGGAATCTTTTCCATTGTTGGAAGTGCCGGAAAGTTGTCATTATAGATAACTTCTAATATAATTATAAATAGATTTTTCATAATAACACTTGGAAAATGGTGACTTAAAGTAAAACTTTTCATTGTTGCTGGAAAACTTCTTAATTTAAGATTTCTTCATTGTTAAAAGCGTGGGAAATTTTTTCACTATAATTTTTTTCATTTTTAAAAGATAGGGACATTTTCGCGTTTTAAATATTTTCCATTGTTGAAACGGTATCAATATTTGTCAATGGCATTTTTTTCATTATTGGAAGTGTCGGAAAGTTGTCATTATAGATAACTTCTAATCTGGAGGCACGGCAGTGCCGCCGCCAAGTCGAGAGAGGACAGCCGTAAGCATACTTTTCTGGAAGCAACTCAGGGCACTTTTGACGCCCCCATATCTCCGCGCTGGAGTATCCCAAAAATTTTAAACTTCAATTATAGAGAGTATTTGGCCCACAGGACCAAAATTTAAAATTACAACTTTCTGTCTTTTCTAGTTCAGGCGATATATGAACTCAAACATTCGATTTTTTGTCACTTCTTACTCACTCGTTCACGCGTCATCAAAAAGATTGGGTAGATCCCGTAGCCCCAGAAACTTGACATTTGGAAAAAAGGTAGTGTTTAGGATACAAAGAAAGGAAAAATTATAAAATCCAGAAAATTCGAAAAAAAAACATTCGAAAATTCAACAAATTCCATCAAAATTGAAAATTGAAAATAATACGATCTTGTAGTCTTGGAAACTTAAGATTTGGTGTGAAGGTAGTGTTTAACATCCAGAAAAAGAAAACATCAAAAACACCAAAAAAATCGAAAGCAAAATTGAAAAAATCGAAGAAATTGAAAAAAACCGAAAATTTGAAGACAATCCGATTTTGTTGCGCTAGAAAATTCAAATTAGGAATAAAGGTAGTATTTAGGATACAGAAAAAGGAAAATTAAAAAAATCCAGAAAATTCGAAAAAAAAAATAAAAAAATTCGAAAAAAAGTGAAAAAATGAAAATAATTTGATACGATAACGCTCGTATTTATAAATTAATTTGGATGAAACTAATTGTGTGTATTAAGCTCACCAATGCCTCGACCGAGTTCGTTGGTCAGCTTCGTCTGCCATCTTGTTTCAAGATGGCGGCCACGGAAAATTTTAAAACTAAAATAAATATACAAAAAAGTTAAAAAATCAAGTTTATTTTTTAATTAGGTGTTAGGACTTGATACAAGGATTCCAGAGCATTTTTTGTTTTACCTCTATCTTAAAAATTGGCTGAGATAGAGCAGTTTGAAATTCTAGGGTGGCTGACATTTTGAAACAAAACAGCAGATTACAAAAAACCAACGATAAATTTATGGTCAATAATGGTCAAGCAGGTGCAATCCCGAATGAATACTCCGTGTTATTATAACTGTAACTTTGACTTCGAAATTTTGATATGTTGCATTTTCTATTTGTTGATATTTTTGAACTATGATTTACGCTAAGTGAAATGTTGTTGTTGAAGAGGGATTTTCCATGTAAATCCGAAACGTCCAATTTTAATATGATTTTAATGTTTTATGAAAGTGTATTGTAATGTCTGTAATTTTAATGATTTTAATATAAATTTATAAGTTTTAGTGAACGCGATTTCTCGCAAATTATTTTCTTTCATTGTTGTAATCATTTTCCCAATCATACGCATAAAACTATATATTCATATCCATTAGCGCTAAATTCTCGCCAAACTTGGCGACAATTGGCGAAATCTCGCCAAATTTGGCGACAAAAATAAGTCTTCATAAATGAAGCCAACTTGGCTATAGCTCAATAATTTGGCAAATTTCTTATTCAAATTCAGTGTAAACGAATCTTTTGTAAACGGTTTCTTTGCATTTTAACTTGCTGTTTTCGAGTAACATTAGCTAAAATTTTAAAACGAAGATATAGGAAAGCTACCTTTTCCTGCCGGTACAGGCCGGAGGACTTTTTTATGAGTTGTCGGATGCAATCTATGTTTTGCATTAAATAAAGTAAAACATTGAAAAACAAATCCCACAGGATGGGGATAGTTTGTTTTAGATAGATTTTAAGATAATTGTCCTATTAGCTAGTACACCTTCCGTTATTGTTCTGTGTTATTTTCCCCGGATCTGGAGGCACGGCAGTGCCTCCGCCAAGTCGAGAGAGGAGAGCCGTAAGCATACTTTTCTGGAAGCAACTCAGGGCACTTTTGACCCCCCCCCCCCATATCTCCGCACTGGAGTATCCCAAAAATTTGAAACTTCGTTTTTCTAGAGTATTTGGCACACAGGATCAAAATTTAAAATTACAATTTTCTGTCTTTTCTAGTTCAGACGATATATGAACTCAAACATTCGATTTTTTGTCACTCACTCACTCACTCGTTCACGCGTCATCAAAAAGATTAGGTAGATCCCATAGCCCTAGAAACTTGACATTTGGAAAAAAGGTAGTGTTTAGGATACAAAGAAAGGAAAAATTATAAAATCCGGAAAATTCGAAAAAAAAACATTCGAAAATTCAACAAATTCCATCAAAATTGAGAATTCAAAATAATACGATCTTGTAGTCTTAGAAACTTAAGATTCGGTGTGAAGGTAGTGTTTAGTATCCAGAAAAAGAAAACATCAAAAACACCAAAAAAATCGAAGGCAAAATTGAAAAAATCGAAAAATCGAAAAAAATGAAAAAATTTCAAATAATCCGATTTTGTTGCGCTAGAAACTTGGAATTCGGAATAAAGGTAGTATTTAGGATGCAAAATAAGGAAAAATTAAAAATTCCGGAAAATTCGAAAAAAAATTTCAAAAATTCGAAAAATTCGAAAAAAAGTTGAAAAAATAAAATAATTTGATCGTTTAGCCTTAGAAACTTAAAATTCGCGGTAAAGATAGTGTTTAGGATTCAGAATAGGTTAAAATAAAAAACGCAATAAAATTCGAAAAAAAAAATAAAAAAATAAAAAAAAATCGAAAAAATCGAAAAATAAGGAAAATTTTAAAATAATTCGATTTTATATCGCTATAAACTTGAAATTTGGAATAAAGGTAATATTTAAGATACTAAATAAGAAAAAATTAAAAAATATGGATAATTCGAAAAATACCCATAAATTAGTGCAGACGATATATGAACTCAAAGTTTCGATTTTTTGTCACTCACACACTCACTCATTCTCGCGTCATCGAAAAGATTGGGTAGATCCCGCAGCCATAGAAACTTCAAATTTGGAATAAAGCTAGTGTTTCGGATACAAAGAAAGGAAAAAATATACAATCCGGAAAATTAAAAAAAAAAAAAAGCATTCGAAAATTCAACAAATTCGAACAAAATTGAAAATTGAAAATAACACGATCTTGTAGTCTTAAAAACTTAAAATTTGGTGTGAAGGTAGTGTTTAGAATTCAGAAAAAGAAAACATCGAAAACACAATAAAAATCGAAAATTAAATTAAAAAATCGAAAAAATCGAAAAAAATCGAAAATTTTCAAATAATCCGATTTTGTTGCGCTAGAAACTTGGAATTCGGAATAAAGGTAGCATTTAGGATGCAAAGTAAGGATAAATTAAAAAATCCGGAAAATTCGAAAAAAAAATTCAAAAATTCGAAAAATTCGAAAAAAAATGAAATAATTAAAATAATCTTTTAGCCTTAGAAACTTAAAATTCGCAGTAACGATAGTGTTTAGGATTCAGAATAAGTTAAAATAAAAAACGCAATAAAATTCGAAAATAAAATAAAAAATTTGGAAAAATCGAAAATATAGTAAAAAAAATCGGAAAAATCGAAAATAAAGTAAAAAAATCGGAAAAATCGAAAAATAAGGAAAATTTGAAAATAATTTGATTTTATAGCGCTACAAACTTGAAATTCGGAATACAGGTAATATTTGAGATACTAAATAAGGAAACATTAAAAAATATGGATAATTCGAAAAAAAAATCGAAAATTTCAAAAATAAAAAAAAAAGAAAAAAAAAGAAAAGAAAGAAAGAAAGGAAAAGAAAAAGAAAATGTGAGAAATTGAAAATAATATGATCTCGTAGTCTTAGAAACTGAAAATTTGGTGTAAAGGTAGTGTTTAGAATTCAGAAAAAGAAAACATCAACCCCCCCCCCCAAAAAAAAAAAAAAAAAAAAAAAAAAAAAAATCGAAAATAAAATAAAAAAATCGAAAAAAACGAAAAATTTCAAATAATCCGATTTTGTTGCGCTAGAAACTTGGAATTCGGAATAAAGGTATTATTTAAGATGCAAAAGAAGAAAAAATTTAAAAATCCGGAAATTTTAAAAATTCGAAAAATTGAAATAAAATCGATTTTGTAGCTTTAGAACTTAAAATTCGGCGTAAACTTATTGTTTAGGATACAGAAAAAGGAAAAATTAAAACACAATAAATTCGAAAATAGAATAAAAAACTCGAAAAAGATCGGAAATTTCAAAATAATTCGATTTTGTAGCGCTAGAAATTTGAGTAAAATTTGTAATAAAGGATACAAAATAAGAAAAAAATAAAAAATCCAGAAAATTATAAAAAAAATTCGAAAAAATCAAAAATTGAAAATAATTTTATCATGTAGTCTTAGAAACTTAAAACTTAAAAGGTAAGGTGTAAAGGTAAGGTTAAAGGGTGTAAAGGTAGTATTTACTATTCAATAAAAGGGACAATTAAAAAATTCGTTAAATTCGAAAATAAAATCGAAATATCGAAATATCTTTAAAAAATCGAAAATTCGAAAACAATTTGATTTTGTATTGCTAGAAACATCAGTTTTAAGATAATTGTCCTATTAGCTAGTACAACGCCCCTAATTGTTTTATGTTATTTCCCCCGGAATATGGTTTTCTTTTCTTTCGTTTACGAATTTCGTTATAGAAAAGTTCCGCTATAGACTGGCTACGTTATAGGCGATTTCTTTATAGACAGTTTTTTTTTTTCTTTCACAGGTTATACTCTATTTACTTCGCATATGAAATATGGATTGTTAAATGATGCTGCCCCCACAAAAATTTTCACAGCTCCCCCTCCCCTGCCGACATTACTGGCTGGTTATGGCTTGATAGTCCTTTCTAAATAAAATCATGGTGACTCTAAGATTCACTTGCTTTATCTCTAAATTGAACCTAAATGATCCTAAGAAGACGGATCAAAGAATTACTATACTGGCATGACAATCAGGTAACTTAGAATTAAAATCGAAAAATCAATAAATTTATAAAAAGTTGAAAATTTGAAAATAATTCGATTTTGTAATCCCTAGAACCTTGAAATTTGGCAGATAGGCAGGGTTTAGTACACAAAGTAAGGAAAAATTAAAAAATCCGTAAATAATAAAAAAAAGACTAAAAAAAAAACATCGAAAAAAGTAATATAGTTTGATTTATTGGAAATTTCCTGAAATTTTAATTTTGGCTTTCTTTTTATACTAAAAAGTTCTTTTATGTTAAATATCAAGTATCTAGGGCTGCGAGTAATATCTCATATGGATAGCACCTATCCTGGAAGCAATTGAGAGTTCTTTTGACACTCCCTCTCCCATAACTTAGTGCTTGCCTAGGAACCTGAAATCTCTTTTTATCTACAGTACTTTGCAAACGAAACTAAAGCTTCCAATTTTTGATACCTGTAAATAATAGGGACAGAGTGTGGGCTTAGTGAAAATCAGTGGATGATCCCCAAAAAGAACCCAAAATCAAGAAAAGGAGGATTACTTACAAAAAGAAGTGAAATCTCATCAAAAAGTCACCTGTAAAAAATGCAGCCAAGTCTCGTAACTCATTTACCGTAAAAAGTACTGAGATCGTATAAAGCCAAGTTTAACTATCTTATTAACTCTGAAATTTTCATTCACAAATCACTCCTAGTCTCTACGTCTTTAGTTAATTATTATTTTGTGACTTGGCAATTACGCAGCACAGGGAAGTTATTACACCTTACTATGTTATGGAATGGGATGGGATAATTTAACTAAGGCAAATTATATACGCACAGGGAAGTTATTACACTTTAATATGTTATAGTATTATTTGATTAAGACTAACTATATACATCACATTCTCGTGCTACGTAATTGCCAAGTCACAAAATAATAATTAACTTAAGATATAGAGACTAGGAGTGATTTGTGAATGAAAATTTCAGAGTTAATAAGATAGTTAAACTTGGCTTTATACGATCTCAGTACTTTTTACGGTAAATGAGTTACGAGACTTGGCTGCATTTTTTACAGGTGACTTTTTGATGAGATATAATTATAAATAAATTTTTCATAATAACACTTGGAAAATGATGACTTAAAGTCGAACTTTTCATTGTTGCAGGAAAACTTCTTAATTTAAGATTTCTTCATTGTTGAAAGCGTGGGAAAATTTTTCACTATATTTTTTTCCATTGTTAAAGGATAGGGACATTTTCGCTTTTTAAATATTTTCCATTGTTGAAACGGTATCAATATTTGTCAATGGAATTTTTTTTATTATTGGAAGTGCCAGAAAGTTGTCATTATAGATAACTTCTAATATAATTATATATAAATTTTTCACAATAACAATTCAAAAGGGATGACTCAAAATGGAATTTTTCATTGTTGCGGGAAAAACTTCTTAATTTAAGATTTCTTCCTTGTAGAAAGCGTAGGAAAATTTGTCACTATATTTTTTTCCATTGTTAAAGTATAGAGACATTTTCACGTTTTAAATATTGTCCATTGTTGAAACGGTATCAATATTTGTTAATGGAATCTTTTCCATTGTTGGAAGTGCCGGAAAGTTGTCATTATAGATAACTTCTAATATAATTATAAATAGATTTTTCATAATAACAATTCAAAAGGGATGACTCAAAATAGAATTGTTCATTGTTGCGGGAAAACTTCTCAATTTAAGATTTCTTCAGTGTTGAAAGCGTGGGAAAATTTGTCACTATAAATTTTTCCATTGTTAAAGGATAAGGACATTTTCACGCTTTAAATATTGTCCATTGTTACAACGGAATCAATATTTGTCAATGGAATCTTTTCTATTGTTGGAAGTGCCGGAAAGTTGTCATTATAGATAACTTCTAATATAATTTTAAATAGATTTTTCATAACAACAATTCAAAAGGGATGACTCAAAATAGAATTGTTCATTGTTGCGGGAAAAACTTCTTAATTTAAGTTTTCTTCATCGTTGAAAGCGTGTGAAAATTTGTCACTATAATTTTTTCCATTGTTAAAGAATAGGGAAATTTTCACGTTTTAAATATTGTCCATTGTTGAAACGGTATCAATATTTGTCAATGGGATTTTTTCCATTGTTGGAAGTGCGGGAAAGTTGTTATTATAGATAATTTCTAATATAATTATAAATAAATTTTTCATAAAAACACTTGGAAAATGATGACTCAAAATAGAATTGTTCATTGTTGCGGGAAAAACTTCTTAATTTAAGTTTTCTTCATCGTTGAAAGCATGGTAAAATTTTGCACTATAATTTTTCCATTGTTAAAGGATAGGGACATTTTCACGTTTTAAATAATATCCATTGTTGAAACCGTATCAATATTTGTCAATGGAATTTTTTCCATTGTTGGAGGTGCGGAAAGTTGAAATTATAAATAACTTCTAATAAAATTATAAATAATTTTGTCATAAAAACACTTGGAAAAGGATGACTTAAAGTCGAATTTTTCATTGTTGCAGGAAAAAATTCATATTTTAAGATTTCTGCATTGTTGAAAGCGTGGGAAAATTTGTCACTATAAATTTTTCCATTGTTAAATGATAGGGACATTTTCACGTTTTAAATATTGTCCATTGTTGAAACGGTATCAATATTTGTCAATGGAATCTTTTCCATTGTTGGAAGTGCCGGAAAGTTGTCATTATAGATAACTTCTAATATAATTATAAATAGATTTTTCATAATAACAATTCAAAAGGGATGACTCAAAATAGAATTGTTCATTGTTGCGGGAAAACTTCTCAATTTTAGATTTCTTCAGTGTTGAAAGCGTGGGAAAATTTGTCACTATAAATTTTTCCATTGTTAAAGGATAGGAACATTTTCACGCTTTAAATATTGTCCATTGTTACAACGGTATCAATATTTGTCAATGGAATCTTTTCTATTAATGGAAGTGCCGGTAAGTTGTCATTATAGATAACTTGTAATATAATTATAAATAGATTTTTCATAACAACAATTCAAAAGGGATGACTCAAAATAGAATTGTTCATTGTTGCGGGAAAAACTTCTTAATTTAAGATTTCTTCATTGTAGAAAGCGTAGGAAAATTTTTCACTATATTTTTTTACATTGTTAAAGTATAGAGACATTTTCACGTTTTAAATATTGTCCATTGTTGAAACGGTATCAATATTTGTCAATGGAATCTTTTCCATTGTTGGAAGTGCCGGAAAGTTGTCATTATAGATAACTTCTAATATAATTATAAATAGATTTTTCATAATAACAATTCAAAAGGGATGACTCAAAATAGAGTTGTTCATTGTTGCGGGAAAAACTTCTGAATTTAAGATTTCTTCATTGTTGAAAGCGTGGGAAAATTTTTCACTATAATTTTTTCCATTGTTAAAGTATAGAGACATTTTCACGTTTTAAATATTGTCCATTGTTGAAACGGTATCAATATTTGTCAATGGAATCTTTTCCATTGTTGGAAGTGCCGGAAAGTTGTCATTATAGATAACTTCTAATATAATTATAAATAGATTTTTCATAATAACAATTCAAAAGGGATGACTCAAAATAGAGTTGTTCATTGTTGCGGGAAAAACTTCTTAATTTAAGTTTTCTTCATCGTTGAAAGCGTGTGAAAATTTGTCACTATAATTTTTTCCATTGTTAAAGAATAGGGAAATTTTCACGTTTTAAATATTGTCCATTGTTGAAACGGTATCAATATTTGTCAATGGGATTTTTTCCATTGTTGGAAGTGCGGGAAAGTTCTTATTATAGATAATTTCTAATATAATTATAAATAAATTTTTCATAATAACACTTGGAAAATGATGACTTAAAGTCGAACTTTTCATTGTTGCAGGAAAACTTCTTAATTCAAAGATTTCTTCATTGTTGAAAGCGTGGGAAAATTTTTCACTATATTTTTTTCCATTGTTAAAGGATAGGGACATTTTCACGTTTTAAATGTTGTCCATTGTTGAAACGGTATCAATATTTGTCAATGGAATCTTTTATATTGTTGGAAGTGCCGGAAAGTTGTCATTATAGATAACTTCTAATATAATTATAGATTTTTCATAATAACACTTGGAAAATGATGACTTAAAGTCCAACTTTTCATTGTTGCTGGAAAACTTCTTAATTTAAGATTTCTTCATAGTTAAAAGCGTGGGAAAATTTTTCACTATATTTGTTTCCATTGTTAAAGGATAGGGACATTTTCGCTTTTAAATATTTTTCATTGTTGAAACGGTATCAATATTTGTCAATGGAATTTTTTTTATTATTGGAAGTGCCAGAAAGTTGTCATTATAGATAACTTCTAATATAATTATAAATAAATTTTTCACAATAACAATTCAAAAGGGATGAATCAAAATGGAATTTTTCATTGTTGCGGGAAAAACTTCTTAATTTAAGATTTCTTCATTGTAGAAAGCGTAGGAAAATTTGTCACTATATTTTTTCCATTGTTAAAGTATAGAGACATTTTCACGTTTTAAATATTTTCCATTGTTTAAACGGTATCAATATTTGTCAATGGAAACTTTTCCATTGTTGGAAGTGCCGGAACGTTGTCATAGATAACTTCTAATATAATTATAAATAGATTTTTCATAATAACACTTGGAAAATGATGACTTAAAGTCAAACTTTTCATTGTTGCTGGAAAACTTCTTAATTTAAGATTTCTTCATTGTTAAAAGCGTGGGATAATTTTCCACTATAATTTTTTTCATTTTTAAAAGATAGGGACATTTTCGCGTTTTAAATATTTTCCGTTGTTGAAACGGTATCAATATTTGTCAATGGCATTTTTTTCATTATTGGAAGTGCCGGAAAGTTGTCATTATAGATAACTTCTAATATAATTATAAATAAATTTTTCATAATAAAACTTGGAAAATGATGACTTAAAGTCGAACTGTTTATTGTTGCGGGAAAATCTTCTTAATTTAAGATTTTTTTATTGTTGAAAGCATGGGAAAATTTTGCACTATAATTTTTCCATTGTTAAAGGATAGAGACATTTTCACGTTTTAAATAATATCCATTGTTGAAACCGTATCAATATTTGTCAATGGAATTTTTTCCATTGTTGGAGGTGCGGAAAGTTGAAATTATAAATAACTTCTAATATAATTATAAATAAATTTTTCATAATAACACTTGAAAAATGATGACTTAAAATCGAACTTTTCATTGTTGCACGAAAACTTCTGAATTTAAGATTTCTTCATTGTTGAAAGCGTGGGATAATTATCCACTATAATTTTTTCCATTGTTAAAGAATAGGGACATTTTCACGTTTTAAATGTTGTCCATTGTTGAAACGGTATCAGTATTTGTCAATGGAATCTTTTCCATTGTTGGAAGTGCCGGAAAGTTGTCATTATAGATAACTTCTAATATAATTATAAATAGATTTTTCATAATAACACTTGGAAAATGATGACTTAAAGTCAAACTTTTCATTGTTGCTGGAAAACTTCTTAATTTAAGATTTCTTCATTGTTAAAAGCGTGGGAAAATGTTTCACTATATTTTTTTCCATTGTTAAAGGATAGGGACATTTTCGCTTTTTAAATATTTTCCATTGTTGAAACGGTATCAATATTTGTCAATGGAATTTTTTTTATTATTGGAAGTGCCAGAAAGTTGTCATTATAGATAACTTCTAATATAATTATAAATAAATTTTTCACAATAACAATTCAAAAGGGATGACGCAAAATAGAATTTTTCATTGTTGCGGGAAAAACTTCTTAATTTAAGATTTCTTCATTGTAGAAAGCTTAGGAAAATTTGTCACTATAATTTTTTCCATTGTTAAAGGTTAAGGACATTTCACGTTTTAAATGTTGTCCATTGTTGAAACGGTATCAATATTTGTCAATGGAATCTTTTCCATTGTTGGAAGTGCCGGAAAGTTGTCATTATAGATAACTTCTAATATAATTATAAATAGATTTTTCATAATAACAATTCAAAAGGGATGACTCAAAATAGAATTGTTCATTGTTGCGGGAAAACTTCTCAATTTAAGATTTCTTCATTGTTAAAAGCGTGGGAAAATTTTTCACTATATTTTTTCCATTGTTAAAGGATAGGGACATTTTCGCTTTTTAAATATTTCCCATTGTTGAAACGGTATCAATATTTGTCAAAGGAATTTTTTTTATTATTGGAAGTGCCAGAAAGTTGGCATTATAGATAACTTCTAATATAATTATAAATAAATTTTTCACAATAACAATCCAAAAGGGATGACTCAAAATGGAATTTTTCATTGTTGCGGGAAAAACTTCTTAATTTAAGATTTCTTCATTGTAGAAAGCGTAGGAAAATTTGTCACTATATTTTTTTCCATTGTTAAAGTATAGAGAGATTTTCACGTTTTAAATATTGTAAATTGTTGAAACGGTATCAATATTTGTCAATGGAATCTTTTCCATTGTTGGAAGTGCCGGAAAGTTGTCATTATAGATAACTTCTAATATAATTATAAATAGATTTTTCATAATAACAATTCATAAGGGATTACTCAAAATAGAGTTGTTCATTGTTGCGGGAAAAACTTCTTAATTTAAGTTTTCTTCATTGTTGAAAGCGTGTGAAAATTTGTCACTATAATTTTTTCCATTGTTAAAGAATAGGGAAATTTTCACGTTTTAAATATTGTCCATTGTTGAAACGGTATCAATATTTGTCAATGGAATTTTTTCCATTGTTGGAAGTGCGGGAAAGTTGTTATTCTAGATAACTTCTCATATAATTATAAATAAATTTTCCATAATAACACTTGAAAAATGATGACTTAAAGTCGAACTTTTCATTGTTGCACGAAAACTTCTGAATTTAAGATTTCTTCATTGTTGAAAGCGTGGGAAAATTTTTCACTATAATTTTTTCCATTTTTAAATGATAGGGACATTTTCACGTTTTAAATATTGTCCATTGTTGAAACGGTATCAATATTTGTCAATGGAATCTTTTCCATTGTTGGAAGTGCCGGAAAGTTGTCATTATGGATAACTTCTAATATAATTATAAATAGATTTTTCATAACAACAATTCAAAAGGGACGACTCAAAATAGAATTGTTCATTGTTAAGGGAAAAACTTCTTAATTTAAGTTTTCTTCATTGTTGAAAGCGTGTGAAAATTTGTCACTATATTTTTTTTCCATTGTTAAAGGATAGGAACATTTTCACGTTTTAAATGTTGTCCATTGTTGAAACGGTATCAATATTTGTCAATGGAATCTTTTATATTGTTGGAAGTGCCGGAAAGTTGTCATTATAGATAACTTCTAATATAATTATAGATTTTTCATAATAACACTTGGAAAATGATGACTTAAAGTCCAACTTTTCATTGTTGCTGGAAAACTTCTTAATTTAAGATTTCTTCATAGTTAAAAGCGTGGGAAAATTTTTCACTATATTTTTTTCCATTGTTAAAGGATAGGGACATTTTCGCTTTTAAATATTTTTCATTGTTGAAACGGTATCAATATTTGTCAATGGAATTTTTTTTATTATTGGAAGTGCCAGAAAGTTGTCATTATAGATAACTTCTAATATAATTATAAATAAATTTTTCACAATAACAATTCAAAAGGGATGAATCAAAATAGAATTGTTCATTGTTGCGGGAAAACTTCTCAATTTAAGATTTCTTCAGTGTTGAAAGCGTGGGAAAATTTGTCACTATAAATTTTTCCATTGTTAAAGGAGAGGGACATTTTCACGTTTTAAATATTGTCCATTGTTACAACGGTATCAATATTTGTCAATGGAATCTTTTCTATTGTTGGAAGTGCCGGAAAGTTGTCATTATGGATAACTTCTAATATAATTATAAATAGATTTTTCATAACAACAATTCAAAAGGGATGACTCAAAATAGAATTGTTCATTGTTGCGGGAAAAACTTCTTAATTTAAGTTTTCTTCATTGTTGAAAGCGTGTGAAAATTTGTCACTATATTTTTTTCCATTGTTAAAGAATAGGGAAATTTTCACGTTTTAAATATTGTCCATTGCTGAAACGGTATCAGTATTTGTCAATGGAATTTTTTCCATTGTTGGAAGTGCCGGAAAGTTGTCATTATAGATAACTTCTAATATAATTATAAATAAATTTTTCATAATAACACTTGGAAAATGATGACTTAAATTCGAACTTTTCATTGTTGCAGGAAAACTCCTTAATTTAAGATTTCTTCATTGTTGAAACCGTGGGAAAATTTTTCACTATATTTTTTCCATTGTTAAAGGATAGGGACATTTTCACGTTTTAAATGTTGTCCATTGTTGAAACGGTATCAGTATTTGTCAATGGAATCTTTTTCATTGTTGGAAGTGCCGGAAAGTTGTCATTATAGATAACTTCTAATATAATTATAAATAAATTTTTCATAATAACACATCAAAAGGGATGACTGAAAATAGAATTGTTCATTGTTGCGGGAAAACTTCTCAATTTAAGATTTCTTCAGTGTTGAAAGCGTGGGAAAATTTGTCACTATAAATTTTTCCATTGTTAAAGGATAGGGACATTTTCACGTTTTAAATATTGTCCATTGTTACAACGGTATCAATATTTGTCAATGGAATCTTTTCTATTGTTGGAAGTGCCGGAAAGTTGTCATTATAGATAACTTCTAATATAATTATAAATATATTTTTCATAACAACAATTCAAAAGGGATGACTCAAAATAGAATTGTTCATTGTTGCGGGAAAAACTTCTTAATTTAAGTTTTCTTCATTGTAGAAAGCTTAGGAAAATTTGTCACTATAATTTTTTCCATTGTTAAAGGTTAAGGACATTTCACGTTTTAAATATTGTCCATTGTTGAAACGGTATCAATATTTGTCAATGGAATTTTTTCCATTTTTGGAAGTGTGGGAAAGTCGTCATTATAAATAATTTCTAATATAATTATAAATAAATTTTTCATAGTAACACTTGGAAAATGTTGACTTAAAGTCGAAATTTTTATTGTTGCTGGAAAAACTTCTTAATTTAAGATTTCTTTATTGTTGAAAGCATGGTAAAATTTTGCACTATAATTTTTCCATTGTTAAAGGATAGGGACATTTTCACGTTTTAAATAATATCCATTGTTGAAACCGTATCAATATTTGTCAATGGAATTTTTTCCATTGTTGGAGGTGCGGAAAGTTGAAATTATAAATAACTTCTAATATAATTATAAATAAATTTGTCATAAAAACACTTGGAAAAGGATGACTTAAAGTCGAATTTTTCATTGTTGCAGGAAAAAATTCATATTTTAAGATTTCTTCATTGTTGAAAGCGTGGGAAAATTTGTCACTATAATTTTTTTCCATTTTTAAATGATAGGGACATTTTCACATTTTAAATATTGTCCATTGTTGAAACGGTATCAATATTTGCCAATAGAATCTTTTCCATTGTTGGAAGTGCCGGAAAGTTGTCATTATAGATAACTTCTAATATAATTATAAATAGATTTTTCATAACAATTCAAAAGGGATGACTCAAAATAGAATTGTTCATTGTTGCGGGAAAAACTTCTTAATTTAAATTTTCTTCATCGTTGAAAGCGTGTGAAAATTTGTCACTATAATTTTTTTCCATTTTTAAATGATAGGGACATTTTCACGTTTTAAATATTGTCCATTGTTGAAACGGTATCAATATTTGCCAATGGAATCTTTTCCATTGTTGGAAGTGCGGGAATGTTGTTATTATAGATAATTTCTAATATAATTATAAATAAATTTTTCATGATAACACTTGGAAAATGATGACTTAAAGTCGAACTTTTCATTGTTACAGGAAAACTTCTTAATTTAAGATTTCTTCATTGTTGAAAGCGTGGGAAAATTTTTCACTATACTTTTTCCTTTGTTAAAGGATAGGGACATTTTCACGTTTTAAATGTTGTCCATTGTTGAAACGGTATCAATATTTGTCAATGGAATCTTTTCCATTGTTGGAAGTGCCGGAAAGTTGTCAATATAGATAACTTCTAATATAATTATAAATTGATTTTTCATAATAACACATCAAAAGGGATGACTCAAAATAGAATTGTTCATTGTTGCGGGAAAACTTCTCAATTTAAGATTTCTTCAGTGTTGAAAGCGTGGGAAAATTTGTCACTATAAATTTTTCCATTGTTAAAGGATAGGGACATTTTCACGTTTTAAATATTGTCCATTGTTACAACGGTATCAATATTTGTCAATGGAATCTTTTCTATTGTTGGAAGTGCCGGAAAGTTGTCATTATGGATAACTTCTAATATAATTATAAATAGATTTTTCATAACAACAATTCAAAAGGGATGACTCAAAATAGAATTGTTCATTGTTGCGGGAAAATCTTCTTAATTTAAGATTTCTTTATTGTTGAAAGCATGGGAAAATTTTGCACTATAATTTTTCCATTGTTAAAGGATAGAGACATTTTCACGTTTTAAATAATATCCATTGTTGAAACCGTATCAATATTTATCAATGGAAATTTTTCCATTGTTGAGGTGCGGAAAGTTGAAATTATAAATAACTTCTAATATAATTATAAATAAATTTGTCATAAAAACACTTGGAAAAGGATGACTTAAAGTCGAAATATTCATTGTTGCAGGAAAAAATTCATATTTTAAGATTTCTTCATTGTTGAAAGCGTGTGAAAATTTGTCACTATAATTTTTTCCATTGTTAAAGAATAGGGAAATTTTCACGTTTTAAATATTGTCCATTGTTGAAACGGTATCAATATTTGTCAATGGAATTTTTACCATTGTTGGAAGTGCGGGAAAGTTGTTATTATAGATAATTTCTAATATAATTATAAATAAATTTTTCATAATAACACTTGGAAAATGATGACTTAAATTCGAACTTTTCATTGTTGCAGGAAAACTTCTTAATTTAAGATTTCTTCATTGTTGAAAGCGTGGGAAAATTTTTCACTATATTTTTTCCATTGTTAAAGGATAGGGACATTTTCACGTTTTAAATGTTGTCCATTGTTGAAACGGTATCAGTATTTGTCAATGGAATCTTTTCCATTGTTGGAAGTGCCGGAAAGTTGTCATTATAGATAACTTCTAATATAATTATAAATAGATTTTTCATAATAACACATCAAAAGGGATGACTGAAAATAGAATTGTTCATTGTTGCGGGAAAACTTCTCAATTTAAGATTTCTTCAGTGTTGAAAGCGTGGGAAAATTTGTCACTATAAATTTTTCCATTGTTAAAGGATAGGGACATTTTCACGTTTTAAATATTGTCCATTGTTACAACGGTATCAATATTTGTCAATGGAATCTTTTCTATTGTTGGAAGTGCCGGAAAGTTGTCATTATAGATAACTTCTAATATAATTATAAATATATTTTTCATAACAACAATTCAAAAGGGATGACTCAAAATAGAATTGTTCATTGTTGCGGGAAAAACTTCTTAATTTAAGTTTTCTTCATTGTTGAAAGCGTGTGAAAATTTGTCACTATAATTTTTTCCATTGTTAAAGAATAGGGAAATTTTCACGTATTAAATATTGTCCATTGTTGAAACGGTATCAATATTTGTCAATGGAATTTTTTCCATTGTTGGAAGTGCGGGAAAGTTGTCATTATAGATAACTTCTAATATACTTATAAATAGATTTTTCATAATAACACTTGAAAAATGGTGACTTAAAGTCGAACTTTTCATTGTTGCACGAAATCTTCTGAATTTAAGATTTCTTCATTGTTGAAAGCGTGGGATAATTATCCACTATAATTTTTTCCATTGTTAAAGGATAGGGACATTTTCACGTTTTAAATGTTGTCCATTGTTGAAACGGTATCAGTATTTGTCAATGGAATCTTTTCCATTGTTGGAAGTGCCGGAAAGTTGTCATTATAGATAACTTCTAATATAATTATAAATAGATATTTCATAATAACACTTGGAAAATGATGACTTAAAGTCAAACTTTTCATTGTTGCTGTAAAACTTCTTAATTTAAAATTTCTTCATTGTTAAAAGCGTGGGAAAATTTTTTACTATATTTTTTGCCATTGTTAAAGGATAGGGACATTTTCGCTTTTTAAATATTTTCCATTGTTGAAACGGTTTCAATATTTGTCAATGGAATTTTTTTTATTACTGGAAGTGCCAGAAAGTTGTCCTTATAGAAAACTTCTAATATAATTATAAATAAATTTTTCACAATAACAATTCAAAAGGGATGACTCAAAATAGAATTTTTCATTGTTGAGGGAAAAACTTCTTAATTTAAGATTTCTTCATTGTAGTAAGCTTAGGAAAATTTGTCACTATAATTTTTTCCATTGTTAAAGGTTAAGGACATTTCACGTTTTAAATATTGTCCATTGTTGAAACGGTATCAATATTTGTCAATGGAAATTTTTCCATTTTTGGAAGTGTGGGAAAGTTGTCATTATAAATAATTTCTAATATAATTATAAATAAATTTTTCATAGTAACACTTGGAAAATGTTGACTTAAAGTCGAAATTTTTATTGTTGCTGGAAAAACTTCTTAATTTAAGATTTCTTTATTGTTGAAAGCATGAGAAAATTTTGCACTATAATTTTTCCATTGTTAAAGGATAGGGACATTTTCACGTTTTAAATAATATCCATTGTTGAAACCGTATCAATATTTGTCAATGGAATTTTTTCCATTGTTGGAGGTGCGGAAAGTTGAAATTATAAATAACTTCTAATATAATTATAAATAAATTTGTCATAAAAACACTTGGAAAAGGATGACTTAAAGTCGAATTTTTCATTGTTGCAGGAAAAAATTCATATTTTAAAATTTCTTCATTGTTGAAAGCGTGGGAAAATTTGTCACTATAAATTTTTCCATTTTTAAATGATAGGGACATTTTCACATTTTAAAAAATGTCCATTGTTGAAACGGTATCAATATTTGCCAATGGAATCTTTTCCATTGTTGGAAGTGCCGGAAAGTTGTCATTATAGATAACTTCTAATATAATTATAAATAGATTTTTCATAACAACAATTCAAAAGGGATGACTCAAAATAGAATTGTTCATTGTTGCGGGAAAAACTTCTTAATTTAAGTTTTCTTCATCGTTGAAAGCGTGTGGAAATTTGTCACTATAATTTTTTCCATATTTAAATGATAGGGACATTTTCACGTTTTAAATATTGTCCATTGTTGAAACGGTATCAATATTTGCCAATGGAATCTTTTCCATTGTTGGAAGTGCGGGAAAGTTTTTATTATAGATAATTTCTAATATAATTATAAATAAATTTTTCATGATAACACTTGGAAAATGATGACTTAAAGTCGAACTTTTCATTGTTACAGGAAAACTTCTTAATTTAAGATTTCTTCATTGTTGAAAGCGTGGGAAAATTTTTCACTATACTTTTTCCTTTGTTAAAGGATAGGGACATTTTCACGTTTTAAATGTTGTCCATTGTTGAAACGGTATCAATATTTGTCAATGGAATCTTTTCCATTGTTGGAAGTGCCGGAAAGTTGTCATTATAGATAACTTCTATCATAATTATAAATAGATTTTTCATAATAACAATTCAAAAGGGATGACTCAAAATAGAATTGTTCATTGTTGCGGGAAAACTTCTCAATTTAAGATTTCTTCATTGTTAAAAGCGTGGGATAATTTTTCACTATATTTTTTCCATTGTTAAAGGATAGGGACATTTTCGCTTTTTAAATATTTTCCATTGTAGAAACGGTATCAATATTTGTCAAAGGAATTTTTTTTATTATTGGAAGTGCCGGAAAGTTGTCATTATAGATAACTTCTAATATAATTATAAATAAATTTTTCACAATAACAATTCAAAAGGGATGACTCAAAATGGAATTTTTCATTGTTGCGGGAAAAACTTCTTAATTTAAGATTTCTTCATTGTTGAAAGCGTGCGAAAATTTTTCACTATATTTTTTCCATTGTTAAAGGATAGGAACATTTTCACGTTTTAAATGTTGTCCATTGTTGAAACGGTATCATTATTTGTCAATGGAATCTTTTCCATTGTTGGAAGTGCCGGAAAGTTGTCATTATAGATAACTCCTAATATAATTATAAATATATTTTTCATAACAACAATTTAAAAGGGATGACTCAAAATAGAATTGCTCATTGTTGGGGGAAAAACTTTTTAATTTAATTTTTCTTCATTGTTGAAAGCGTGGGATAATTATCCACTATAATTTTTTCCATTGTTAAAGGATAGGGACATTTTCACGTTTTAAATGTTGTCCATTGTTGAAACGGTATCAATATTTGTCAATGGAATTTTTTTTATTATTGGAAGTGCCAGAAAGTTGTCATTATAGATAACTTCTAATATAATTATAAATAAATTTTTCACAATAACAATTCAAAAGGGATGACTAAAAATAGAATTTTTCATTGTTGCGGTAAAAATTTCTTAATTTAAGATTTCTTCATTGTAGAAAGCGTAGGAAAACTTTTCACTATATTTTTTTCCATTGTTAAAAGATAGGGACATTTTCGCTTTTTAAATATTTTCCATTGTTGAAACGGTATCAATATTTGTCAATGGAATTTTTTTTATTATTGGAAGTGCCGGAAAGTTGTCATTATAGGTAACTTCTAATATAATTATAAATAGATTTTTCATAATAACACTTGGAAAATGATGACTTAAAGTCAAACTTTTCATTGTTGCTGGAAAACTTCTTAATTTCAGATTTCTTCATTGTTAAAAGCGTGGGAAAATTTTTCACTATAATTTTTTCCATTGTTAAAGGTTAAGGACATTTCACGTATTAAATATTGTCCATTGTTGAAACGGTATCAATATTTGTCAATGGAATTTTTTCCATTTTTGGAAGTGTGGGAAAGTTGTCATTATAAATAATTTCTAATATAATTATAAATAAATTTTTCATAGTAACACTTGGAAAATGTTGACTTAAAGTCGAAATTTTTATTGTTGCTGGAAAAACTTCTTAATTTAAGATTTCTTTATTGTTGAAAGCATGGGAAAATTTTGCACTATAACTTTTCCATTGTTAAAGGATAGGGACATTTTCACGTTTTAAATAATATCCATTGTTGAAACCGTATCAATATTTGTCAATGGAATTTTTTCCATTGTTGGAGGTGCGGAAAGTTGAAATTATAAATAACTTCTAATATAATTATAAATAAATTTGTCATAAAAACACTTGGAAAAAGATGACTTAAAGTCGAATTTTTCATTGTTGCAGGAAAAAATTCATATTTTAAGATTTCTTCATTGTTGAAAGCGTGGGAAAATTTGTCACTATAAATTTTTCCATTTTTAAATGATATCGACATTTTCACGTTTTAAATATTGTCCATTGTTGAAACGGTATCAATATTTGCCAATGGAATCTTTTCCATTGTTGGAAGTGCAGGAAAGTTGTCATTATAGATAACTTCTAATATAATTATAAATAGATTTTTCATAACAACAATTCAAAAGGGATGACTCAAAATAGAATTGTTCATTGTTGCGGGAAAAACTTCTTAGTTTAAGTTTTCTTCATCGTTGAAAGCGTGTGAAAATTTGTCACTATAATTTTTTTTCCATTGTTAAAGAATAGGGAAATTTTCACGTTTTAAATATTGTCCATTGTTGAAACGGTATCAATATTTGTCAATGGAATCTTTTCCATTGTTGGAAGTGCCGGAAAGTTGTCATTATAGATAACTTCTAATATAATTATAAATAAATTTTTCATAATAACACTTGGAAAATGATGACCTAAAGTCGAACTTTTCATTGTTGCAGGAAAACTTCTTAATTTAAGATTTCTTCATTGTTGAAAGCGTGGGAAAATTTTTCACTATATTTTTTTCCATTGTTAAAAGATAGGAACATTTTCGCTTTTTAAATATTTTCCATTGTTGAAACGGTATCAATATTTGTCAATGGAATTTTTTTTATTATTGGAAGTGCCAGAAAGTTGTCATTATAGATAACTTCTAATATAATTATAAATAAATTTTTCACAATAACAATTCAAAAGGGATGACTCAAAATAGAATTTTTCATTGTTGCGGGAAAAACTTCTTAATTTATGATTTCTTCATTGTAGAAAGCGTAGGAAAATTTGTCACTATATTTTTTTCCATTGTTAAAGTATAGACACATTTTCACGTTTTAAATATTGTCCATTGTTGAAACGGTATCAATATTTGTCAATGGAATCTTTTCCATTGTTGGAAGTGCCGGAAAGTTGTCATTATAGATAACTTCTAATATAATTATAAATAGATTTTTCATAATAACAATTCAAAAGGGATGACTCAAAATATAGTTGTACATTGTTGCGGAAAAAACTTCCTAATTTAAGTTTTCTTCATTGTTGAAAGCGTGTGAAAATTTGTCACTATAATTTTTTCCATTGTTAAAGAATAGGCAAATTTTCACGTTTTAAATATTGTCCATTGTTGAAACGGTATCAATATTTGTCAATGGAATTTTTTCCATTGTTGGAAGTGCGGGAAATTTGTTATTATAGATAACTTCTAATATAATAATAAATAAATTTTTCATAATAACACTTGAAAAATGATGACTTAAAGTCGAACTTTTCATTGTTACAGGAAAACTTCTTAATTTAAGATTTCTTCATTGTTGAAAGCGTGGGAAAATTTTTCACTATATTTTTTTCCATTGTTAAAGGATAGGGACATTTTCGCTTTTTAAATATTTTCCATTGTTGAAACGGTATCAATATTTGTCAATGAATTTTTTTTATTATTGGAAGTGCCGGAAAGTTGTCATTATAGATAACTTCTAATATAATTATAAATAGATTTTTCATAATAACACTTGGAAAATGATGACTTAAAGTCAAACATTTCATTGTTGCTGGAAAAATTCTTAATTTAAGATTTCTTCATTGTTAAAGCGTGGGAAAATTTTTCACTATAATTTTTTCCATTGTTAAAGGTTAAGGACATTTCACGTTTTAAATATTGTCCATTGTTGAAACGGTATCAATATTTGTCAATGGAATTTTTTCCATTTTTGGAAGTGTGGGAAAGTTGTCATTATAAATAATTTCTAATATAATTATAAATAAATTTTTCATAGTAACACTTGGAAAATGTTGACTTAAAGTCGAAATTTTTATTGTTGCTGGAAAAACTTCTTAATTTAAGATTTCTTTATTGTTGAAAGCATGGGAAAATTTTGCACTATAATTTTTCCATTGTTAAAGGATAGGGACATTTTCACGTTTTAAATAATATCCATTGTTGAAACCGTATCAATATTTCTCAATGGAATATTTTCAATTGTTGGAGGTGCGGAAAGTTGAAATTATAAATAACTTCTAATATAATTATAAATAAATTTGTCATAAAAACACTTGGAAAAGGATGACTTAAAGTCGAATTTTTCATTGTTGCAGGAAAAAATTCATATTTTATGATTTCTTCATTGTTGAAAGCGTGGGAAAATTTGTCACTATAAATTTTTCCATTTTTAAATGATAGGGACATTTTCACGTTTTAAATATTGTCCATTGTTGAAACGGTATCAATATTTGTCAATGGAATTTTTTCCATTTTTGGAAGTGTGGGAAAGTTGTCATTATAAATAATTTCTAATATAATTATAAATAAATTTTTCATAGTAACACTTGGAAAATATTGACTTAAAGTCGAAATTTTTATTGTTGCTGGAAAAACTTCTTAATTTAAGATTTCTTTATTGTTGAAAGCATGGGAAAATTTTGCACTATAACTTTTCCATTGTTAAAGGATAGGGACATTTTCACGTTTTAAATAATATCCATTGTTGAAACCGTATCAATATTTGTCAATGGAATTTTTTCCATTGTTGGAGGTGCGGAAAGTTGAAATTATAAATAACTTCTAATATAATTATAAATAAATTTGTCATAAAAACACTTGGAAAAAGATGACTTAAAGTCGAAATTTTCATTGTTGCAGGAAAAAATTCATATTTTAAGATTTCTTCATTGTTAAAAGCGTGGGAAATTTTTTCACTATAATTTTTTTCATTTTTAAAAGATAGGGACATTTTCGCGTTTTAAATATTTTCCATTGTTGAAACGGTAGCAATATTTGTCAATGGCATTTTTTTCATTATTGGAAGTGTCGGAAAGTTGTCATTATAGATAACTTCTAATATAATTATAAATAAATTTTTCATAATAAAACTTCGAAAATGATGACTTATAGTCGAACTGTTTATTGTTGCGGGAAAATCTTCTTAATTTAAGATTTCTTCATTGTTGAAAGCATGGTAAAATTTTGCACTATAATTTTTCCATTGTTAAAGGATAGGGACATTTTCACGTTTTAAATAATATCCATTGTTGAAACCGTATCAATATTTGTCAATGGAATTTTTTCCATTGTTGAAGGTGCGGAAAGTTGAAATTATAAATAACTTCTAATATAATTATAAATAAATTTGTCATAAAAACACTTGGAAAAGGATGACTTAAAGTCGAATTTTTCATTGTTGCAGGAAAAAATTCATATTTTAAGATTTCTGCATTGTTGAAAGCGGGGGAAAATTTGTCACTATAAATTTTTCCATTGTTAAATGATAGGGACATTTTCACGTTTTAAATATTGTCCATTGTTGAAACGGTATCAATATTTGTCAATGGAATCTTTTCCATTGTTGGAAGTGCCGGAAAGTTGTCATTATAGATAACTTCTAATATAATTATAAATAGATTTTTCATAATAACAATTCAAAAGGGATGACTCAAAATAGAATTGTTCATTGTTGCGGGAAAACTTCTCAATTTAAGATTTCTTCAGTGTTGAAAGCGTGGGAAAATTTTTCACTATAATTTTTTCCATTGTTAAAGGATAGGGACATTTTCACGTTTTAAATATTGTCCATTGTTACAACGGTATCAATATTTGTCAATGGAATCTTTTCTATTGTTGGAAGTGCCGGAAAGTTGTCATTATAGATAACTTCTAATATAATTATAAATAGATTTTTCATAATAACAATTCAAAAGGGATGACTCAAAATAGAATTGTTCATTGTTGCGGGAAAACTTCTCAATTTAAGATTTCTTCAGTGTTGAAAGCGTGGGAAAATTTTTCACTATAAATTTTTCCATTGTTAAAGGATAGGGACATTTTCATGTTTTAAATATTGTCCATTGTTACAACGGTATCAATATTTGTCAATGGAATCTTTTCCATTGTTGGAGGTGCGGAAAGTTGAAATTATAAATAACTTCTAATATAATTATAAATAAATTTTTCATAATAACACTTGGAAAATGATGACTTAAAGTCGAACTTTTCATTGTTGCAGGAAAACTTCTTAATTTAAGATTTCTTCATTGTTGAAAGCGTGGGAAAATTTTTCACTATATTTTTTTCCATTGTTAAAGGATAGGGACATTTTCACGTTTTAAATGTTGTCCATTGTTGAAACGGTATCAATATTCGTCAATGGAATCATTTATATAGTTGCAAGTGCCGGAAAGTTGTCATTATAGATAACTTCTAATATAATTATAGATTTTTCATAATAACACTTGGAAAATGTTGACTTAAAGTCGAACTTTTCATTGTTGCTGGAAAACTTCTTAATTTAAGATTTCTTCATTGTTAAAAGCGTGGGAAAATTTTTCACTATATTTTTTTCCATTGTTAAAGGATAGGGACATTTTCGCTTTTTAAATATTTTCCATTGTTGAAACGGTATCAATATTTGTCAATGGAATTTTTTTTATTATTGGAAGTGCCAGAAAGTTGTCATTATAGATAACTTCTAATATAATTATATATAAATTTTTCACAATAACAATTCAAAAGTGATGACTCAAAATGGAATTTTTCATTGTTGCGGGAAAAACTTCTTAATTTAAGATTTCTTCCTTGTAGAAAGCGTAGGAAAATTTGTCACTATATTTTTTTCCATTGTTAAAGTATAGAGACATTTTCACGTTTTAAATATTGTCCATTGTTGAAACGGTATCAATATTTGTTAATGGAATCTTTTCCATTGTTGGAAGTGCCGGAAAGTTGTCATTATAGATAACTTCTAATATAATTATAAACAGATTTTTCATAATAACAATTCAAAAGGGATGACTCAAAATAGAATTGTTCATTGTTGCGGGAAAACTTCTCAATTTAAGATTTCTTCAGTGTTGAAAGCGTGGGAAAATTTGTCACTATAAATTTTTCCATTGTTAAAGGATAGGGACATTTTCACGCTTTAAATATTGTCCATTGTTACAACGGAATCAATATTTGTCAATGGAATCTTTTCTATTGTTGGAAGTGCCGGAAAGTTGTCATTATAGATAACTTCTAATATAATTATAAATAGATTTTTCATAACAACAATTCAAAAGGGATGACTCAAAATAGAATTGTTCATTGTTGCGGGAAAAACTTCTTAATTTAAGTTTTCTTCATCGTTGAAAGCGTGTGAAAATTTGTCACTATAATTTTTTCCATTGTTAAAGAATAAGGAAATTTTCACGTTTTAAATATTGTCCATTGTTGAAACGGTATCAATATTTGTCAATGGAATTTATTCCATTGTTGGAAGTGCGGGAAAGTTGTTATTATAGATAATTTCTAATATAATTATAAATAAATTTTTCATAATAACACTTGGAAAATGATGACTCAAAATAGAATTGTTCATTGTTGCGGGAAAAACTTCTTAATTTAAGTTTTCTTCATCGTTGAAAGCGTGGGAAATTTTTTCACTATATTTTTTTCCATTGTTAAAGGATAGGGACATTTTCACGTTTTAAATGTTGTCCATTGTTGAAACGGTATCAGTATTTGTCAATGGAATCTTTTCCATTGTTGGAAGTGCCGGAAAGTTGTCATTATAGATAACTTCTAATATAATTATAAATAGATTTTTCATAATAACACTTGGAAAATGATGACTTAAAGTAAAACTTTTCATTGTTGCTGGAAAACTTCTTAATTTAAGATTTCTTCATTGTTAAAAGCGTGGGAAATTTTTTCACTATAATTTTTTTCATTTTTAAAAGATAGGGACATTTTCGCGTTTTAAATATTTTCCATTGTTGAAACGGTATCAATATTTGTCAATGGCATTTTTTTCATTATTGGAAGTGTCGGAAAGTTGTCATTATAGATAACTTCTAATATAATTATAAATAAATATTTCATAATAAAACTTGGAAAATGATGACTTATTGTCGAACTGTTTATTGTTGCGGGAAAATCTTCTTAATTTAAGATTTCTTCATTGTTGAAAGCATGGTAAAATTTTGCACTATAATTTTTCCATTGTTAAAGGATAGGGACATTTTCACGTTTTAAATAATATCCATTGTTGAAACCGTATCAATATTTGTCAATGGAATTTTTTCCATTGTTGGAGGTGCGGAAAGTTGAAATTATAAATAACTTCTAATATAATTATAAATAGATTTTTCATAATAACAATTCAAAAGGGATGACTCAAAATAGAATTGTTCATTGTTGCGGGAAAACTTCTCAATTTAAGATTTCTTCAGTGTTGAAAGCGTGGGAAAATTTTTCACTATATTTTTTTCCATTGTTAAAGGATAGGGACATTTTCACGTTTTAAATGTTGTCCATTGTTGAAACGGTATCAATATTTGTCAATGGAATCATTTATATAGTTGGAAGTGCCGGAAAGTTGTCATTATAGATAACTTCTAATATAATTATAGATTTTTCATAATAACACTTGGAAAATGTTGACTTAAAGTCGAACTTTTCATTGTTGCTGGAAAACTTCTTAATTTAAGATTTCTTCATTGTTAAAAGCGTGGGAAAATTTTTCACTATATTTTTTTCCATTGTTACAGGATAGGGACATTTTCGCTTTTTAAATATTTTCCATTGTTGAAACGGTATCAATATTTGTCAATGGAATTTTTTTTATTATTGGAAGTGCCAGAAAGTTGTCATTATAGATAACTTCTAATATAATTATATATAAATTTTTCACAATAACAATTCAAAAGGGATGACTCAAAATGGAATTTTTCATTGTTGCGGGAAAAACTTCTTAATTTAAGATTTCTTCCTTGTAGAAAGCGTAGGAAAATTTGTCACTATATTTTTTTCCATTGTTAAAGTATAGAGACATTTTCACGTTTTAAATATTGTCCATTGTTGAAACGGTATCAATATTTGTTAATGGAATCTTTTCCATTGTTGGAAGTGCCGGAAAGTTGTCATTATAGATAACTTCTAATATAATTATAAACAGATTTTTCATAATAACAATTCAAAAGGGATGACTCAAAATAGAATTGTTCATTGTTGCGGGAAAACTTCTCAATTTAAGATTTCTTCAGTGTTGAAAGCGTGGGAAAATTTGTCACTATAATTTTTTCCATTGTTAAAGAATAAGGAAATTTTCACGTTTTAAATATTGTCCATTGTTGAAACGGTATCAATATTTGTCAATGGAATTTTTTCCATTGTTGGAAGTGCGGGAAAGTTGTTATTATAGATAATTTCTAATATAATTATAAATAAATTTTTCATAATAACACTTGTAAAATGATGACTCAAAATAGAATTGTTCATTGTTGCGGGAAAAACTTCTTAATTTAAGTTTTCTTCATCGTTGAAAGCGTGGGAAATTTTTTCACTATATTTTTTTTCCATTGTTAAAGGATAGGGACATTTTCACGTTTTAAATGTTGTCCATTGTTGAAACGGTATCAGTATTTGTCAATGGAATCTTTTCCATTGTTGGAAGTGCCGGAAAGTTGTCATTATAGATAACTTCTAATATAATTATAAATAGATTTTTCATAATAACACTTGGAAAATGATGACTTAAAGTAAAACTTTTCATTGTTGCTGGAAAACTTCTTAATTTAAGATTTCTTCATTGTTAAAAGCGTGGGAAATTTTTTCACTATAATTTTTTTCATTTTTAAAAGATAGGGACATTTTCGCGTTTTAAATATTTTCCATTGTTGAAACGGTATCAATATTTGTCAATGGCATTTTTTTCATTATTGGAAGTGTCGGAAAGTTGTCATTATAGATAACTTCTAATATAATTATAAATAAATATTTCATAATAAAACTTGGAAAATGATGACTTATTGTCGAACTGTTTATTGTTGCGGGAAAATCTTCTTAATTTAAGATTTCTTCATTGTTGAAAGCATGGTAAAATTTTGCACTATAATTTTTCCATTGTTAAAGGATAGGGACATTTTCACGTTTTAAATAATATCCATTGTTGAAACCGTATCAATATTTGTCAATGGAATTTTTTCCATTGTTGGAGGTGCGGAAAGTTGAAATTATAAATAACTTCTAATATAATTATAAATAAATTTGTCATAAAAACACTTGGAAAAGGATGACTTAAAGTCGAATTTTTCATTGTTGCAGGAAAAAATTCATATTTTAAGATTTCTGCATTGTTGAAAGCGTGGGAAAATTTGTCACTATAAATTTTTCCATTGTTAAATGATAGGGACATTTTCACGTTTTAAATATTGTCCATTGTTGAAACGGTATCAATATTTGTCAATGGAATCTTTTCCATTGTTGGAAGTGCCGGAAAGTTGTCATTATAGATAACTTCTAATATAATTATAAATAGATTTTTCATAATAACAATTCAAAAGGGATGACTCAAAATAGAATTGTTCATTGTTGCGGGAAAACTTCTCAATTTAAGATTTCTTCAGTGTTGAAAGCGTGGGAAAATTTTTCACTATAAATTTTTCCATTGTTAAAGAATAGGCAAATTTTCACGTTTTAAATATTGTCCATTGTTGAAACGGTATCAATATTTGTCAATGGAATTTTTTCCATTGTTGGAAGTGCGGGAAAGTTGTTATTATAGATAATTTCTAATATAATTATAAATAAATTTTTCATAATAACACTTGGAAAATGATGACCTAAAGTCGAACTTTTCATTGTTGCAGGAAAACTTCTTAATTTAAGATTTCTTCATTGTTGAAAGCGTGGGAAAATTTTTCACTATATTTTTTTCCATTGTTAAAAGATAGGGACATTTTCGCTTTTTAAATATTTTCCATTGTTGAAACGGTATCAATATTTGTCAATGGAATTTTTTTTATTATTGGAAATGCCAGAAAGTTGTCATTATAGATAACTTCTAATATAATTATAAATAAATTTTTCACAATAGCAATTCAAAAGGGATGACTCAAAATAGAATTTTTCATTGTTGCGGAAAAAACTTCCTAATTTAAGTTTTCTTCATTGTTGAAAGCGTGTGAAAATTTGTCACTATAATTTTTTCCATTGTTAAAGAATAGGCAAATTTTCACGTTTTAAATATTGTCCATTGTTGAAACGGTATCAATATTTGTCAATGGAATTTTTTCCATTGTTGGAAGTGCGGGAAAGTTGTTATTATAGATAACTTCTAATATAATAATAAATAAATTTTTCATAATAACACTTGAAAAATGATGACTTAAAGTCGAACTTTTCATTGTTGCAGGAAAACTTCTTAATTTAAGATTTCTTCATTGTTGAAAGCGTGGGAAAATTTTTCACTATATTTTTTTCCATTGTTAAAGGATAGGGACATTTTCGCTTTTTAAATATTTTCCATTGTTGAAACGGTATCAATATTTGTCAATGAATTTTTTTTATTATTGGAAGTTACGGAAAGTTGTCATTATAGATAACTTCTAATATAATTATAAATAGATTTTTCATAATAACACTTGGAAAATGATGACTTAAAGTCAAACATTTCATTGTTGCTGGAAAACTTCTTAATTTAAGATTTCTTCATTGTTGAAAGCATGGGAAAATTTTGCACTATAATTTTTCCATTGTTAAAGGATAGGGACATTTTCACGTTTTAAATAATATCCATTGTTGAAACCGTATCAATATTTCTCAATGGAATATTTTCAATTGTTGGAGGTGCGGAAAGTTGAAATTATAAATAACTTCTAATATAATTATAAATAAATTTGTCATAAAAACACTTGGAAAAGGATGACTTAAAGTCGAATTTTTCATTGTTGCAGGAAAAAATTCATATTTTATGATTTCTTCATTGTTGAAAGCGTGGGAAAATTTGTCACTATAAATTTTTCCATTTTTAAATGATAGGGACATTTTCACGTTTTAAATATTGTCCATTGTTGAAACGGTATCAATATTTGTCAATGGAATTTTTTCCATTTTTGGAAGTGTGGGAAAGTTAACATTATAAATAATTTCTAATATAATTATAAATAAATTTTTCATAGTAACACTTGGAAAATGTTGACTTAAAGTCGAAATTTTTATTGTTGCTGGAAAAACTTCTTAATTTAAGATTTCTTTATTGTTGAAAGCATGGGAAAATTTTGCACTATAACTTTTCCATTGTTAAAGGATAGGGACATTTTCACGTTTTAAATAATATCCATTGTTGAAACCGTATCAATATTTGTCAATGGAATTTTTTCCATTGTTGGAGGTGCGGAAAGTTGAAATTATAAATAACTTCTAATATAATTATAAATAAATTTGTCATAAAAACACTTGGAAAAAGATGACTTAAAGTCGAAATTTTCATTGTTGCAGGAAAAAATTCATATTTTAAGATTTCTTCATTGTTAAAAGCGTGGGAAATTTTTTCACTATAATTTTTTTCATTTTTAAAAGATAGGGACATTTTCGCGTTTTAAATATTTTCCATTGTTGAAACGGTATCAATATTTGTCAATGGCATTTTTTTCATTATTGGAAGTGTCGGAAAGTTGTCATTATAGATAACTTCTAATATAATTATAAATAAATTTTTCATAATAAAACTTCGAAAATGATGACTTATAGTCGAACTGTTTATTGTTGCGGGAAAATCTTCTTAATTTAAGATTTCTTCATTGTTGAAAGCATGGTAAAATTTTGCACTATAATTTTTCCATTGTTAAAGGATAGGGACATTTTCACGTTTTAAATAATATCCATTGTTGAAACCGTATCAATATTTGTCAATGGAATTTTTTCCATTGTTGAAGGTGCGGAAAGTTGAAATTATAAATAACTTCTAATATAATTATAAATAAATTTGTCATAAAAACACTTGGAAAAGGATGACTTAAAGTCGAATTTTTCATTGTTGCAGGAAAAAATTCATATTTTAAGATTTCTGCATTGTTGAAAGCGTGGGAAAATTTGTCACTATAAATTTTTCCATTGTTAAATGATAGGGACATATTCACGGTTTAAATATTGTCCATTGTTGAAACGGTATCAATATTTGTCAATGGAATCTTTTCCATTGTTGGAAGTGCCGGAAAGTTGTCATTATAGATAACTTCTAATATAATTATAAATAGATTTTTCATAATAACAATTCAAAAGGGATGACTCAAAATAGAATTGTTCATTGTTGCGGGAAAACTTCTCAATTTAAGATTTCTTCAGTGTTGAAAGCGTGGGAAAATTTTTCACTATATTTTTTTCCATTGTTAAAGGATAGGGACATTTTCACGTTTTAAATGTTGTCCATTGTTGAAACGGTATCAATATTTGTCAATGGAATCATTTATATAGTTGGAAGTGCCGGAAAGTTGTCATTATAGATAACTTCTAATATAATTATAGATTTTTCATAATAACACTTGGAAAATGTTGACTTAAAGTCGAACTTTTCATTGTTGCTGGAAAACTTCTTAATTTAAGATTTCTTCATTGTTAAAAGCGTGGGAAAATTTTTCACTATATTTTTTTCCATTGTTACAGGATAGGGACATTTTCGCTTTTTAAATATTTTCCATTGTTGAAACGGTATCAATATTTGTCAATGGAATTTTTTTTATTATTGGAAGTGCCAGAAAGTTGTCATTATAGATAACTTCTAATATAATTATATATAAATTTTTCACAATAACAATTCAAAAGGGATGACTCAAAATGGAATTTTTCATTGTTGCGGGAAAAACTTCTTAATTTAAGATTTCTTCCTTGTAGAAAGCGTAGGAAAATTTGTCACTATATTTTTTTCCATTGTTAAAGTATAGATACATTTTCACGTTTTAAATGTTGTCCATTGTTGAAACGGTATCAGTATTTGTCAATGGAATCTTTTCCATTGTTGGAAGTGCCGGAAAGTTGTCATTATAGATAACTTCTAATATAATTATAAATAGATTTTTCATAATAACACTTGGAAAATGATGACTTAAAGTAAAACTTTTCATTGTTGCTGGAAAACTTCTTAATTTAAGATTTCTTCATTGTTAAAAGCGTGGGAAATTTTTTCACTATAATTTTTTTCATTTTTAAAAGATAGGGACATTTTCGCGTTTTAAATATTTTCCATTGTTGAAACGGTATCAATATTTGTCAATGGAATCTTTTCCATTGTTGGAAGTGCCGGAAAGTTGTCATTATAGATAACTTCTAATATAATTATAAATAGATTTTTCATAATAACAATTCAAAAGGGATGACTCAAAATAGAATTGTTCATTGTTGCGGGAAAACTTCTCAATTTAAGATTTCTTCAGTGTTGAAAGCGTGGGAAAATTTGTCACTATAAATTTTTCCATTGTTAAAGGATAGGGACATTTTCACGCTTTAAATATTGTCCATTGTTACAACGGAATCAATATTTGTCAATGGAATCTTTTCTATTGTTGGATGTGCCGGAAAGTTGTCATTATAGATAACTTCTAATATAATTTTAAATAGATTTTTCATAACAACAATTCAAAAGGGATGACTCAAAATAGAATTGTTCATTGTTGCGGGAAAAACTTCTTAATTTAAGTTTTCTTCATCGTTGAAAGCATGGTAAAATTTTGCACTATAATTTTTCCATTGTTAAAGGATAGGGACATTTTCACGTTTTAAATAATATCCATTGTTGAAACCGTATCAATATTTGTCAATGGAATTTTTTCCATTGTTGGAGGTGCGGAAAGTTGAAATTATAAATAACTTCTAATAAAATTATAAATAATTTTGTCATAAAAACACTTGGAAAAGGATGACTTAAAGTCGAATTTTTCATTGTTGCAGGAAAAAATTCATATTTTAAGATTTCTGCATTGTTGAAAGCGTGGGAAAATTTGTCACTATAAATTTTTCCATTGTTAAATGATAGGGACATTTTCACGTTTTAAATATTGTC
The DNA here is from genome assembly GCA_963931845.1 of Maratus michaelseni. Classification (NCBI taxonomy): domain Eukaryota; kingdom Metazoa; phylum Arthropoda; class Arachnida; order Araneae; family Salticidae; genus Maratus; species Maratus michaelseni. Next base: position 58,366 of record CAWVPG010000068.1, on the reverse strand, counting down.
CATTGTTGAAACGGTATCAATATTTGTCAATGGAATCTTTTCCATTGTTGGAAGTGCCGGAAAGTTGTCATTATAGATAACTTCTAATATAATTATAAATAGATTTTTCATAATAACAATTCAAAAGGGATGACTCAAAATAGAATTGTTCATTGTTGCGGGAAAACTTCTCAATTTAAGATTTCTTCAGTGTTGAAAGCGTGGGAAAATTTGTCACTATAAATTTTTCCATTGTTAAAGGATAGGAACATTTTCACGCTTTAAATATTGTCCATTGTTACAACGGTATCAATATTTGTCAATGGAATCTTTTCTATTGATGGAAGTGCCGGTAAGTTGTCATTATAGATAACTTGTAATATAATTATAAATAGATTTTTCATAACAACAATTCAAAAGGGATGACTCAAAATAGAATTGTTCATTGTTGCGGGAAAAACTTCTTAATTTAAGATTTCTTCATTGTAGAAAGCGTAGGAAAATTTTTCACTATATTTTTTTTCCATTGTTAAAGTATAGAGACATTTTCACGTTTTAAATATTGTCCATTGTTGAAACGGTATCAATATTTGTCAATGGAATCTTTTCCATTGTTGGAAGTGCCGGAAAGTTGTCATTATAGATAACTTCTAATATAATTATAAATAGATTTTTCATAATAACAATTCAAAAGGGATGACTCAAAATAGAGTTGTTCATTGTTGCGGGAAAAACTTCTTAATTTAAGTTTTCTTCATCGTTGAAAGCGTGTGAAAATTTGTCACTATAATTTTTTCCATTGTTAAAGAATAGGGAAATTTTCACGTTTTAAATATTGTCCATTGTTGAAACGGTATCAATATTTGTCAATGGGATTTTTTCCATTGTTGGAAGTGCGGGAAAGTTCTTATTATAGATAATTTCTAATATAATTATAAATAAATTTTTCATAATAACACTTGGAAAATGATGACTTAAAGTCGAACTTTTCATTGTTGCAGGAAAACTTCTTAATTTAAGATTTCTTCATTGTTGAAAGCGTGGGAAAATTTTTCACTATATTTTTTTCCATTGTTAAAGGATAGGGACATTTTCACGTTTTAAATGTTGTCCATTGTTGAAACGGTATCAATATTTGTCAATGGAATCTTTTATATTGTTGGAAGTGCCGGAAAGTTGTCATTATAGATAACTTCTAATATAATTATAGATTTTTCATAATAACACTTGGAAAATGATGACTTAAAGTCCAACTTTTCATTGTTGCTGGAAAAATTCTTAATTTAAGATTTCTTCATAGTTAAAAGCGTGGGAAAATTTTTCACTATATTTGTTTCCATTGTTAAAGGATAGGGACATTTTCGCTTTTAAATATTTTTCATTGTTGAAACGGTATCAATATTTGTCAATGGAATTTTTTTTTATTATTGGAAGTGCCAGAAAGTTGTCATTATAGATAACTTCTAATATAATTATAAATAAATTTTTCACAATAACAATTCAAAAGGGATGAATCAAAATGGAATTTTTCATTGTTGCGGGAAAAACTTCTTAATTTAAGATTTCTTCATTGTAGAAAGCGTAGGAAAATTTGTCACTATATTTTTTTCCATTGTTAAAGTATAGAGACATTTTCACGTTTTAAATATTTTCCATTGTTTAAACGGTATCAATATTTGTCAATGGAAACTTTTCCATTGTTGGAAGTGCCGGAACGTTGTCATAGATAACTTCTAATATAATTATAAATAGATTTTTCATAATAACACTTGGAAAATGATGACTTAAAGTCAAACTTTTCATTGTTGCTGGAAAACTTCTTAATTTAAGATTTCTTCATTGTTAAAAGCGTGGGATAATTTTCCACTATAATTTTTTTCATTTTTAAAAGATAGGGACATTTTCGCGTTTTAAATATTTTCCGTTGTTGAAACGGTATCAATATTTGTCAATGGCATTTTTTTCATTATTGGAAGTGCCGGAAAGTTGTCATTATAGATAACTTCTAATATAATTATAAATAAATTTTTCATAATAAAACTTGGAAAATGATGACTTAAAGCCGAACTGTTTATTGTTGCGGGAAAATCTTCTTAATTTAAGATTTTTTTATTGTTGAAAGCATGGGAAAATTTTGCACTATAATTTTTCCATTGTTAAAGGATAGAGACATTTTCACGTTTTAAATAATATCCATTGTTGAAACCGTATCAATATTTGTCAATGGAATTTTTTCCATTGTTGGAGGTGCGGAAAGTTGAAATTATAAATAACTTCTAATATAATTATAAATAAATTTTTCATAATAACACTTGAAAAATGATGACTTAAAATCGAACTTTTCATTGTTGCACGAAAACTTCTGAATTTAAGATTTCTTCATTGTTGAAAGCGTGGGATAATTATCCACTATAATTTTTTCCATTGTTAAAGAATAGGGACATTTTCACGTTTTAAATGTTGTCCATTGTTGAAACGGTATCAGTATTTGTCAATGGAATCTTTTCCATTGTTGGAAGTGCCGGAAAGTTGTCATTATAGATAACTTCTAATATAATTATAAATAGATTTTTCATAATAACACTTGGAAAATGATGACTTAAAGTCAAACTTTTCATTGTTGCTGGAAAACTTCTTAATTTAAGATTTCTTCATTGTTAAAAGCGTGGGAAAATGTTTCACTATATTTTTTTCCATTGTTAAAGGATAGGGACATTTTCGCTTTTTAAATATTTTCCATTGTTGAAACGGTATCAATATTTGTCAATGGATTTTTTTTTATTATTGGAAGTGCCAGAAAGTTGTCATTATAGATAACTTCTAATATAATTATAAATAAATTTTTCACAATAACAATTCAAAAGGGATGACGCAAAATAGAATTTTTCATTGTTGCGGGAAAAACTTCTTAATTTAAGATTTCTTCATTGTAGAAAGCTTAGGAAAATTTGTCACTATAATTTTTTCCATTGTTAAAGGTTAAGGACATTTCACGTTTTAAATGTTGTCCATTGTTGAAACGGTATCAATATTTGTCAATGGAATCTTTTCCATTGTTGGAAGTGCCGGAAAGTTGTCATTATAGATAACTTCTAATATAATTATAAATAGATTTTTCATAATAACAATTCAAAAGGGATGACTCAAAATAGAATTGTTCATTGTTGCGGGAAAACTTCTCAATTTAAGATTTCTTCATTGTTAAAAGCGTGGGAAAATTTTTCACTATATTTTTTCCATTGTTAAAGGATAGGGACATTTTCGCTTTGTCAATATTTTCCATTGTTGAAACGGTATCAATATTTGTCAAAGGAATTTTTTTTATTATTGGAAGTGCCAGAAAGTTGTCATTATAGATAACTTCTAATATAATTATAAATAAATTTTTCACAATAACAATCCAAAAGGGATGACTCAAAATGGAATTTTTCATTGTTGCGGGAAAAACTTCTTAATTTAAGATTTCTTCATTGTAGAAAGCGTAGGAAAATTTGTCACTATATTTTTTTCCATTGTTAAAGTATAGAGACATTTTCACGTTTTAAATATTGTAAATTGTTGAAACGGTATCAATATTTGTCAATGGAATCTTTTCCATTGTTGGAAGTGCCGGAAAGTTGTCATTATAGATAACTTCTAATATAATTATAAATATATTTTTCATAATAACACTTGGAAAATGATGACTTAAAGTCAAACTTTTCATTGTTGCTGGAAAACTTCTTAATTTAAGATTTCTTCATTGTTAAAAGCGTGGGATAATTTTCCACTATAATTTTTTTCATTTTTAAAAGATAGGGACATTTTCGCGTTTTAAATATTTTCCGTTGTTGAAACGGTATCAATATTTGTCAATGGCATTTTTTTCATTATTGGAAGTGCCGGAAAGTTGTCATTATAGATAACTTCTAATATAATTATAAATAAATTTTTCATAATAAAACTTGGAAAATGATGACTTAAAGTCGAACAGTTTATTGTTGCGGGAAAATCTTCTTAATTTAAGATTTTTTTATTGTTGAACACATGGGAAAATTTTGCACTATAATTTTTCCATTGTTAAAGGATAGAGACATTTTCACGTTTTAAATAATATCCTGTGTTGAAACCGTATCAATATTTGTCAATGGAATTTTTTCCATTGTTGGAGGTGCGGAAAGTTGAAATTATAAATAACTTCTAATATAATTATAAATAAATTTTTCATAATAACACTTGAAAAATGATGACTTATAATCGAACTTTTCATTGTTGCACGAAAACTTCTGAATTTAAGATTTCTTCATTGTTGAAAGCGTGGGATAATTATCCACTATAATTTTTTCCATTGTTAAAGAATAGGGACATTTTCACGTTTTAAATGTTGTCCATTGTTGAAACGGTATCAGTATTTGTCAATGGAATCTTTTCCATTGTTGGAAGTGCCGGAAAGTTGTCATTATAGATAACTTCTAATATAATTATAAATAGATTTTTCATAATAACACTTGGAAAATGATGACTTAAAGTCAAACTTTTTATTGTTGCTGGAAAACTTCTTAATTTAAGATTTCTTCATTGTTAAAAGCGTGGGAAAATTTTTCACTATATTTTTTTCCATTGTTAAAGGATAGGGACATTTTCGCTTTTTAAATATTTTCCATTGTTGAAACGGTATCAATATTTGTCAATGGAATTTTTTTTATTATTGGAAGTGCCAGAAAGTTGTCATTATAAATAACTTCTAATATAATTATAAATAAATTTTTCACAATAACAATTCAAAAGGGATGACGCAAAATAGAATTTTTCATTGTTGCGGGAAAAACTTCTTAATTTAAGATTTCTTCATTGTAGAAAGCTTAGGAAAATTTGTCACTATAATTTTTTCCATTGTTAAAGGTTAAGGACATTTCACGTTTTAAATATTGTCCATTGTTGAAACGGTATCAATATTTGCCAATGGAATCTTTTCCATTGTTGGAAGTGCGGGAAAGTTGTTATTATAGATAATTTCTAATATAATTATAAATAAATTTTTCATGATAACACTTGGAAAATGATGACTTAATGTCGAACTTTTCATTGTTACAGGAAAACTTCTTAATTTAAGATTTCTTCATTGTTGAAAGCGTGGGAAAATTTTTCACTATACTTTTTCCTTTGTTAAAGGATAGGGACATTTTCACGTTTTAAATGTTGTCCATTGTTGAAACGGTATCAATATTTGTCAATGGAATCTTTTCCATTGTTGGAAGTGCCGGAAAGTTGTCATTATAGATAACTTCTAATATAATTATAAATAGATTTTTCATAATAACAATTCAAAAGGGATGACTCAAAATAGAATTGTTCAATGTTGCGGGAAAACTTCTCAATTTAAGATTTCTTCATTGTTAAAAGCGTGGGAAAATTTTTCACTATATTTTTTCCATTGTTAAAGGATAGGGACATTTTCGCTTTTTAAATATTTTCCATTGTTGAAACGGTATCAATATTTGTCAAAGGAATTTTTTTTATTATTGGAAGTGCCAGAAAGTTGTCATTATAGATAACTTCTAATATAATTATAAATAAATTTTTCACAATAACAATCCAAAAGGGATGACTCAAAATGGAATTTTTCATTGTTGCGGGAAAAACTTCTTAATTTAAGATTTCTTCATTGTTGAAAGCGTGTGAAAATTTGTCACTATAATTTTTTCCATTGTTAAAGTATAGACATTTTCACGTTTTAAATGTTGTCCATTGTTGAAACGGTATCAATATTTGTCAATGGAATCATTTATATAGTTGGAAGTGCCGGAAAGTTGTCATTATAGATAACTTCTAATATAATTATAGATTTTTCATAATAACACTTGGAAAATGTTGACTTAAAGTCGAACTTTTCATTGTTGCTGGAAAACTTCTTAATTTAAGATTTCTTCATTGTTAAAAGCGTGGGAAAATTTTTCACTATATTTTTTTCCATTGTTACAGGATAGGGACATTTTCGCTTTTTAAATATTTTCCATTGTTGAAACGGTATCAATATTTGTCAATGGAATTTTTTTTATTATTGGAAGTGCCAGAAAGTTGTCATTATAGATAACTTCTAATATAATTATATATAAATTTTTCACAATAACAATTCAAAAGGGATGACTCAAAATGGAATTTTTCATTGTTGCGGGAAAAACTTCTTAATTTAAGATTTCTTCCTTGTAGAAAGCGTAGGAAAATTTGTCACTATATTTTTTTCCATTGTTAAAGTATAGATACATTTTCACGTTTTAAATATTGTCCATTGTTGAAACGGTATCAATATTTGTTAATGGAATCTTTTCCATTGTTGGAAGTGCCGGAAAGTTGTCATTATAGATAACTTCTAATATAATTATAAACTGATTTTTCATAATAACAATTCAAAAGGGATGACTCAAAATAGAATTGTTCATTGTTGCGGGAAAACTTCTCAATTTAAGATTTCTTCAGTGTTGAAAGCGTGGGAAAATTTGTCACTATAAATTTTTCCATTGTTAAAGGATAGGGACATTTTCACGCTTTAAATATTGTCCATTGTTACAACGGAATCAATATTTGTCAATGGAATCTTTTCTATTGTTGGAAGTGCCGGAAAGTTGTCATTATAGATAACTTCTAATATAATTATAAATAGATTTTTCATAACAACAATTCAAAAGGGATGACTCAAAATAGAATTGTTCATTGTTGCGGGAAAAACTTCTTAATTTAAGTTTTCTTCTTCGTTGAAAGCGTGTGAAAATTTGTCACTATAATTTTTTCCATTGTTAAAGAATAAGGAAATTTTCACGTTTTAAATATTGTCCATTGTTGAAACGGTATCAATATTTGTCAATGGAATTTTTTCCATTGTTGGAAGTGCGGGAAAGTTGTTATTATAGATAATTTCTAATATAATTATAAATACATTTTTCATAATAACACTTGTAAAATGATGACTCAAAATAGAATTGTTCATTGTTGCGGGAAAAACTTCTTAATTTAAGTTTTCTTCATCGTTGAAAGCGTGGGAAATTTTTTCACTATATTTTTTTCCATTGTTAAAGGATAGGGACATTTTCACGTTTTAAATGTTGTCCATTGTTGAAACGGTATCAGTATTTGTCAATGGAATCTTTTCCATTGTTGGAAGTGCCGGAAAGTTGTCATTATAGATAACTTCTAATATAATTATAAATAGATTTTTCATAATAACACTTGGAAAATGATGACTTAAAGTAAAACTTTTCATTGTTGCTGGAAAACTTCTTAATTTAAGATTTCTTCATTGTTAAAAGCGTGGGAAATTTTTTCACTATAATTTTTTTCATTTTTAAAAGATAGGGACATTTTCGCGTTTTAAATATTTTCCATTGTTGAAACGGTATCAATATTTGTCAATGGCATTTTTTTCATTATTGGAAGTGTCGGAAAGTTGACATTATAGATAACTTCTAATATAATTATAAATAAATATTTCATAATAAAACTTGGAAAATGATGACTTATTGTCGAACTGTTTATTGTTGCGGGTAAATCTTCTTAATTTAAGATTTCTTCATTGTTGAAAGCATGGTAAAATTTTGCACTATAATTTTTCCATTGTTAAAGGATAGGGACATTTTCACGTTTTAAATAATATCCATTGTTGAAACCGTATCAATATTTGTCAATGGAATTTTTTCCATTGTTGGAGGTGCGGAAAATTGAAATTATAAATAACTTCTAATATAATTATAAATAAATTTGTCATAAAAACACTTGGAAAAGGATGACTTAAAGTCGAATTTTTCATTGTTGCAGGAAAAAATTCATATTTTAAGATTTCTGCATTGTTGAAAGCGTGGGAAAATTTGTCACTATAAATTTTTCCATTGTTAAATGATAGGGACATTTTCACGTTTTAAATATTGTCCATTGTTGAAACGGTATCAATATTTGTCAATGGAATCTTTTCCATTGTTGGAAGTGCCGGAAAGTTGTCATTATAGATAACTTCTAATATAATTATAAATAAATTTTTCATAATAACACTTGGAAAATGATGACTTATTGTCGAACTGTTTATTGTTGCGGGAAAATCTTCTTAATTTAAGATTTCTTCATTGTTGAAAGCATGGTAAAATTTTGCACTATAATTTTTCCATTGTTAAAGGATAGGGACATTTTCACGTTTTAAATAATATCCATTGTTGAAACCGTATCAATATTTGTCAATGGAATTTTTTCCATTGTTGGAGGTGCGGAAAATTGAAATTATAAATAACTTCTAATATAATTATAAATAAATTTGTCATAAAAACACTTGGAAAAGGATGACTTAAAGTCGAATTTTTCATTGTTGCAGGAAAAAATTCATATTTTAAGATTTCTGCATTGTTGAAAGCGTGGGAAAATTTGTCACTATAAATTTTTCCATTGTTAAATGATAGGGACATTTTCACGTTTTAAATATTGTCCATTGTTGAAACGGTATCAATATTTGTCAATGGAATCTTTTCCATTGTTGGAAGTGCCGGAAAGTTGTCATTATAGATAACTTCTAATATAATTATAAATAAATTTTTCATAATAACACTTGTAAAATGATGACTTAAAGTCGAACTTTTCATTGTTGCAGGAAAACTTCTTAATTTAAGATTTCTTCATTGTTGAAAGCGTGGGAAAATTTTTCACTATATTTTTTTCCATTGTTAAAGGATAGGGACATTTTCGCTTTTTAAATATTTTCCATTGTTGAAACGGTATCAATATTTGTCAATGGAATTTTTTTTATTATTGGAAGTGCCAGAAAGTTGTCATTATAGATAACTTCTAATATAATTATATATAAATTTTTCACAATAACAATTCAAAAGGGATGACTCAAAATGGAATTTTTCATTGTTGCGGGAAAAACTTCTTAATTTAAGATTTCTTCCTTGTAGAAAGCGTAGGAAAATTTGTCACTATATTTTTTTCCATTGTTAAAGTATAGAGACATTTTCACGTTTTAAATATTGTCCATTGTTGAAACGGTATCAATATTTGTTAATGGAATCTTTTCCATTGTTGGAAGTGCCGGAAATTTGTCATTATAGATAACTTCTAATATAATTATAAATAGATTTTTCACAATAACAATTCAAAAGGGATGACTCAAAATGGAATTTTTCATTGTTGCGGGAAAAACTTCTTAATTTAAGATTTCTTCCTTGTAGAAAGCGTAGGAAAATTTGTCACTATATTTTTTTCCATTGTTAAAGTATAGATACATTTTCACGTTTTAAATATTGTCCATTGTTGAAACGGTATCAATATTTGTTAATGGAATCTTTTCCATTGTTGGAAGTGCCGGAAAGTTGTCATTATAGATAACTTCTAATATAATTATAAACTGATTTTTCATAATAACAATTCAAAAGGGATGACTCAAAATAGAATTGTTCATTGTTGCGGGAAAACTTCTCAATTTAAGATTTCTTCAGTGTTGAAAGCGTGGGAAAATTTGTCACTATAAATTTTTCCATTGTTAAAGGATAGGGACATTTTCACGCTTTAAATATTGTCCATTGTTACAACGGAATCAATATTTGTCAATGGAATCTTTTCTATTGTTGGAAGTGCCGGAAAGTTGTCATTATAGATAACTTCTAATATAATTATAAATAGATTTTTCATAACAACAATTCAAAAGGGATGACTCAAAATAGAATTGTTCATTGTTGCGGGAAAAACTTCTTAATTTAAGTTTTCTTCTTCGTTGAAAGCGTGTGAAAATTTGTCACTATAATTTTTTCCATTGTTAAAGAATAAGGAAATTTTCACGTTTTAAATATTGTCCATTGTTGAAACGGTATCAATATTTGTCAATGGAATTTTTTCCATTGTTGGAAGTGCGGGAAAGTTGTTATTATAGATAATTTCTAATATAATTATAAATACATTTTTCATAATAACACTTGTAAAATGATGACTCAAAATAGAATTGTTCATTGTTGCGGGAAAAACTTCTTAATTTAAGTTTTCTTCATCGTTGAAAGCGTGGGAAATTTTTTCACTATATTTTTTTCCATTGTTAAAGGATAGGGACATTTTCACGTTTTAAATGTTGTCCATTGTTGAAACGGTATCAGTATTTGTCAATGGAATCTTTTCCATTGTTGGAAGTGCCGGAAAGTTGTCATTATAGATAACTTCTAATATAATTATAAATAGATTTTTCATAATAACACTTGGAAAATGATGACTTAAAGTAAAACTTTTCATTGTTGCTGGAAAACTTCTTAATTTAAGATTTCTTCATTGTTAAAAGCGTGGGAAATTTTTTCACTATAATTTTTTTCATTTTTAAAAGATAGGGACATTTTCGCGTTTTAAATATTTTCCATTGTTGAAACGGTATCAATATTTGTCAATGGCATTTTTTTCATTATTGGAAGTGTCGGAAAGTTGACATTATAGATAACTTCTAATATAATTATAAATAAATATTTCATAATAAAACTTGGAAAATGATGACTTATTGTCGAACTGTTTATTGTTGCGGGTAAATCTTCTTAATTTAAGATTTCTTCATTGTTGAAAGCATGGTAAAATTTTGCACTATAATTTTTCCATTGTTAAAGGATAGGGACATTTTCACGTTTTAAATAATATCCATTGTTGAAACCGTATCAATATTTGTCAATGGAATTTTTTCCATTGTTGGAGGTGCGGAAAATTGAAATTATAAATAACTTCTAATATAATTATAAATAAATTTGTCATAAAAACACTTGGAAAAGGATGACTTAAAGTCGAATTTTTCATTGTTGCAGGAAAAAATTCATATTTTAAGATTTCTGCATTGTTGAAAGCGTGGGAAAATTTGTCACTATAAATTTTTCCATTGTTAAATGATAGGGACATTTTCACGTTTTAAATATTGTCCATTGTTGAAACGGTATCAATATTTGTCAATGGAATCTTTTCCATTGTTGGAAGTGCCGGAAAGTTGTCATTATAGATAACTTCTAATATAATTATAAATAAATTTTTCATAATAACACTTGGAAAATGATGACTTATTGTCGAACTGTTTATTGTTGCGGGAAAATCTTCTTAATTTAAGATTTCTTCATTGTTGAAAGCATGGTAAAATTTTGCACTATAATGTTTCCATTGTTAAAGGATAGGGACATTTTCACGTTTTAAATAATATCCATTGTTGAAACCGTATCAATATTTGTCAATGGAATTTTTTCCATTGTTGGAGGTGCGGAAAATTGAAATTATAAATAACTTCTAATATAATTATAAATAAATTTGTCATAAAAACACTTGGAAAAGGATGACTTAAAGTCGAATTTTTCATTGTTGCAGGAAAAAATTCATATTTTAAGATTTCTGCATTGTTGAAAGCGTGGGAAAATTTGTCACTATAAATTTTTCCATTGTTAAATGATAGGGACATTTTCACGTTTTAAATATTGTCCATTGTTGAAACGGTATCAATATTTGTCAATGGAATCTTTTCCATTGTTGGAAGTGCCGGAAAGTTGTCATTATAGATAACTTCTAATATAATTATAAATAAATTTTTCATAATAACACTTGTAAAATGATGACTTAAAGTCGAACTTTTCATTGTTGCAGGAAAACTTCTTAATTTAAGATTTCTTCATTGTTGAAAGCGTGGGAAAATTTTTCACTATATTTTTTTCCATTGTTAAAGGATAGGGACATTTTCGCTTTTTAAATATTTTCCATTGTTGAAACGGTATCAATATTTGTCAATGGAATTTTTTTTATTATTGGAAGTGCCAGAAAGTTGTCATTATAGATAACTTCTAATATAATTATATATAAATTTTTCACAATAACAATTCAAAAGGGATGACTCAAAATGGAATTTTTCATTGTTGCGGGAAAAACTTCTTAATTTAAGATTTCTTCCTTGTAGAAAGCGTAGGAAAATTTGTCACTATATTTTTTTCCATTGTTAAAGTATAGAGACATTTTCACGTTTTAAATATTGTCCATTGTTGAAACGGTATCAATATTTGTTAATGGAATCTTTTCCATTGTTGGAAGTGCCGGAAAGTTGTCATTATAGATAACTTCTAATATAATTATAAATAGATTTTTCATAATAACAATTCAAAAGGGATGACTCAAAATAGAATTGTTCATTGTTGCGGGAAAACTTCTCAATTTAAGATTTCTTCAGTGTTGAAAGCGTGGGAAAATTTGTCACTATAAATTTTTCCATTGTTAAAGGATAGGGACATTTTCACGCTTTAAATATTGTCCATTGTTACAACGGAATCAATATTTGTCAATGGAATCTTTTCTATTGTTGGAAGTGCCGGAAAGTTGTCATTATAGATAACTTCTAATATAATTATAAATAGATTTTTCATAACAACAATTCAAAAGGGATGACTCAAAATAGAATTGTTCATTGTTGCGGGAAAAACTTCTTAATTTAAGTTTTCTTCATCGTTGAAAGCGTGTGAAAATTTGTCACTATAATTTTTTCCATTGTTAAAGAATAGGGAAATTTTCACGTTTTAAATATTGTCCATTGTTGAAACGGTATCAATATTTGTCAATGGGATTTTTTCCATTGTTGGAAGTGCCGGAAAGTTGTCATTATAGATAACTTCTAATATAATTATAAATAGATTTTTCATAATAACACTTGGAAAATGATGACTTAAAGTCAAACTTTTCATTGTTGCTGGAAAACTTCTTAATTTAAGATTTCTTCATTGTTAAAAGCGTGGGAAATTTTTTCACTATAATTTTTTTCATTTTTAAAAGATAGGGACATTTTCGCGTTTTAAATATTTTCCTTTGTTGAAACGGTATCAATATTTGTCAATGGCATTTTTTTCATTATTGGAAGTGTCGGAAAGTTGTCATTATAGATAACTTCTAATATAATTATAAATAAATTTTTCATAATAAAACTTCGAAAATGATGACTTATAGTCGAACTGTTTATTGTTGCGGGAAAATCTTCTTAATTTAAGATTTCTTCATTGTTGAAAGCATGGTAAAATTTTGCACTATAATTTTTCCATTGTTAAAGGATAGGGACATTTTCACGTTTTAAATAATATCCATTGTTGAAACCGTATCAATATTTGTCAATGGAATTTTTTCCATTGTTGGAGGTGCGGAAAGTTGAAATTATAAATAACTTCTAATATAATTATAAATAAATTTGTCATAAAAACACTTGGAAAAGGATGACTTAAAGTCGAATTTTTCATTGTTGCAGGAAAAAATTCATATTTTAAGATTTCTGCATTGTTGAAAGCGTGGGAAAATTTGTCACTATAAATTTTTCCATTGTTAAATGATAGGGACATTTTCACGTTTTAAATATTGTCCATTGTTGAAACGGTATCAATATTTGTCAATGGAATCTTTTCCATTGTTGGAAGTGCCGGAAAGTTGTCATTATAGATAACTTCTAATATAATTATAAATAGATTTTTCATAATAACAATTCAAAAGGGATGACTCAAAATAGAATTGTTCATTGTTGCGGGAAAACTTCTCAATTTAAGATTTCTTCAGTGTTGAAAGCGTGGGAAAATTTTTCACTATATTTTTTTCCATTGTTAAAGGATAGGGACATTTTCACGTTTTAAATGTTGTCCATTGTTGAAACGGTATCAATATTTGTCAATGGAATCATTTATATAGTTGGAAGTGCCGGAAAGTTGTCATTATAGATAACTTCTAATATAATTATAGATTTTTCATAATAACACTTGGAAAATGTTGACTTAAAGTCGAACTTTTCATTGTTGCTGGAAAACTTCTTAATTTAAGATTTCTTCATTGTTAAAAGCGTGGGAAAATTTTTCACTATATTTTTTTCCATTGTTACAGGATAGGGACATTTTCGCTTTTTAAATATTTTCCATTGTTGAAACGGTATCAATATTTGTCAATGGAATTTTTTTTATTATTGGAAGTGCCAGAAAGTTGTCATTATAGATAACTTCTAATATAATTATATATAAATTTTTCACAATAACAATTCAAAAGGGATGACTCAAAATGGAATTTTTCATTGTTGCGGGAAAAACTTCTTAATTTAAGATTTCTTCCTTGTAGAAAGCGTAGGAAAATTTGTCACTATATTTTTTTCCATTGTTAAAGTATAGAGCCATTTTCACGTTTTAAATATTGTCCATTGTTGAAACGGTATCAATATTTGTTAATGGAATCTTTTCCATTGTTGGAAGTGCCGGAAAGTTGTCATTATAGATAACTTCTAATATAATTATAAACAGATTTTTCATAATAACAATTCAAAAGGGATGACTCAAAATAGAATTGTTCATTGTTGCGGGAAAACTTCTCAATTTAAGATTTCTTCAGTGTTGAAAGCGTGGGAAAATTTGTCACTATAAATTTTTCCATTGTTAAAGGATAGGGACATTTTCACGCTTTAAATATTGTCCATTGTTACAACGGAATCAATATTTGTCAATGGAATCTTTTCTATTGTTGGAAGTGCCGGAAAGTTGTCATTATAGATAACTTCTAATATAATTATAAATAGATTTTTCATAACAACAATTCAAAAGGGATGACTCAAAATAGAATTGTTCATTGTTGCGGGAAAAACTTCTTAATTTAAGTTTTCTTCATCGTTGAAAGCGTGTGAAAATTTGTCACTATAATTTTTTCCATTGTTAAAGAATAAGGAAATTTTCACGTTTTAAATATTGTCCATTGTTGAAACGGTATCAATATTTGTCAATGGAATTTTTTCCATTGTTGGAAGTGCGGGAAAGTTGTTATTATAGATAATTTCTAATATAATTATAAATAAATTTTTCATAATAACACTTGGAAAATGATGACTCAAAATAGAATTGTTCATTGTTGCGGGAAAAACTTCTTAATTTAAGTTTTCTTCATCGTTGAAAGCGTGGGAAAATTTTTCACTATATTTTTTTCCATTGTTAAAGGATAGGGACATTTTCACGTTTTAAATGTTGTCCATTGTTGAAACGGTATCAGTATTTGTCAATGGAATCTTTTCCATTGTTGGAAGTGCCGGAAAGTTGTCATTATAGATAACTTCTAATATAATTATAAATAGATTTTTCATAATAACACTTGGAAAATGATGACTTAAAGTAAAACTTTTCATTGTTGCTGGAAAACTTCTTAATTTAAGATTTCTTCATTGTTAAAAGCGTGGGAAATTTTTTCACTATAATTTTTTTCATTTTTAAAAGATAGGGACATTTTCGCGTTTTAAATATTTTCCATTGTTGAAACGGTATCAATATTTGTCAATGGCATTTTTTTCATAATTGGAAGTGTCGGAAAGTTGTCATTATAGATAACTTCTAATATAATTATAAATAAATTTTTCATAATAAAACTTGGAAAATGATGACTTATAGTCGAACTGTTTATTGTTGCGGGAAAATCTTCTTAATTTAAGATTTCTTCATTGTTGAAAGCATGGTAAAATTTTGCACTATAATTTTTCCATTGTTAAAGGATAGGGACATTTTCACGTTTTAAATAATATCCATTGTTGAAACCGTATCAATATTTGTCAATGGAATTTTTTCCATTGTTGGAGGTGCGGAAAGTTGAAATTATAAATAACTTCTAATATAATTATAAATAAATTTGTCATAAAAACACTTGGAAAAGGATGACTTAAAGTCGAATTTTTCATTGTTGCAGGAAAAAATTCATATTTTAAGATTTCTGCATTGTTGAAAGCGTGGGAAAATTTGTCACTATAAATTTTTCCATTGTTAAATGATAGGGACATTTTCACGTTTTAAATATTGTCCATTGTTGAAACGGTATCAATATTTGTCAATGGAATCTTTTCCATTGTTGGAAGTGCCGGAAAGTTGTCATTATAGATAACTTCTAATATAATTATAAATAGATTTTTCATAATAACAATTCAAAAGGGATGACTCAAAATAGAATTGTTCATTGTTGCGGGAAAACTTCTCAATTTAAGATTTCTTCAGTGTTGAAAGCGTGGGAAAATTTTTCACTATATTTTTTTCCATTGTTAAAGGATAGGGACATTTTCACGTTTTAAATGTTGTCCATTGTTGAAACGGTATCAATATTTGTCAATGGAATCATTTATATAGTTGGAAGTGCCGGAAAGTTGTCATTATAGATAACTTCTAATATAATTATAGATTTTTCATAATAACACTTGGAAAATGTTGACTTAAAGTCGAACTTTTCATTGTTGCTGGAAAACTTCTTAATTTAAGATTTCTTCATTGTTAAAAGCGTGGGAAAATTTTTCACTATATTTTTTTCCATTGTTACAGGATAGGGACATTTTCGCTTTTTAAATATTTTCCATTGTTGAAACGGTATCAATATTTGTCAATGGAATTTTTTTTATTATTGGAAGTGCCAGAAAGTTGTCATTATAGATAACTTCTAATATAATTATATATAAATTTTTCACAATAACAATTCAAAAGGGATGACTCAAAATGGAATTTTTCATTGTTGCGGGAAAAACTTCTTAATTTAAGATTTCTTCCTTGTAGAAAGCGTAGGAAAATTTGTCACTATATTTTTTTCCATTGTTAAAGTATAGAGCCATTTTCACGTTTTAAATATTGTCCATTGTTGAAACGGTATCAATATTTGTTAATGGAATCTTTTCCATTGTTGGAAGTGCCGGAAAGTTGTCATTATAGATAACTTCTAATATAATTATAAACAGATTTTTCATAATAACAATTCAAAAGGGATGACTCAAAATAGAATTGTTCATTGTTGCGGGAAAACTTCTCAATTTAAGATTTCTTCAGTGTTGAAAGCGTGGGAAAATTTGTCACTATAAATTTTTCCATTGTTAAAGGATAGGGACATTTTCACGCTTTAAATATTGTCCATTGTTACAACGGAATCAATATTTGTCAATGGAATCTTTTCTATTGTTGGAAGTGCCGGAAAGTTGTCATTATAGATAACTTCTAATATAATTATAAATAGATTTTTCATAACAACAATTCAAAAGGGATGACTCAAAATAGAATTGTTCATTGTTGCGGGAAAAACTTCTTAATTTAAGTTTTCTTCATCGTTGAAAGCGTGTGAAAATTTGTCACTATAATTTTTTCCATTGTTAAAGAATAAGGAAATTTTCACGTTTTAAATATTGTCCATTGTTGAAACGGTATCAATATTTGTCAATGGAATTTTTTCCATTGTTGGAAGTGCGGGAAAGTTGTTATTATAGATAATTTCTAATATAATTATAAATAAATTTTTCATAATAACACTTGGAAAATGATGACTCAAAATAGAATTGTTCATTGTTGCGGGAAAAACTTCTTAATTCAAGTTTTCTTCATCGTTGAAAGCGTGGGAAAATTTTTCACTATATTTTTTTCCATTGTTAAAGGATAGGGACATTTTCACGTTTTAAATGTTGTCCATTGTTGAAACGGTATCAGTATTTGTCAATGGAATCTTTTCCATTGTTGGAAGTGCCGGAAAGTTGTCATTATAGATAACTTCTAATATAATTATAAATAGATTTTTCATAATAACACTTGGAAAATGATGACTTAAAGTAAAACTTTTCATTGTTGCTGGAAAACTTCTTAATTTAAGATTTCTTCATTGTTAAAAGCGTGGGAAATTTTTTCACTATAATTTTTTTCATTTTTAAAAGATAGGGACATTTTCGCGTTTTAAATATTTTCCATTGTTGAAACGGTATCAATATTTGTCAATGGCATTTTTTTCATAATTGGAAGTGTCGGAAAGTTGTCATTATAGATAACTTCTAATATAATTATAAATAAATTTTTCATAATAAAACTTGGAAAATGATGACTTATAGTCGAACTGTTTATTGTTGCGGGAAAATCTTCTTAATTTAAGATTTCTTCATTGTTGAAAGCATGGTAAAATTTTGCACTATAATTTTTCCATTGTTAAAGGATAGGGACATTTTCACGTTTTAAATAATATCCATTGTTGAAACGGTATCAATATTTGTTAATGGAATCTTTTCCATTGTTGGAAGTGCCGGAAAGTTGTCATTATAGATAACTTCTAATATAATTATAAACAGATTTTTCATAATAACAATTCAAAAGGGATGACTCAAAATAGAATTTTTCATTGTTGCGGGAAAAACTTCTTAATTTATGATTTCTTCATTGTAGAAAGCGTGGGAAAATTTGTCACTATAAATTTTTCCATTGTTAAATGATAGGGACATTTTCACGTTTTAAATATTGTCCATTGTTGAAACGGTATCAATATTTGTCAATGGAATCTTTTCCATTATTGGAAGTGCCGGAAAGTTGTCATTATAGATAACTTCTAATATAATTATAAATAAATTTTTCATAATAACACTTGGAAAATGATGACTTAAAGTCGAACTTTTCATTGTTGCAGGAAAACTTCTTAATTTAAGATTTCTTCATTGTTGAAAGCGTGGGAAAATTTTTCACTATATTTTTTTCCATTGTTAAAGGATAGGGACATTTTCGCTTTTTAAATATTTTCCATTGTTGAAACGGTATCAATATTTGTCAATGGAATTTTTTTTATTATTGGAAGTGCCAGAAAGTTGTCATTATAGATAACTTCTAATATAATTATATATAAATTTTTCACAATAACAATTCAAAAGGGATGACTCAAAATGGAATTTTTCATTGTTGCGGGAAAAACTTCTTAATTTAAGATTTCTTCCTTGTAGAAAGCGTAGGAAAATTTGTCACTATATTTTTTTCCATTGTTAAAGTATAGAGACATTTTCACGTTTTAAATATTGTCCATTGTTGAAACGGTATCAATATTTGTTAATGGAATCTTTTCCATTGTTGGAAGTGCCGGAAAGTTGTCATTATAGATAACTTCTAATATAATTATAAATAGATTTTTCATAATAACAATTCAAAAGGGATGACTCAAAATAGAATTGTTCATTGTTGCGGGAAAACTTCTCAATTTAAGATTTCTTCAGTGTTGAAAGCGTGGGAAAATTTGTCACTATAAATTTTTCCATTGTTAAAGGATAGGGACATTTTCACGCTTTAAATATTGTCCATTGTTACAACGGAATCAATATTTGTCAATGGAATCTTTTCTATTGTTGGATGTGCCGGAAAGTTGTCATTATAGATAACTTCTAATATAATTTTAAATAGATTTTTCATAACAACAATTCAAAAGGGATGACTCAAAATAGAATTGTTCATTGTTGCGGGAAAAACTTCTTAATTTAAGTTTTCTTCATCGTTGAAAGCATGGTAAAATTTTGCACTATAATTTTTCCATTGTTAAAGGATAGGGACATTTTCCCGTTTTAAATAATATCCAATGTTGAAACCGTATCAATATTTGTCAATGGAATTTTTTCCATTGTTGGAGGTGCGGAAAGTTGAAATTATAAATAACTTCTAATAAAATTATAAATAATTTTGTCATAAAAACACTTGGAAAAGGATGACTTAAAGTCGAATTTTTCATTGTTGCAGGAAAAAATTCATATTTTAAGATTTCTGCATTGTTGAAAGCGTGGGAAAATTTGTCACTATAAATTTTTCCATTGTTAAATGATAGGGACATTTTCACGTTTTAAATATTGTCCATTGTTGAAACGGTATCAATATTTGTCAATGGAATCTTTTCCATTGTTGGAAGTGCCGGAAAGTTGTCATTATAGATAACTTCTAATATAATTATAAATAGATTTTTCATAATAACAATTCAAAAGGGATGACTCAAAATAGAATTGTTCATTGTTGCGGGAAAACTTCTCAATTTAAGATTTCTTCAGTGTTGAAAGCGTGGGAAAATTTGTCACTATAAATTTTTCCATTGTTAAAGGATAGGAACATTTTCACGCTTTAAATATTGTCCATTGTTACAACGGTATCAATATTTGTCAATGGAATCTTTTCTATTGATGGAAGTGCCGGTAAGTTGTCATTATAGATAACTTGTAATATAATTATAAATAGATTTTTCATAACAACAATTCAAAAGGGATGACTCAAAATAGAATTGTTCATTGTTGCGGGAAAAACTTCTTAATTTAAGATTTCTTCATTGTAGAAAGCGTAGGAAAATTTTTCACTATATTTTTTTTCCATTGTTAAAGTATAGAGACATTTTCACGTTTTAAATATTGTCCATTGTTGAAACGGTATCAATATTTGTCAATGGAATCTTTTCCATTGTTGGAAGTGCCGGAAAGTTGTCATTATAGATAACTTCTAATATAATTATAAATAGATTTTTCATAATAACAATTCAAAAGGGATGACTCAAAATAGAGTTGTTCATTGTTGCGGGAAAAACTTCTGAATTTAAGATTTCTTCATTGTTGAAAGCGTGGGAAAATTTTTCACTATAATTTTTTCCATTGTTAAAGTATAGAGACATTTTCACGTTTTAAATATTGTCCATTGTTGAAACGGTATCAATATTTGTCAATGGAATCTTTTCCATTGTTGGAAGTGCCGGAAAGTTGTCATTATAGATAACTTCTAATATAATTATAAATAGATTTTTCATAATAACAATTCAAAAGGGATGACTCAAAATAGAGTTGTTCATTGTTGCGGGAAAAACTTCTTAATTTAAGTTTTCTTCATCGTTGAAAGCGTGTGAAAATTTGTCACTATAATTTTTTCCATTGTTAAAGAATAGGGAAATTTTCACGTTTTAAATATTGTCCATTGTTGAAACGGTATCAATATTTGTCAATGGGATTTTTTCCATTGTTGGAAGTGCGGGAAAGTTCTTATTATAGATAATTTCTAATATAATTATAAATAAATTTTTCATAATAACACTTGGAAAATGATGACTTAAAGTCGAACTTTTCATTGTTGCAGGAAAACTTCTTAATTTAAGATTTCTTCATTGTTGAAAGCGTGGGAAAATTTTTCACTATATTTTTTTCCATTGTTAAAGGATATGGACATTTTCACGTTTTAAATGTTGTCCATTGTTGAAACGGTATCAATATTTGTCAATGGAATCTTTTATATTGTTGGAAGTGCCGGAAAGTTGTCATTATAGATAACTTCTAATATAATTATAGATTTTTCATAATAACACTTGGAAAATGATGACTTAAAGTCCAACTTTTCATTGTTGCTGGAAAAATTCTTAATTTAAGATTTCTTCATAGTTAAAAGCGTGGGAAAATTTTTCACTATATTTGTTTCCATTGTTAAAGGATAGGGACATTTTCGCTTTTAAATATTTTTCATTGTTGAAACGGTATCAATATTTGTCAATGGAATTTTTTTTTATTATTGGAAGTGCCAGAAAGTTGTCATTATAGATAACTTCTAATATAATTATAAATAAATTTTTCACAATAACAATTCAAAAGGGATGAATCAAAATGGAATTTTTCATTGTTGCGGGAAAAACTTCTTAATTTAAGATTTCTTCATTGTAGAAAGCGTAGGAAAATTTGTCACTATATTTTTTTCCATTGTTAAAGTATAGAGACATTTTCACGTTTTAAATATTTTCCATTGTTTAAACGGTATCAATATTTGTCAATGGAAACTTTTCCATTGTTGGAAGTGCCGGAACGTTGTCATAGATAACTTCTAATATAATTATAAATAGATTTTTCATAATAACACTTGGAAAATGATGACTTAAAGTCAAACTTTTCATTGTTGCTGAAAAACTTCTTAATTTAAGATTTCTTCATTGTTAAAAGCGTGGGATAATTTTCCACTATAATTTTTTTCATTTTTAAAAGATAGGGACATTTTCGCGTTTTAAATATTTTCCGTTGTTGAAACGGTATCAATATTTGTCAATGGCATTTTTTTCATTATTGGAAGTGCCGGAAAGTTGTCATTATAGATAACTTCTAATATAATTATAAATAAATTTTTCATAATAAAACTTGGAAAATGATGACTTAAAGCCGAACTGTTTATTGTTGCGGGAAAATCTTCTTAATTTAAGATTTTTTTATTGTTGAAAGCATGGGAAAATTTTGCACTATAATTTTTCCATTGTTAAAGGATAGAGACATTTTCACGTTTTAAATAATATCCATTGTTGAAACCGTATCAATATTTGTCAATGGAATTTTTTCCATTGTTGGAGGTGCGGAAAGTTGAAATTATAAATAACTTCTAATATAATTATAAATAAATTTTTCATAATAACACTTGAAAAATGATGACTTAAAATCGAAATTTTCATTGTTGCACGAAAACTTCTGAATTTAAGATTTCTTCATTGTTGAAAGCGTGGGATAATTATCCACTATAATTTTTTCCATTGTTAAAGAATAGGGACATTTTCACGTTTTAAATGTTGTCCATTGTTGAAACGGTATCAGTATTTGTCAATGGAATCTTTTCCATTGTTGGAAGTGCCGGAAAGTTGTCATTATAGATAACTTCTAATATAATTATAAATAGATTTTTCATAATAACACTTGGAAAATGATGACTTAAAGTCAAACTTTTCATTGTTGCTGGAAAACTTCTTAATTTAAGATTTCTTCATTGTTAAAAGCGTGGGAAAATGTTTCACTATATTTTTTTCCATTGTTAAAGGATAGGGACATTTTCGCTTTTTAAATATTTTCCATTGTTGAAACGGTATCAATATTTGTCAATGGAATTTTTTTTATTATTGGAAGTGCCAAAAAGTTGTCATTATAGATAACTTCTAATATAATTATAAATAAATTTTTCACAATAACAATTCAAAAGGGATGACGCAAAATAGAATTTTTCATTGTTGCGGGAAAAACTTCTGAATTTAAGATTTCTTCATTGTAGAAAGCTTAGGAAAATTTGTCACTATAATTTTTTCCATTGTTAAAGGTTAAGGACATTTCACGTTTTAAATGTTGTCCATTGTTGAAACGGTATCAATATTTGTCAATGGAATCTTTTCCATTGTTGGAAGTGCCGGAAAGTTGTCATTATAGATAACTTCTAATATAATTATAAATAGATTTTTCATAATAACAATTCAAAAGGGATGACTCAAAATAGAATTGTTCATTGTTGCGGGAAAACTTCTCAATTTAAGATTTCTTCATTGTTAAAAGCGTGGGAAAAGTTTTCACTATATTTTTTCCATTGTTAAAGGATAGGGACATTTTCGCTTTGTCAATATTTTCCATTGTTGAAACGGTATCAATATTTGTCAAAGGAATTTTTTTTATTATTGGAAGTGCCAGAAAGTTGTCATTATAGATAACTTCTAATATAATTATAAATAAATTTTTCACAATAACAATCCAAAAGGGATGACTCAAAATGGAATTTTTCATTGTTGCGGGAAAAACTTCTTAATTTAAGATTTCTTCATTGTAGAAAGCGTAGGAAAATTTGTCACTATATTTTTTTCCATTGTTAAAGTATAGAGACATTTTCACGTTTTAAATATTGTAAATTGTTGAAACGGTATCAATATTTGTCAATGGAATCTTTTCCATTGTTGGAAGTGCCGGAAAGTTGTCATTATAGATAACTTCTAATATAATTATAAATATATTTTTCATAATAACACTTGGAAAATGATGACTTAAAGTCAAACTTTTCATTGTTGCTGGAAAACTTCTTAATTTAAGATTTCTTCATTGTTAAAAGCGTGGGATAATTTTCCACTATAATTTTTTTCATTTTTAAAAGATAGGGACATTTTCGCGTTTTAAATATTTTCCGTTGTTGAAACGGTATCAATATTTGTCAATGGCATTTTTTTCATTATTGGAAGTGCCGGAAAGTTGTCATTATAGATAACTTCTAATATAATTATAAATAAATTTTTCATAATAAAACTTGGAAAATGATGACTTAAAGTCGAACAGTTTATTGTTGCGGGAAAATCTTCTTAATTTAAGATTTTTTTATTGTTGAACACATGGGAAAATTTTGCACTATAATTTTTCCATTGTTAAAGGATAGAGACATTTTCACGTTTTAAATAATATCCATTGTTGAAACCGTATCAATATTTGTCAATGGAATTTTTTCCATTGTTGGAGGTGCGGAAAGTTGAAATTATAAATAACTTCTAATATAATTATAAATAAATTTTTCATAATAACACTTGAAAAATGATGACTTATAATCGAACTTTTCATTGTTGCACGAAAACTTCTGAATTTAAGATTTCTTCATTGTTGAAAGCGTGGGATAATTATCCACAATAAT
The DNA here is from genome assembly GCA_963931845.1 of Maratus michaelseni. Taxonomy (NCBI): domain Eukaryota; kingdom Metazoa; phylum Arthropoda; class Arachnida; order Araneae; family Salticidae; genus Maratus; species Maratus michaelseni. Next base: position 34,214 of record CAWVPG010000068.1, on the reverse strand, counting down.
TTTTTCCATTGTTAAAGAATAGGGACATTTTCACGTTTTAAATGTTGTCCATTGTTGAAACGGTATCAGTATTTGTCAATGGAATCTTTTCCATTGTTGGAAGTGCCGGAAAGTTGTCATTATAGATAACTTCTAATATAATTATAAATAGATTTTTCATAATAACACTTGGAAAATGATGACTTAAAGTCAAACTTTTTATTGTTGCTGGAAAACTTCTTAATTTAAGATTTCTTCATTGTTAAAAGCGTGGGAAAATTTTTCACTATATTTTTTTCCATTGTTAAAGGATAGGGACATTTTCGCTTTTTAAATATTTTCCATTGTTGAAACGGTATCAATATTTGTCAATGGAATTTTTTTTATTATTGAAGTGCCAGAAAGTTGTCATTATAAATAACTTCTAATATAATTATAAATAAATTTTTCACAATAACAATTCAAAAGGGATGACGCAAAATAGAATTTTTCATTGTTGCGGGAAAAACTTCTTAATTTAAGATTTCTTCATTGTAGAAAGCTTAGGAAAATTTGTCACTATAATTTTTTCCATTGTTAAAGGTTAAGGACATTTCACGTTTTAAATATTGTCCATTGTTGAAACGGTATCAATATTTGCCAATGGAATCTTTTCCATTGTTGGAAGTGCGGGAAAGTTGTTATTATAGATAATTTCTAATATAATTATAAATAAATTTTTCATGATAACACTTGGAAAATGATGACTTAATGTCGAACTTTTCATTGTTACAGGAAAACTTCTTAATTTAAGATTTCTTCATTGTTGAAAGCGTGGGAAAATTTTTCACTATACTTTTTCCTTTGTTAAAGGATAGGGACATTTTCACGTTTTAAATGTTGTCCATTGTTGAAACGGTATCAATATTTGTCAATGGAATCTTTTCCATTGTTGGAAGTGCCGGAAAGTTGTCATTATAGATAACTTCTAATATAATTATAAATAGATTTTTCATAATAACAATTCAAAAGGGATGACTCAAAATAGAATTGTTCATTGTTGCGGGAAAACTTCTCAATTTAAGATTTCTTCATTGTTAAAAGCGTGGGAAAATTTTTCACTATATTTTTTCCATTGTTAAAGGATAGGGACATTTTCGCTTTTTAAATATTTTCCATTGTTGAAACGGTATCAATATTTGTCAAAGGAATTTTTTTTATTATTGGAAGTGCCAGAAAGTTGTCATTATAGATAACTTCTAATATAATTATAAATAAATTTTTCACAATAACAATCCAAAAGGGATGACTCAAAATGGAATTTTTCATTGTTGCGGGAAAAACTTCTTAATTTAAGATTTCTTCATTGTTGAAAGCGTGTGAAAATTTGTCACTATAATTTTTTCCATTGTTAAAGTATAGAGACATTTTCACGTTTTAAATATTGTCCATTGTTGAAATGGTATCAATATTTGTCAATGGAATCTTTTCCATTGTTGGAAGTGCCGGAAAGTTGTCACTATAGATAACTTCTAATATAATTATAAATAGATTTTTCATAATAACAATTCATAAGGGATTACTCAAAATAGAGTTGTTCATTGTTGCGGGAAAAACTTCTTAATTTAAGTTTTCTTCATTGTTGAAAGCGTGTGAAAATTTGTCACTATAATTTTTTCCATTGTTAAAGAATAGGGAAATTTTCCCGTTTTAAATATTGTCCATTGTTGAAACGGTATCAATATTTGTCAATGGAATTTTTTCCATTGTTGGAAGTGCGGGAAAGTTGTTATTATAGATAACTTCTAATATAATTATAAATAAATTTTCCATAATAACACTTGAAAAATGATGACTTAAAGTCGAACTTTTCATTGTTGCACGAAAACTTCTGAATTTAAGATTTCTTCATTGTTGAAAGCGTGGGAAAATTTTTCACTATAATTTTTTCCATTTTTAAATGATAGGGACATTTTCACGTTTTAAATATTGTCCATTGTTGAAACGGTATCAATATTTGTCAATGGAATCTTTTCCATTGTTGGAAGTGCCGGAAAGTTTTCAATATAGATAACTTCTAATATAATTATAAATAGATTTTTCATAATAACACATCAAAAGGGATGACTCAAAATAGAATTGTTCATTGTTGCGGGAAAACTTCTCAATTTAAGATTTCTTCAGTGTTGAAAGCGTGGGAAAATTTGTCACTATAAATTTTTCCATTGTTAAAGGAGAGGGACATTTTCACGTTTTAAATATTGTCCATTGTTACAACGGTATCAATATTTGTCAATGGAATCTTTTCTATTGTTGGAAGTGCCGGAAAGTTGTCATTATGGATAACTTCTAATATAATTATAAATAGATTTTTCATAACAACAATTCAAAAGGGATGACTCAAAATAGAATTGTTCATTGTTGCGGGAAAAACTTCTTAATTTAAGTTTTCTTCATTGTTGAAAGCGTGTGAAAATTTGTCACTATATTTTTTTCCATTGTTAAAGAATAGGGAAATTTTCACGTTTTAAATATTGTCCATTGCTGAAACGGTATCAATATTTGTCAATGGAATTTTTTCCATTGTTGGAAGTGCGGTAAAGTTGTTATTATAGATAATTTCTAATATAATTATAAATAAATTTTTCATAATAACACTTGGAAAATGATGACTTAAATTCGAACTTTTCATTGTTGCAGGAAAACTCCTTAATTTAAGATTTCTTCATTGTTGAAACCGTGGGAAAATTTTTCACTATATTTTTTCCATTGTTAAAGGATAGGGACATTTTCACGTTTTAAATGTTGTCCATTGTTGAAACGGTATCAGTATTTGTCAATGGAATCTTTTCCATTGTTGGAAGTGCCGGAAAGTTGTCATTATAGATAACTTCTAATATAATTATAAATAAATTTTTCATAATAACACATCAAAAGGGATGACTGAAAATAGAATTGTTCATTGTTGCGGGAAAACTTCTCAATTTAAGATTTCTTCAGTGTTGAAAGCGTGGGAAAATTTGTCACTATAAATTTTTCCATTGTTAAAGGATAGGGACATTTTCACGTTTTAAATATTGTCCATTGTTACAACGGTATCAATATTTGTCAATGGAATCTTTTCTATTGTTGGAAGTGCCGGAAAGTTGTCATTATAGATAACTTCTAATATAATTATAAATATATTTTTCATAACAACAATTCAAAAGGGATGACTCAAAATAGAATTGTTCATTGTTGCGGGAAAAACTTCTTAATTTAAGTTTTCTTCATTGTAGAAAGCTTAGGAAAATTTGTCACTATAATTTTTTCCATTGTTAAAGGTTAAGGACATTTCACGTTTTAAATATTGTCCATTGTTGAAACGGTATCAATATTTGTCAATGGAATCTTTTCCATTGTTGGAAGTGCCGGAAAGTTGTCATTATAGATAACTTCTAATATAATTATAAATAGATTTTTCATAATAACAATTCAAAAGGGATGACTCAAAATAGAATTGTTCATTGTTGCGGAAAAACTTCTCAATTTAAGATTTCTTCATTGTTAAAAGCGTGGGAAAATTTTTCACTATATTTTTTCCATTGTTAAAGGATAGGGACATTTTCGCTTTGTCAATATTTTCCATTGTTGAAACGGTATCAATATTTGTCAAAGGAATTTTTTTTATTATTGGAAGTGCCAGAAAGTTGTCATTATAGATAACTTCTAATATAATTATAAATAAATATTTCACAATAACAATCCAAAAGGGATAACTCAAAATGGAATTTTTCATTGTTGCGGGAAAAACTTCTTAATTTAAGATTTCTTCATTGTAGAAAGCGTAGGAAAATTTGTCACTATATTTTTTTCCATTGTTAAAGTATAGAGACATTTTCACGTTTTAAATATTGTAAATTGTTGAAACGGTATCAATATTTGTCAATGGAATCTTTTCCATTGTTGGAAGTGCCGGAAAGTTGTCATTATAGATAACTTCTAATATAATTATAAATATATTTTTCATAATAACACTTGGAAAATGATGACTTAAAGTCAAACTTTTCATTGTTGCTGGAAAACTTCTTAATTTAAGATTTCTTCATTGTTAAAAGCGTGGGATAATTTTCCACTATAATTTTTTTCATTTTTAAAAGATAGGGACATTTTCGCGTTTTAAATATTTTCCGTTGTTGAAACGGTATCAATATTTGTCAATGGCATTTTTTTCATTATTGGAAGTGCCGGAAAGTTGTTATTATAGATAACTTCTAATATAATTATAAATAAATTTTCCATAATAACACTTGAAAAATGATGACTTAAAGTCGAACTTTTCATTGTTGCACGAAAACTTCTGAATTTAAGATTTCTTCATTGTTGAAAGCGTGGGAAAATTTTTCACTATAATTTTTTCCATTTTTAAATGATAGGGACATTTTCACGTTTTAAATATTGTCCATTGTTGAAACGGTATCAATATTTGTCAATGGAATCTTTTCCATTGTTGGAAGTGCCGGAAAGTTGTCAATATAGATAACTTCTAATATAATTATAAATAGATTTTTCATAATAACACATCAAAAGGGATGACTCAAAACAGAATTGTTCATTGTTGCGGGAAAACTTCTCAATTTAAGATTTCTTCAGTGTTGAAAGCGTGGGAAAATTTGTCACTATAAATTTTTCCATTGTTAAAGGAGAGGGACATTTTCACGTTTTAAATATTGTCCATTGTTACAACGGTATCAATATTTGTCAATGGAATCTTTTCTATTGTTGGAAGTGCCGGAAAGTTGTCAGTATGGATAACTTCTAATATAATTATAAATAGATTTTTCATAACAACAATTCAAAAGGGATGACTCAAAATAGAATTGTTCATTGTTGCGGGAAAAACTTCTTAATTTAAGTTTTCTTCATTGTTGAAAGCGTGTGAAAATTTGTCACTATATTTTTTTCCATTGTTAAAGAATAGGGAAATTTTCACGTTTTAAATATTGTCCATTGCTGAAACGGTATCAATATTTGTCAATGGAATTTTTTCCATTGTTGGAAGTGCGGTAAAGTTGTTATTATAGATAATTTCTAATATAATTATAAATAAATTTTTCATAATAACACTTGGAAAATGATGACTTAAATTCGAACTTTTCATTGTTGCAGGAAAACTCCTTAATTTAAGATTTCTTCATTGTTGAAACCGTGGGAAAATTTTTCACTATATTTTTTCCATTGTTAAAGGATAGGGACATTTTCACGTTTTAAATGTTGTCCATTGTTGAAACGGTATCAGTATTTGTCAATGGAATCTTTTCCATTGTTGGAAGTGCCGGAAAGTTGTCATTATAGATAACTTCTAATATAATTATAAATAAATTTTTCATAATAACACATCAAAAGGGATGACTGAAAATAGAATTGTTCATTGTTGCGGGAAAACTTCTCAATTTAAGATTTCTTCAGTGTTGAAAGCGTGGGAAAATTTGTCACTATAAATTTTTCCATTGTTAAAGGATAGGGACATTTTCACGTTTTAAATATTGTCCATTGTTACAACGGTATCAATATTTGTCAATGGAATCTTTTCTATTGTTGGAAGTGCCGGAAAGTTGTCATTATAGATAACTTCTAATATAATTATAAATATATTTTTCATAACAACAATTCAAAAGGGATGACTCAAAATAGAATTGTTCATTGTTGCGGGAAAAACTTCTTAATTTAAGTTTTCTTCATTGTAGAAAGCTTAGGAAAATTTGTCACTATAATTTTTTTCATTGTTAAAGGTTAAGGACATTTCACGTTTTAAATATTGTCCATTGTTGAAACGGTATCAATATTTGTCAATGGAATCTTTTCCATTGTTGGAAGTGCCGGAAAGTTGTCATTATAGATAACTTCTAATATAATTATAAATAGATTTTTCATAATAACAATTCAAAAGGGATGACTCAAAATAGAATTGTTCATTGTTGCGGAAAAACTTCTCAATTTAAGATTTCTTCATTGTTAAAAGCGTGGGAAAATTTTTCACTATATTTTTTCCATTGTTAAAGGATAGGGACATTTTCGCTTTGTCAATATTTTCCATTGTTGAAACGGTATCAATATTTGTCAAAGGAATTTTTTTTATTATTGGAAGTGCCAGAAAGTTGTCATTATAGATAACTTCTAATATAATTATAAATAAATATTTCACAATAACAATCCAAAAGGGATAACTCAAAATGGAATTTTTCATTGTTGCGGGAAAAACTTCTTAATTTAAGATTTCTTCATTGTAGAAAGCGTAGGAAAATTTGTCACTATATTTTTTTCCATTGTTAAAGTATAGAGACATTTTCACGTTTTAAATATTGTAAATTGTTGAAACGGTATCAATATTTGTCAATGGAATCTTTTCCATTGTTGGAAGTGCCGGAAAGTTGTCATTATAGATAACTTCTAATATAATTATAAATATATTTTTCATAATAACACTTGGAAAATGATGACTTAAAGTCAAACTTTTCATTGTTGCTGGAAAACTTCTTAATTTAAGATTTCTTCATTGTTAAAAGCGTGGGATAATTTTCCACTATAATTTTTTTCATTTTTAAAAGATAGGGACATTTTCGCGTTTTAAATATTTTCCGTTGTTGAAACGGTATCAATATTTGTCAATGGCATTTTTTTCATTATTGGAAGTGCCGGAAAGTTGTCATTATAGATAACTTCTAATATAATTATAAATAAATTTTTCATAATAAAACTTGGAAAATGATGACTTAAAGTCGAACTGTTTATTGTTGCGGGAAAATCTTCTTAATTTAAGATTTTTTTATTGTTGAAAGCATGGGAAAATTTTGCACTATAATTTTTCCATTGTTAAAGGATAGAGACATTTTCACGTTTTAAATAATATCCATTGTTGAAACCGTATCAATATTTGTCAATGGAATTTTTTCCATTGTTGGAGGTGCGGAAAGTTGAAATTATAAATAACTTCTAATATAATTATAAATAAATTTTTCATAATAACACTTGAAAAATGATGACTTATAATCGAACTTTTCATTGTTGCACGAAAACTTCTGAATTTAAGATTTCTTCATTGTTGAAAGCGTGGGATAATTATCCACTATAATTTTTTCCATTGTTAAAGAATAGGGACATTTTCACGTTTTAAATGTTGTCCATTGTTGAAACGGTATCAGTATTTGTCAATGGAATCTTTTCCATTGTTGGAAGTGCCGGAAAGTTGTCATTATAGATAACTTCTAATATAATTAAAAATAGATTTTTCATAATAACACTTGGAAAATGATGACTTAAAGTCAAACTTTTTATTGTTGCTGGAAAACTTCTTAATTTAAGATTTCTTCATTGTTAAAAGCGTGGGAAAATTTTTCACTATATTTTTTTCCATTGTTAAAGGATAGGGACATTTTCGCTTTTTAAATATTTTCCATTGTTGAAACGGTATCAATATTTGTCAATGGAATTTTTTTTATTATTGGAAGTGCCAGAAAGTTGTCATTATAGATAACTTCTAATATAATTATAAATAAATTTTTCACAATAACAATCCAAAAGGGATGACTCAAAATGGAATTTTTCATTGTTGCGTGAAAAACTTCTTAATTTAAGATTTCTTCATTGTAGAAAGCGTAGGAAAATTTGTCACTATATTTTTTTCCATTGTTAAAGTATAGAGACATTTTCACGTTTTAAATATTGTAAATTGTTGAAACGGTATCAATATTTGTCAATGGAATCTTTTCCATTGTTGGAAGTGCCGGAAAGTTGTCATTATAGATAACTTCTAATATAATTATAAATATATTTTTCATAATAACACTTGGAAAATGATGACTTAAAGTCAAACTTTTCATTGTTGCTGGAAAACTTCTTAATTTAAGATTTCTTCATTGTTAAAAGCGTGGGATAATTTTCCACTATAATTTTTTTCATTTTTAAAAGATAGGGACATTTTCGCGTTTTAAATATTTTCCGTTGTTGAAACGGTATCAATATTTGTCAATGGCATTTTTTTCATTATTGGAAGTGCCGGAAAGTTGTCATTATAGATAACTTCTAATATAATTATAAATAAATTTTTCATAATAAAACTTGGAAAATGATGACTTAAAGTCGAACTGTTTATTGTTGCGGGAAAATCTTCTTAATTTAAGATTTTTTTATTGTTGAAAGCATGGGAAAATTTTGCACTATAATTTTTCCATTGTTAAAGGATAGAGACATTTTCACGTTTTAAATAATATCCATTGTTGAAACCGTATCAATATTTGTCAATGGAATTTTTTCCATTGTTGGAGGTGCGGAAAGTTGAAATTATAAATAACTTCTAATATAATTATAAATAAATTTTTCATAATAACACTTGAAAAATGATGACTTATAATCGAACTTTTCATTGTTGCACGAAAACTTCTGAATTTAAGATTTCTTCATTGTTGAAAGCGTGGGATAATTATCCACTATAATTTTTTCCATTGTTAAAGAATAGGGACATTTTCACGTTTTAAATGTTGTCCATTGTTGAAACGGTATCAGTATTTGTCAATGGAATCTTTTCCATTGTTGGAAGTGCCGGAAAGTTGTCATTATAGATAACTTCTAATATAATTATAAATAGATTTTTCATAATAACACTTGGAAAATGATGACTTAAAGTCAAACTTTTTATTGTTGCTGGAAAACTTCTTAATTTAAGATTTCTTCATTGTTAAAAGCGTGGGAAAATTTTTCACTATATTTTTTTCCATTGTTAAAGGATAGGGACATTTTCGCTTTTTAAATATTTTCCATTGTTGAAACGGTATCAATATTTGTCAATGGAATTTTTTTTATTATTGGAAGTGCCAGAAAGTTGTCATTATAAATAACTTCTAATATAATTATAAATAAATTTTTCACAATAACAATTCAAAAGGGATGACGCAAAATAGAATTTTTCATTGTTGCGGGAAAAACTTCTTAATTTAAGATTTCTTCATTGTAGAAAGCTTAGGAAAATTTGTCACTATAATTTTTTCCATTGTTAAAGGTTAAGGACATTTCACGTTTTAAATATTGTCCATTGTTGAAACGGTATCAATATTTGCCAATGGAATCTTTTCCATTGTTGGAAGTGCGGGAAAGTTGTTATTATAGATAATTTCTAATATAATTATAAATAAATTTTTCATGATAACACTTGGAAAATGATGACTTAATGTCGAACTTTTCATTGTTACAGGAAAACTTCTTAATTTAAGATTTCTTCATTGTTGAAAGCGTGGGAAAATTTTTCACTATACTTTTTCCTTTGTTAAAGGATAGGGACATTTTCACGTTTTAAATGTTGTCCATTGTTGAAACGGTATCAATATTTTTCAATGGAATCTTTTCCATTGTTGGAAGTGCCGGAAAGTTGTCATTATAGATAACTTCTAATATAATTATAAATAGATTTTTCATAATAACAATTCAAAAGGGATGACTCAAAATAGAATTGTTCATTGTTGCGGGAAAACTTCTCAATTTAAGATTTCTTCATTGTTAAAAGCGTGGGAAAATTTTTCACTATATTTTTTCCATTGTTAAAGGATAGGGACATTTTCGCTTTTTAAATATTTTCCATTGTTGAAACGGTATCAATATTTGTCAAAGGAATTTTTTTTATTATTGGAAGTGCCAGAAAGTTGTCATTATAGATAACTTCTAATATAATTATAAATAAATTTTTCACAATAACAATCCAAAAGGGATGACTCAAAATGGAATTTTTCATTGTTGCGGGAAAAACTTCTTAATTTAAGATTTCTTCATTGTAGAAAACGTAGGAAAATTTGTCACTATATTTTTTTCCATTGTTAAAGTATAGAGACATTTTCACGTTTTAAATATTGTCCATTGTTGAAACGGTATCAATATTTGTCAATGGAATCTTTTCCATTGTTGGAAGTGCCGGAAAGTTGTCATTATAGATAACTTCTAATATAATTATAAATAGATTTTTCATAATAACAATTCATAAGGGATTACTCAAAATAGAGTTGTTCATTGTTGCGGGAAAAACTTCTTAATTTAAGTTTTCTTCATTGTTGAAAGCGTGTGAAAATTTGTCACTATAATTTTTTCCATTGTTAAAGAATAGGGAAATTTTCACGTTTTAAATATTGTCCATTGTTGAAACGGTATCAATATTTGTCAATGGAATTTTTTCCATTGTTGGAAGTGCGGGAAAGTTGTTATTATAGATAACTTCTAATATAATTATAAATAAATTTTCCATAATAACACTTGAAAAATGATGACTTAAAGTCGAACTTTTCATTGTTGCACGAAAACTTCTGAATTTAAGATTTCTTCATTGTTGAAAGCGTGGGAAAATTTTTCACTATAATTTTTTCCATTTTTAAATGATAGGGACATTTTCACGTTTTAAATATTGTCCATTGTTGAAACGGTATCAATATTTGTCAATGGAATCTTTTCCATTGTTGGAAGTGCCGGAAAGTTGTCAATATAGATAACTTCTAATATAATTATAAATAGATTTTTCATAATAACACATCAAAAGGGATGACTCAAAATAGAATTGTTCATTGTTGCGGGAAAACTTCTCAATTTAAGATTTCTTCAGTGTTGAAAGCGTGGGAAAATTTGTCACTATAAATTTTTCCATTGTTAAAGGAGAGGGACATTTTCACGTTTTAAATATTGTCCATTGTTACAACGGTATCAATATTTGTCAATGGAATCTTTTCTATTGTTGGAAGTGCCGGAAAGTTGTCATTATGGATAACTTCTAATATAATTATAAATAGATTTTTCATAACAACAATTCAAAAGGGATGACTCAAAATAGAATTGTTCATTGTTGCGGGAAAAACTTCTTAATTTAAGTTTTCTTCATTGTTGAAAGCGTGTGAAAATTTGTCACTATATTTTTTTCCATTGTTAAAGAATAGGGAAATTTTCACGTTTTAAATATTGTCCATTGCTGAAACGGTATCAATATTTGTCAATGGAATTTTTTCCATTGTTGGAAGTGCGGTAAAGTTGTTATTATAGATAATTTCTAATATAATTATAAATAAATTTTTCATAATAACACTTGGAAAATGATGACTTAAATTCGAACTTTTCATTGTTGCAGGAAAACTCCTTAATTTAAGATTTCTTCATTGTTGAAACCGTGCGAAAATTTTTCACTATATTTTTTCCATTTTTAAAGGATAGGGACATTTTCACGTTTTAAATGTTGTCCATTGTTGAAACGGTATCAGTATTTGTCAATGGAATCTTTTCCATTGTTGGAAGTGCCGGAAAGTTGTCATTATAGATAACTTCTAATATAATTATAAATAAATTTTTCATAATAACACATCAAAAGGGATGACTGAAAATAGAGTTGTTCATTGTTGCGGGAAAAACTTCTTAATTTAAGTTTTCTTCATTGTTGAAAGCGTGTGAAAATTTGTCACTATAATTTTTTCCATTGTTAAAGGATAGGGACATTTTCACGTTTTAAATATTGTCCATTGTTACAACGGTATCAATATTTGTCAATGGAATCTTTTCTATTGTTGGAAGTGCCGGAAAGTTGTCATTATAGATAACTTCTAATATAATTATAAATATATTTTTCATAACAACAATTCAAAAGGGATGACTCAAAATAGAATTGTTCATTGTTGCGGGAAAAACTTCTTAATTTAAGTTTTCTTCATTGTAGAAAGCTTAGGAAAATTTGTCACTATAATTTTTTCCATTGTTAAAGGTTAAGGACATTTCACGTTTTAAATATTGTCCATTGTTGAAACGGTATCAATATTTGTCAATGGAATTTTTTCCATTTTTGGAAGTGTGGGAAAGTTGTCATTATAAATAATTTCTAATATAATTATAAATAAATTTTTCATAGTAACACTTGGAAAATGTTGACTTAAAGTCGAAATTTTTATTGTTGCTGGAAAAACTTCTTAATTTAAGATTTCTTTATTGTTGAAAGCATGGGAAAATTTTGCACTATAATTTTTCCATTGTTAAAGGATAGGGACATTTTCACGTTTTAAATAATATCCATTGTTGAAACCGTATCAATATTTGTCAATGGAATTTTTTCCATTGTTGGAGGTGCGGAAAGTTGAAATTATAAATAACTTCTAATATAATTATAAATAAATTTGTCATAAAAACACTTGGAAAAGGATGACTTAAAGTCGAATTTTTCATTGTTGCAGGAAAAAATTCATATTTTAAGATTTCTTCATTGTTGAAAGCGTGGGAAAATTTGTCACTATAAATTTTTCCATTTTTAAATGATAGGGACATTTTCACATTTTAAATATTGTCCATTGTTGAAACGGTATCAATATTTGCCAATAGAATCTTTTCCATTGTTGGACGTGCCGGAAAGTTGTCATTATAGATAACTTCTAATATAATTATAAATAGATTTTTCATAACAATTCAAAAGGGATGACTCAAAATAGAATTGTTCATTGTTGCGGGAAAAACTTCATAATTTAAATTTTCTTCATCGTTGAAAGCGTGTGAAAATTTGTCACTATAATTTTTTTCCATTTTTAAATGATAGGGACATTTTCACGTGTTAAATATTGTCCATTGTTGAAACGGTATCAATATTTGCCAATGGAATCTTTTCCATTGTTGGAAGTGCGGGAAAGTTGTTATTATAGATAATTTCTAATATAATTATAAATAAATTTTTCATGATAACACTTGGAAAATGATGACTTAAAGTCGAACTTTTCATTGTTACAGGAAAACTTCTTAATTTAAGATTTCTTCATTGTTGAAAGCGTGGGAAAATTTTTCACTATACTTTTTCCTTTGTTAAAGGATAGGGACATTTTCACGTTTTAAATGTTGTCCATTGTTGAAACGGTATCAATATTTGTCAATGGAATCTTTTCCATTGTTGGAAGTGCCGGAAAGTTGTCAATATAGATAACTTCTAATATAATTATAAATTGATTTTTCGTAATAACACATCAAAAGGGATGACTCAAAATAGATTTGTTCATTGTTGCGGGAAAACTTCTCAATTTAAGATTTCTTCAGTGTTGAAAGCGTGGGAAAATTTGTCACTATAAATTTTTCCATTGTTAAAGGATAGGGACATTTTCACGTTTTAAATATTGTCCATTGTTACAACGGTATCAATATTTGTCAATGGAATCTTTTCTATTGTTGGAAGTGCCGGAAAGTTGTCATTATGGATAACTTCTAATATAATTATAAATAGATTTTTCATAACAACAATTCAAAAGGGATGACTCAAAATAGAATTGTTCATTGTTGCGGGAAAATCTTCTTAATTAAAGATTTCTTTATTGTTGAAAGCATGGGAAAATTTTGCACTATAATTTTTCCATTGTTAAAGGATAGAGACATTTTCACGTTTTAAATAATATCCATTGTTGAAACCGTATCAATATTTGTCAATGGAATTTTTTCCATTGTTGGAGGTGCGGAAAGTTGAAATTATAAATAACTTCTAATATAATTATAAATAAATTTGTCATAAAAACACTTGGAAAAGGATGACTTAAAGTCGAATTTTTCATTGTTGCAGGAAAAAATTCATATTTTAAGATTTCTTCATTGTTGAAAGCGTGTGAAAATTTGTCACTATAATTTTTTCCATTGTTAAAGAATAGGGAAATTTTCACGTTTTAAATATTGTCCATTGTTGAAACGGTATCAATATTTGTCAATGGAATTTTTACCATTGTTGGAAGTGCGGGAAAGTTGTTATTATAGATAATTTCTAATATAATTATAAATAAATTTTTCATAATAACACTTGGAAAATGATGACTTAAATTCGAACTTTTCATTGTTGCAGGAAAACTTCTTAATTTAAGATTTCTTCATTGTTGAAAGCGTGGGAAAATTTTTCACTATATTTTTTCCATTGTTAAAGGATAGGGACATTTTCACGTTTTAAATGTTGTCCATTGTTGAAACGGTATCAGTATTTGTCAATGGAATCTTTTCCATTGTTGGAAGTGCCGGAAAGTTGTCATTATAGATAACTTCTAATATAACTATAAATAGATTTTTCATAATAACACATCAAAAGGGATGACTGAAAATAGAATTGTTCATTGTTGCGGGAAAACTTCTCAATTTAAGATTTCTTCAGTGTTGAAAGCGTGGGAAAATTTGTCACTATAAATTTTTCCATTGTTAAAGGATAGGGACATTTTCACGTTTTAAATATTGTCCATTGTTACAACGGTATCAATATTTGTCAATGGAATCTTTTCTATTGTTGGAAGTGCCGGAAAGTTGTCATTATAGATAACTTCTAATATAATTATAAATATATTTTTCATAACAACAATTCAAAAGGGATGACTCAAAATAGAATTGTTCATTGTTGCGGGAAAAACTTCTTAATTTAAGATTTCTTCATTGTTGAAAGCGTGTGAAAATTTGTCACTATAATTTTTTCCATTGTTAAAGAATAGGGAAATTTTCACGTATTAAATATTGTCCATTGTTGAAACGGTATCAATATTTGTCAATGGAATTTTTTCCATTGTTGGAAGTGCGGGAAAGTTGTCATTATAGATAACTTCTAATATACTTATAAATAGATTTTTCATAATAACACTTGAAAAATGGTGACTTAAAGTCGAACTTTTCATTGTTGCACGAAATCTTCTGAATTTAAGATTTCTTCATTGTTGAAAGCGTGGGATAATTATCCACTATAATTTTTTCCATTGTTAAAGGATAGGGACATTTTCACGTTTTAAATGTTGTCCATTGTTGAAACGGTATCAGTATTTGTCAATGGAATCTTTTCCATTGTTGGAAGTGCCGGAAAGTTGTCATTATAGATAACTTCTAATATAATTATAAATAGATATTTCATAATAACACTTGGAAAATGATGACTTAAAGTCAAACTTTTCATTGTTGCTGGAAAACTTCTTAATTTAAAATTTCTTCATTGTTAAAAGCGTGGGAAAATTTTTTACTATATTTTTTGCCATTGTTAAAGGATAGGGACATTTTCGCTTTTTAAATATTTTCCATTGTTGAAACGGTTTCAATATTTGTCAATGGAATTTTTTTTATTACTGGAAGTGCCAGAAAGTTGTCATTATAGATAACTTCTAATATAATTATAAATAAATTTTCACAATAACAATTCAAAAGGGATGACTCAAAATAGAATTTTTCATTGTTGAGGGAAAAACTTCTTAATTTAAGATTTCTTCATTGTAGTAAGCTTAGGAAAATTTGTCACTATAATTTTTTCCATTGTTAAAGGTTAAGGACATTTCACGTTTTAAATATTGTCCATTGTTGAAACGGTATCAATATTTGTCAATGGAAATTTTTCCATTTTTGGAAGTGTGGGAAAGTTGTCATTATAAATAATTTCTAATATAATTATAAATAAATTTTTAATAGTAACACTTGGAAAATGTTGACTTAAAGTCGAAATTTTTATTGTTGCTGGAAAAACTTCTTAATTTAAGATTTCTTTATTGTTGAAAGCATGAGAAAATTTTGCACTATAATTTTTCCATTGTTAAAGGATAGGGACATTTTCACGTTTTAAATAATATCCATTGTTGAAACCGTATCAATATTTGTCAATGGAATTTTTTCCATTGTTGGAGGTGCGGAAAGTTGAAATTATAAATAACTTCTAATATAATTATAAATAAATTTGTCATAAAAACACTTGGAAAAGGATGACTTAAAGTCGAATTTTTCATTGTTGCAGGAAAAAATTCATATTTTAAGATTTCTTCATTGTTGAAAGCGTGGGAAAATTTCTCACTATAAATTTTTCCATTGTTAAAGGATAGGGACATTTTCACGTTTTAAATATTGTCCATTGTTACAACGGTATCAATATTTGTCAATGGAATCTTTTCTATTGTTGGAAGTGCCGGAAAGTTGTCATTATAGATAACTTCTAATATAATTATAAATATATTTTTCATAACAACAATTCAAAAGGGATGACTCAAAATAGAATTGTTCATTGTTGCGGGAAAAACTTCTTAATTTAAGTTTTCTTCATTGTTGAAAGCGTGTGAAAATTTGTCACTATAATTTTTTCCATTGTTAAAGAATAGGGAAATTTTCACGTATTAAATATTGTCCATTGTTGAAACGGTATCAATATTTGTCAATGGAATTTTTTCCATTGTTGGAAGTGCGGGAAAGTTGTCATTATAGATAACTTCTAATATACTTATAAATAGATTTTTCATAATAACACTTGAAAAATGGTGACTTAAAGTCGAACTTTTCATTGTTGCACGAAATCTTCTGAATTTAAGATTTCTTCATTGTTGAAAGCGTGGGATAATTATCCACTATAATTTTTTCCATTGTTAAAGGATAGGGACATTTTCACGTTTTAAATGTTGTCCATTGTTGAAACGGTATCAGTATTTGTCAATGGAATCTTTTCCATTGTTGGAAGTGCCGGAAAGTTGTCATTATAGATAACTTCTAATATAATTATAAATAGATATTTCATAATAACACTTGGAAAATGATGACTTAAAGTCAAACTTTTCATTGTTGCTGGAAAACTTCTTAATTTAAAATTTCTTCATTGTTAAAAGCGTGGGAAAATTTTTTACTATATTTTTTGCCATTGTTAAAGGATAGGGACATTTTCGCTTTTTAAATATTTTCCATTGTTGAAACGGTTTCAATATTTGTCAATGGAATTTTTTTTATTACTGGAAGTGCCAGAAAGTTGTCATTATAGATAACTTCTAATATAATTATAAATAAATTTTTCACAATAACAATTCAAAAGGGATGACTCAAAATAGAATTTTTCATAGTTGAGGGAAAAACTTCTTAATTTAAGATTTCTTCATTGTAGTAAGCTTAGGAAAATTTGTCACTATAATTTTTTCCATTGTTAAAGGTTAAGGACATTTCACGTTTTAAATATTGTCCATTGTTGAAACGGTATCAATATTTGTCAATGGAAATTTTTCCATTTTTGGAAGTGTGGGAAAGTTGTCATTATAAATAATTTCTAATATAATTATAAATAAATTTTTCATAGTAACACTTGGAAAATGTTGACTTAAAGTCGAAATTTTTATTGTTGCTGGAAAAACTTCTTAATTTAAGATTTCTTTATTGTTGAAAGCATGAGAAAATTTTGCACTATAATTTTTCCATTGTTAAAGGATAGGGACATTTTCACGTTTTAAATAATATCCATTGTTGAAACCGTATCAATATTTGTCAATGGAATTTTTTCCATTGTTGGAGGTGCGGAAAGTTGAAATTATAAATAACTTCTAATATAATTATAAATAAATTTGTCATAAAAACACTTGGAAAAGGATGACTTAAAGTCGAATTTTTCATTGTTGCAGGAAAAAATTCATATTTTAACATTTCTTCATTGTTGAAAGCGTGGGAAAATTTGTCACTATAAATTTTTCCATTTTTAAATGATAGGGACATTTTCACATTTTAAATATTGTCCATTGTTGAAACGGTATCAATATTTGCCAATGGAATCTTTTCCATTGTTGGAAGTGCCGGAAAGTTGTCATTATAGATAACTTCTAATATAATTATAAATAGATTTTTCATAACAACAATTCAAAAGGGATGACTCAAAATAGAATTGTTCATTGTTGCGGGAAAAACTTCTTAATTTAAGTTTTCTTCATAGTTGAAAGCGTGTGGAAATTTGTCACTATAATTTTTTCCATATTTAAATGATAGGGACATTTTCACGTTTTAAATATTGTCCATTGTTGAAACGGTATCAATATTTGCCAATGGAATCTTTTCCATTGTTGGAAGTGCGGGAAAGTTGTTATTATAGATAATTTCTAATATAATTATAAATAAATTTTTCATGATAACACTTGGAAAATGATGACTTAAAGTCGAACTTTTCATTGTTACAGGAAAACTTCTTAATTTAAGATTTCTTCATTGTTGAAAGCGTGGGAAAATTTTTCACTATACTTTTTCCTTTGTTAAAGGATAGGGACATTTTCACGTTTTAAATGTTGTCCATTGTTGAAACGGTATCAATATTTGTCAATGGAATCTTTTCCATTGTTGGAAGTGCCGGAAAGTTGTCATTATAGATAACTTCTATCATAATTATAAATAGATTTTTCATAATAACAATTCAAAAGGGATGACTCAAAATAGAATTGTTCATTGTTGCGGGAAAACTTCTCAATTTAAGATTTCTTCATTGTTAAAAGCGTGGGATAATTTTTCACTATATTTTTTCCATTGTTAAAGGATAGGGACATTTTCGCTTTTTAAATATTTTCCATTGTAGAAACGGTATCAATATTTGTCAAAGGAATTTTTTTTATTATTGGAAGTGCCGGAAAGTTGTCATTATAGATAACTTCTAATATAATTATAAATAAATTTTTCACAATAACAATTCAAAAGGGATGACTCAAAATGGAATTTTTCATTGTTGCGGGAAAAACTTCTTAATTTAAGATTTCTTCATTGTTGAAAGCGTGCGAAAATTTTTCACTATATTTTTTCCATTGTTAAAGGATAGGAACATTTTCACGTTTTAAATGTTGTCCATTGTTGAAACGGTATCATTATTTGTCAATGGAATCTTTTCCATTGTTGGAAGTGCCGGAAAGTTGTCATTATAGATAACTCCTAATATAATTATAAATATATTTTTCATAACAACAATTCAAAAGGGATGACTCAAAATAGAATTGCTCATTGTTGGGGGAAAAACTTCTTAATTTAATTTTTCTTCATTGTTGAAAGCGTGGGAAAATTTTTCACTATAATTTTTTCCATTGTTAAAGGTTAAGGACATTTCACGTATTAAATATTGTCCATTGTTGAAACGGTATCAATATTTGTCAATGGAATTTTTTCCATTTTTGGAAGTGCAGGAAAGTTGTCATTATAGATAACTTCTAATATAATTATAAATAGATTTTTCATAACAACAATTCAAAAGGGATGACTCAAAATAGAATTGTTCATTGTTGCGGGAAAAACTTCTTAGTTTAAGTTTTCTTCATCGTTGAAAGCGTGTGAAAATTTGTCACTATAATTTTTTTTCCATTGTTAAAGAATAGGGAAATTTTCACGTTTTAAATATTGTCCATTGTTGAAACGGTATCAATATTTGTCAATGGAATCTTTTCCATTGTTGGAAGTGCCGGAAAGTTGTCATTATAGATAACTTCTAATATAATTATAAATAAATTTTTCATAATAACACTTGGAAAATGATGACCTAAAGTCGAACTTTTCATTGTTGCAGGAAAACTTCTTAATTTAAGATTTCTTCATTGTTGAAAGCGTGGGAAAATTTTTCACTATATTTTTTTCCATTGTTAAAAGATAGGAACATTTTCGCTTTTTAAATATTTTCCATTGTTGAAACGGTATCAATATTTGTCAATGGAATTTTTTTTATTATTGGAAGTGCCAGAAAGTTGTCATTATAGATAACTTCTAATATAATTATAAATAAATTTTTCACAATAACAATTCAAAAGGGATGACTCAAAATAGAATTTTTCATTGTTGCGGGAAAAACTTCTTAATTTATGATTTCTTCATTGTAGAAAGCGTAGGAAAATTTGTCACTATATTTTTTTCCATTGTTAAAGTATAGACACATTTTCACGTTTTAAATATTGTCCATTGTTGAAACGGTATCAATATTTGTCAATGGAATCTTTTCCATTGTTGGAAGTGCCGGAAAGTTGTCATTATAGATAACTTCTAATATAATTATAAATAGATTTTTCATAATAACAATTCAAAAGGGATGACTCAAAATATAGTTGTACATTGTTGCGGAAAAAACTTCTTAATTTAAGTTTTCTTCATTGTTGAAAGCGTGTGAAAATTTGTCACTATAATTTTTTCCATTGTTAAAGAATAGGCAAATTTTCACGTTTTAAATATTGTCCATTGTTGAAACGGTATCAATATTTGTCAATGGAATTTTTTCCATTGTTGGAAGTGCGGGAAAGTTGTCATTATAGATAACTTCTAATATACTTATAAATAGATTTTTCATAATAACACTTGAAAAATGGTGACTTAAAGTCGAACTTTTCATTGTTGCACGAAATCTTCTGAATTTAAGATTTCTTCATTGTTGAAAGCGTGGGATAATTATCCACTATAATTTTTTCCATTGTTAAAGGATAGGGACATTTTCACGTTTTAAATGTTGTCCATTGTTGAAACGGTATCAGTATTTGTCAATGGAATCTTTTCCATTGTTGGAAGTGCCGGAAAGTTGTCATTATAGATAACTTCTAATATAATTATAAATAGATATTTCATAATAACACTTGGAAAATGATGACTTAAAGTCAAACTTTTCATTGTTGCTGGAAAACTTCTTAATTTAAAATTTCTTCATTGTTAAAAGCGTGGGAAAATTTTTTACTATATTTTTTGCCATTGTTAAAGGATAGGGACATTTTCGCTTTTTAAATATTTTCCATTGTTGAAACGGTTTCAATATTTGTCAATGGAATTTTTTTTATTACTGGAAGTGCCAGAAAGTTGTCATTATAGATAACTTCTAATATAATTATAAATAAATTTTCACAATAACAATTCAAAAGGGATGACTCAAAATAGAATTTTTCATTGTTGAGGGAAAAACTTCTTAATTTAAGATTTCTTCATTGTAGTAAGCTTAGGAAAATTTGTCACTATAATTTTTTCCATTGTTAAAGGTTAAGGACATTTCACGTTTTAAATATTGTCCATTGTTGAAACGGTATCAATATTTGTCAATGGAAATTTTTCCATTTTTGGAAGTGTGGGAAAGTTGTCATTATAAATAATTTCTAATATAATTATAAATAAATTTTTAATAGTAACACTTGGAAAATGTTGACTTAAAGTCGAAATTTTTATTGTTGCTGGAAAAACTTCTTAATTTAAGATTTCTTTATTGTTGAAAGCATGAGAAAATTTTGCACTATAATTTTTCCATTGTTAAAGGATAGGGACATTTTCACGTTTTAAATAATATCCATTGTTGAAACCGTATCAATATTTGTCAATGGAATTTTTTCCATTGTTGGAGGTGCGGAAAGTTGAAATTATAAATAACTTCTAATATAATTATAAATAAATTTGTCATAAAAACACTTGGAAAAGGATGACTTAAAGTCGAATTTTTCATTGTTGCAGGAAAAAATTCATATTTTAAGATTTCTTCATTGTTGAAAGCGTGGGAAAATTTCTCACTATAAATTTTTCCATTGTTAAAGGATAGGGACATTTTCACGTTTTAAATATTGTCCATTGTTACAACGGTATCAATATTTGTCAATGGAATCTTTTCTATTGTTGGAAGTGCCGGAAAGTTGTCATTATAGATAACTTCTAATATAATTATAAATATATTTTTCATAACAACAATTCAAAAGGGATGACTCAAAATAGAATTGTTCATTGTTGCGGGAAAAACTTCTTAATTTAAGTTTTCTTCATTGTTGAAAGCGTGTGAAAATTTGTCACTATAATTTTTTCCATTGTTAAAGAATAGGGAAATTTTCACGTATTAAATATTGTCCATTGTTGAAACGGTATCAATATTTGTCAATGGAATTTTTTCCATTGTTGGAAGTGCGGGAAAGTTGTCATTATAGATAACTTCTAATATACTTATAAATAGATTTTTCATAATAACACTTGAAAAATGGTGACTTAAAGTCGAACTTTTCATTGTTGCACGAAATCTTCTGAATTTAAGATTTCTTCATTGTTGAAAGCGTGGGATAATTATCCACTATAATTTTTTCCATTGTTAAAGGATAGGGACATTTTCACGTTTTAAATGTTGTCCATTGTTGAAACGGTATCAGTATTTGTCAATGGAATCTTTTCCATTGTTGGAAGTGCCGGAAAGTTGTCATTATAGATAACTTCTAATATAATTATAAATAGATATTTCATAATAACACTTGGAAAATGATGACTTAAAGTCAAACTTTTCATTGTTGCTGGAAAACTTCTTAATTTAAAATTTCTTCATTGTTAAAAGCGTGGGAAAATTTTTTACTATATTTTTTGCCATTGTTAAAGGATAGGGACATTTTCGCTTTTTAAATATTTTCCATTGTTGAAACGGTTTCAATATTTGTCAATGGAATTTTTTTTATTACTGGAAGTGCCAGAAAGTTGTCATTATAGATAACTTCTAATATAATTATAAATAAATTTTTCACAATAACAATTCAAAAGGGATGACTCAAAATAGAATTTTTCATTGTTGAGGGAAAAACTTCTTAATTTAAGATTTCTTCATTGTAGTAAGCTTAGGAAAATTTGTCACTATAATTTTTTCCATTGTTAAAGGTTAAGGACATTTCACGTTTTAAATATTGTCCATTGTTGAAACGGTATCAATATTTGTCAATGGAAATTTTTCCATTTTTGGAAGTGTGGGAAAGTTGTCATTATAAATAATTTCTAATATAATTATAAATAAATTTTTCATAGTAACACTTGGAAAATGTTGACTTAAAGTCGAAATTTTTATTGTTGCAGGAAAAAATTCATATTTTAACATTTCTTCATTGTTGAAAGCGTGGGATAATTATCCACTATAATTTTTTCCATTGTTAAAGGATAGGGACATTTTCACGTTTTAAATGTTGTCCATTGTTGAAACGGTATCAGTATTTGTCAATGGAATCTTTTCCATTGTTGGAAGTGCCGGAAAGTTGTCATTATAGATAACTTCTAATATAATTATAAATAGATATTTCATAATAACACTTGGAAAATGATGACTTAAAGTCAAACTTTTCATTGTTGCTGGAAAACTTCTTAATTTAAAATTTCTTCATTGTTAAAAGCGTGGGAAAATTTTTTACTATATTTTTTGCCATTGTTAAAGGATAGGGACATTTTCGCTTTTTAAATATTTTCCATTGTTGAAACGGTTTCAATATTTGTCAATGGAATTTTTTTTATTACTGGAAGTGCCAGAAAGTTGTCATTATAGATAACTTCTAATATAATTATAAATAAATTTTTCACAATAACAATTCAAAAGGGATGACTCAAAATAGAATTTTTCATTGTTGAGGGAAAAACTTCTTAATTTAAGATTTCTTCATTGTAGTAAGCTTAGGAAAATTTGTCACTATAATTTTTTCCATTGTTAAAGGTTAAGGACATTTCACGTTTTAAATATTGTCCATTGTTGAAACGGTATCAATATTTGTCAATGGAAATTTTTCCATTTTTGGAAGTGTGGGAAAGTTGTCATTATAAATAATTTCTAATATAATTATAAATAAATTTTTCATAGTAACACTTGGAAAATGTTGACTTAAAGTCGAAATTTTTATTGTTGCTGGAAAAACTTCTTAATTTAAGATTTCTTTATTGTTGAAAGCATGAGAAAATTTTGCACTATAATTTTTCCATTGTTAAAGGATAGGGACATTTTCACGTTTTAAATAATATCCATTGTTGAAACCGTATCAATATTTGTCAATGGAATTTTTTCCATTGTTGGAGGTGCGGAAAGTTGAAATTATAAATAACTTCTAATATAATTATAAATAAATTTGTCATAAAAACACTTGGAAAAGGATGACTTAAAGTCGAATTTTTCATTGTTGCAGGAAAAAATTCATATTTTAACATTTCTTCATTGTTGAAAGCGTGGGAAAATTTGTCACTATAAATTTTTCCATTTTTAAATGATAGGGACATTTTCACATTTTAAATATTGTCCATTGTTGAAACGGTATCAATATTTGCCAATGGAATCTTTTCCATTGTTGGAAGTGCCGGAAAGTTGTCATTATAGATAACTTCTAATATAATTATAAATAGATTTTTCATAACAACAATTCAAAAGGGATGACTCAAAATAGAATTGTTCATTGTTGCGGGAAAAACTTCTTAATTTAAGTTTTCTTCATAGTTGAAAGCGTGTGGAAATTTGTCACTATAATTTTTTCCATATTTAAATGATAGGGACATTTTCACGTTTTAAATATTGTCCATTGTTGAAACGGTATCAATATTTGCCAATGGAATCTTTTCCATTGTTGGAAGTGCGGGAAAGTTGTTATTATAGATAATTTCTAATATAATTATAAATAAATTTTTCATGATAACACTTGGAAAATGATGACTTAAAGTCGAACTTTTCATTGTTACAGGAAAACTTCTTAATTTAAGATTTCTTCATTGTTGAAAGCGTGGGAAAATTTTTCACTATACTTTTTCCTTTGTTAAAGGATAGGGACATTTTCACGTTTTAAATGTTGTCCATTGTTGAAACGGTATCAATATTTGTCAATGGAATCTTTTCCATTGTTGGAAGTGCCGGAAAGTTGTCATTATAGATAACTTCTATCATAATTATAAATAGATTTTTCATAATAACAATTCAAAAGGGATGACTCAAAATAGAATTGTTCATTGTTGCGGGAAAACTTCTCAATTTAAGATTTCTTCATTGTTAAAAGCGTGGGATAATTTTTCACTATATTTTTTCCATTGTTAAAGGATAGGGACATTTTCGCTTTTTAAATATTTTCCATTGTAGAAACGGTATCAATATTTGTCAAAGGAATTTTTTTTATTATTGGAAGTGCCGGAAAGTTGTCATTATAGATAACTTCTAATATAATTATAAATAAATTTTTCACAATAACAATTCAAAAGGGATGACTCAAAATGGAATTTTTCATTGTTGCGGGAAAAACTTCTTAATTTAAGATTTCTTCATTGTTGAAAGCGTGCGAAAATTTTTCACTATATTTTTTCCATTGTTAAAGGATAGGAACATTTTCACGTTTTAAATGTTGTCCATTGTTGAAACGGTATCATTATTTGTCAATGGAATCTTTTCCATTGTTGGAAGTGCCGGAAAGTTGTCATTATAGATAACTCCTAATATAATTATAAATATATTTTTCATAACAACAATTCAAAAGGGATGACTCAAAATAGAATTGCTCATTGTTGGGGGAAAAACTTCTTAATTTAATTTTTCTTCATTGTTGAAAGCGTGGGATAATTATCCACTATAATTTTTTCCATTGTTAAAGGATAGGGACATTTTCACGTTTTAAATGTTGTCCATTGTTGAAACGGTATCAATATTTGTCAATGGAATTTTTTTTATTATTGGAAGTGCCAGAAAGTTGTCATTATAGATAACTTCTAATATAATTATAAATAAATTTTTCACAATAACAATTCAAAAGGGATGACTAAAAATAGAATTTTTCATTGTTGCGGTAAAAATTTCTTAATTTAAGATTTCTTCATTGTAGAAAGCGTAGGAAAACTTTTCACTATATTTTTTTCCATTGTTAAAAGATAGGGACATTTTCGCTTTTTAAATATTTTCCATTGTTGAAACGGTATCAATATTTGTCAATGGAATTTTTTTTATTATTGGAAGTGCCGGAAAGTTGTCATTATAGGTAACTTCTAATATAATTATAAATAGATTTTTCATAATAACACTTGGAAAATGATGACTTAAAGTCAAACTTTTCATTGTTGCTGGAAAACTTCTTAATTTCAGATTTCTTCATTGTTAAAAGCGTGGGAAAATTTTTCACTATAATTTTTTCCATTGTTAAAGGTTAAGGACATTTCACGTATTAAATATTGTCCATTGTTGAAACGGTATCAATATTTGTCAATGGAATTTTTTCCATTTTTGGAAGTGTGGGAAAGTTGTCATTATAAATAATTTCTAATATAATTATAAATAAATTTTTCATAGTAACACTTGGAAAATGTTGACTTAAAGTCGAAATTTTTATTGTTGCTGGAAAAACTTCTTAATTTAAGATTTCTTTATTGTTGAAAGCATGGGAAAATTTTGCACTATAACTTTTCCATTGTTAAAGGATAGGGACATTTTCACGTTTTAAATAATATCCATTGTTGAAACCGTATCAATATTTGTCAATGGAATTTTTTCCATTGTTGGAGGTGCGGAAAGTTGAAATTATAAATAACTTCTAATATAATTATAAATAAATTTGTCATAAAAACACTTGGAAAAAGATGACTTAAAGTCGAATTTTTCATTGTTGCAGGAAAAAATTCATATTTTAAGATTTCTTCATTGTTGAAAGCGTGGGAAAATTTGTCACTATAAATTTTTCCATTTTTAAATGATAGGGACATTTTCACGTTTTAAATATTGTCCATTGTTGAAACGGTATCAATATTTGCCAATGGAATCTTTTCCATTGTTGGAAGTGCAGGAAAGTTGTCATTATAGATAACTTCTAATATAATTATAAATAGATTTTTCATAACAACAATTCAAAAGGGATGACTCAAAATAGAATTGTTCATTGTTGCGGGAAAAACTTCTTAGTTTAAGTTTTCTTCATCGTTGAAAGCGTGTGAAAATTTGTCACTATAATTTTTTTTCCATTGTTAAAGAATAGGGAAATTTTCACGTTTTAAATATTGTCCATTGTTGAAACGGTATCAATATTTGTCAATGGAATCTTTTCCATTGTTGGAAGTGCCGGAAAGTTGTCATTATAGATAACTTCTAATATAATTATAAATAAATTTTTCATAATAACACTTGGAAAATGATGACCTAAAGTCGAACTTTTCATTGTTGCAGGAAAACTTCTTAATTTAAGATTTCTTCATTGTTGAAAGCGTGGGAAAATTTTTCACTATATTTTTTTCCATTGTTAAAAGATAGGAACATTTTCGCTTTTTAAATATTTTCCATTGTTGAAACGGTATCAATATTTGTCAATGGAATTTTTTTTATTATTGGAAGTGCCAGAAAGTTGTCATTATAGATAACTTCTAATATAATTATAAATAAATTTTTCACAATAACAATTCAAAAGGGATGACTCAAAATAGAATTTTTCATTGTTGCGGGAAAAACTTCTTAATTTATGATTTCTTCATTGTAGAAACCGTAGGAAAATTTGTCACTATATTTTTTTCCATTGTTAAAGTATAGACACATTTTCACGTTTTAAATATTGTCCATTGTTGAAACGGTATCAATATTTGTCAATGGAATCTTTTCCATTGTTGGAAGTGCCGGAAAGTTGTCATTATAGATAACTTCTAATATAATTATAAATAGATTTTTCATAATAACAATTCAAAAGGGATGACTCAAAATATAGTTGTACATTGTTGCGGAAAAAACTTCTTAATTTAAGTTTTCTTCATTGTTGAAAGCGTGTGAAAATTTGTCACTATAATTTTTTCCATTGTTAAAGAATAGGCAAATTTTCACGTTTTAAATATTGTCCATTGTTGAAACGGTATCAATATTTGTCAATGGAATTTTTTCCATTGTTGGAAGTGCGGGAAAGTTGTTATTATAGATAATTTCTAATATAATTATAAATAAATTTTTCATAATAACACTTGTAAAATGATGACCTAAAGTCGAACTTTTCATTGTTGCAGGAAAACTTCTTAATTTAAGATTTCTTCATTGTTGAAAGCGTGGGAAAATTTTTCACTATATTTTTTTCCATTGTTAAAATATAGGGACATTTTCGCTTTTTAAATATTTTCCATTGTTGAAACGGTATCAATATTTGTCAATGGATTTTTTTTTATTATTGGAAGTGCCAGAAAGTTGTCATTATAGATAACTTCTAATATAATTATAAATAAATTTTTCACAATAGCAATTCAAAAGGGATGACTCAAAATAGAATTTTTCATTGTTGCGGAAAAAACTTCCTAATTTAAGTTTTCTTCATTGTTGAAAGCGTGTGAAAATTTGTCACTATAATTTTTTCCATTGTTAAAGAATAGGCAAATTTTCACGTTTTAAATATTGTCCATTGTTGAAACGGTATCAATATTTGTCAATGGAATTTTTTCCATTGTTGGAAGTGCGGGAAATTTGTTATTATAGATAACTTCTAATATAATAATAAATAAATTTTTCATAATAACACTTGAAAAATGATGACTTAAAGTCGAACTTTTCATTGTTGCAGGAAAACTTCTTAATTTAAGATTTCTTCATTGTTGAAAGCGTGGGAAAATTTTTCACTATATTTTTTTCCATTGTTAAAGGATAGGGACATTTTCGCTTTTTAAATATTTTCCATTGTTGAAACGGTATCAATATTTGTCAATGAATTTTTTTTATTATTGGAAGTGCCGGAAAGTTGTCATTATAGATAACTTCTAATATAATTATAAATAGATTTTTCATAATAACACTTGGAAAATGATGACTTAAAGTCAAACATTTCATTGTTGCTGGAAAACTTCTTAATTTAAGATTTCTTCATTGTTAAAGCGTGGGAAAATTTTTCACTATAATTTTTTCCATTGTTAAAGGTTAAGGACATTTCACGTTTTAAATATTGTCCATTGTTGAAACGGTATCAATATTTGTCAATGGAATTTTTTCCATTTTTGGAAGTGTGGGAAAGTTGTCATTATAAATAATTTCTAATATAATTATAAATAAATTTTTCATAGTAACACTTGGAAAATGTTGACTTAAAGTCGAAATTTTTATTGTTGCTGGAAAAACTTCTTAATTTAAGATTTCTTTATTGTTGAAAGCATGGAAAATTTTGCACTATAATTTTTCCATTGTTAAAGGATAGGGACATTTTCACGTTTTAAATAATATCCATTGTTGAAACCGTATCAATATTTCTCAATGGAATATTTTCAATTGTTGGAGGTGCGGAAAGTTGAAATTATAAATAACTTCTAATATAATTATAAATAAATTTGTCATAAAAACACTTGGAAAAGGATGACTTAAAGTCGAATTTTTCATTGTTGCAGGAAAAAATTCATATTTTATGATTTCTTCATTGTTGAAAGCGTGGGAAAATTTGTCACTATAAATTTTTCCATTTTTAAATGATAGGGACATTTTTACGTTTTAAATATTGTCCATTGTTGAAACGGTATCAATATTTGTCAATGGATTTTTTTCCATTTTTGGAAGTGTGGGAAAGTTGTCATTATAAATAATTTCTAATATAATTATAAATAAATTTTTCATAGTAACACTTGGAAAATATTGACTTAAAGTCGAAATTTTTATTGTTGCTGGAAAAACTTCTTAATTTAAGATTTCTTTATTGTTGAAAGCATGGGAAAATTTTGCACTATAACTTTTCCATTGTTAAAGGATAGGGACATTTTCACGTTTTAAATAATATCCATTGTTGAAACCGTATCAATATTTGTCAATGGAATTTTTTCCATTGTTGGAGGTGCGGAAAGTTGAAATTATAAATAACTTCTAATATAATTATAAATAAATTTGTCATAAAAACACTTGGAAAAAGATGACTTAAAGTCGAAATTTTCATTGTTGCAGGAAAAAATTCATATTTTAAGATTTCTTCATTGTTAAAAGCGTGGGAAATTTTTTCACTATAATTTTTTTCATTTTTAAAAGATAGGGACATTTTCGCGTTTTAAATATTTTCCATTGTTGAAACGGTATCAATATTTGTCAATGGCATTTTTTTCATTATTGGAAGTGTCGGAAAGTTGTCATTATAGATAACTTCTAATATAATTATAAATAAATTTTTCATAATAAAACTTCGAAAATGATGACTTATAGTCGAACTGTTTATTGTTGCGGGAAAATCTTCTTAATTTAAGATTTCTTCATTGTTGAAAGCATGGTAAAATTTTGCACTATAATTTTTCCATTGTTAAAGGATAGGGACATTTTCACGTTTTAAATAATATCCATTGTTGAAACCGTATCAATATTTGTCAATGGAATTTTTTCCATTGTTGGAGGTGCGGAAAGTTGAAATTATAAATAACTTCTAATATAATTATAAATAAATTTGTCATAAAAACACTTGGAAAAGGATGACTTAAAGTCGAATTTTTCATTGTTGCAGGAAAAAATTCATATTTTAAGATTTCTGCATTGTTGAAAGCGGGGGAAAATTTGTCACTATAAATTTTTCCATTGTTAAATGATAGGGACATTTTCACGTTTTAAATATTGTCCATTGTTGAAACGGTATCAATATTTGTCAATGGAATCTTTTCCATTGTTGGAAGTGCCGGAAAGTTGTCATTATAGATAACTTCTAATATAATTATAAATAGATTTTTCATAATAACAATTCAAAAGGGATGACTCAAAATAGAATTGTTCATTGTTGCGGGAAAACTTCTCAATTTAAGATTTCTTCAGTGTTGAAAGCGTGGGAAAATTTTTCACTATAAATTTTTCCATTGTTAAAGGATAGGGACATTTTCACGTTTTAAATATTGTCCATTGTTACAACGGTATCAATATTTGTCAATGGAATCTTTTCTATTGTTGGAAGTGCCGGAAAGTTGTCATTATAGATAACTTCTAATATAATTATAAATAGATTTTTCATAATAACAATTCAAAAGGGATGACTCAAAATAGAATTGTTCATTGTTGCGGGAAAACTTCTCAATTTAAGATTTCTTCAGTGTTGAAAGCGTGGGAAAATTTTTCACTATAAATTTTTCCATTGTTAAAGGATAGGGACATTTTCACGTTTTAAATATTGTCCATTGTTACAACGGTATCAATATTTGTCAATGGAATCTTTTCCATTGTTGGAGGTGCGGAAAGTTGAAATTATAAATAACTTCTAATATAATTATAAATAAATTTTTCATAATAACACTTGGAAAATGATGACTTAAAGTCGAACTTTTCATTGTTGCAGGAAAACTTCTTAATTTAAGATTTCTTCATTGTTGAAAGCGTGGGAAAATTTTTCACTATATTTTTTTCCATTGTTAAAGGATAGGGACATTTTCACGTTTTAAATGTTGTCCATTGTTGAAACGGTATCAATATTCGTCAATGGAATCATTTATATAGTTGGAAGTGCCGGAAAGTTGTCATTATAGATAACTTCTAATATAATTATAGATTTTTCATAATAACACTTGGAAAATGTTGACTTAAAGTCGAACTTTTCATTGTTGCTGGAAAACTTCTTAATTTAAGATTTCTTCATTGTTAAAAGCGTGGGAAAATTTTTCACTATATTTTTTTCCATTGTTAAAGGATAGGGACATTTTCGCTTTTTAAATATTTTCCATTGTTGAAACGGTATCAATATTTCAATGGAATTTTTTTTATTATTGGAAGTGCCAGAAAGTTGTCATTATAGATAACTTCTAATATAATTATATATAAATTTTTCACAATAACAATTCAAAAGGGATGACTCAAAATGGAATTTTTCATTGTTGCGGGAAAAACTTCTTAATTTAAGATTTCTTCCTTGTAGAAAGCGTAGGAAAATTTGTCACTATATTTTTTTCCATTGTTAAAGTATAGAGACATTTTCACGTTTTAAATATTGTCCATTGTTGAAACGGTATCAATATTTGTTAATGGAATCTTTTCCATTGTTGGAAGTGCCGGAAAGTTGTCATTATAGATAACTTCTAATATAATTATAAACAGATTTTTCATAATAACAATTCAAAAGGGATGACTCAAAATAGAATTGTTCATTGTTGCGGGAAAACTTCTCAATTTAAGATTTCTTCAGTGTTGAAAGCGTGGGAAAATTTGTCACTATAAATTTTTCAATTGTTAAAGGATAGGGACATTTTCACGCTTTAAATATTGTCCATTGTTACAACGGAATCAATATTTGTCAATGGAATCTTTTCTATTGTTGGAAGTGCCGGAAAGTTGTCATTATAGATAACTTCTAATATAATTATAAATAGATTTTTCATAACAACAATTCAAAAGGGATGACTCAAAATAGAATTGTTCATTGTTGCGGGAAAAACTTCTTAATTTAAGTTTTCTTCATCGTTGAAAGCGTGGGAATTTTTTTCACTATATTTTTTTCCATTGTTAAAGGATAGGGACATTTTCACGTTTTAAATGTTGTCCATTGTTGAAACGGTATCAGTATTTGTCAATGGAATCTTTTCCATTGTTGGAAGTGCCGGAAAGTTGTCATTATAGATAACTTCTAATATAATTATAAATAAATTTTTCACAATAACAATTCAAAAGGGATGACTCAAAATAGAATTTTCCATTGTTGCGGGAAAAATTTCTTAATTTAAGATTTCTTCATTGTAGAAAGCGTAGGAAAACTTTTCACTATATTTTTTTCCATTGTTAAAAGATAAGGACATTTTCGCTTTTTAAATATTTTCCATTGTTGAAACGGTATCAATATTTGTCAATGGAATTTTTTTTATTATTGGAAGTGCCGGAAAGTTGTCATTATAGATAACTTCTAATATAATTATAAATAGATTTTTCATAATAACACTTGGAAAATGATGACTTAAAGTCAAACTTTTCATTGTTGCTGGAAAACTTCTTAATTTAAGATTTCTTCATTGTTAAAAGCGTGGGAAAATTTTTCACTATAACTTTTTCCATTGTTAAAGGTTAAGGACATTTCACGTTTTAAATATTGTCCATTGTTGAAACGGTATCAATATTTGTCAATGGAATTTTTTCCATTTTTGGAAGTGTGGGAAAGTTGTCATTATAAATAATTTCTAATATAATTATAAATAAATTTTTCATAGTAACACTTGGAAAATGTTGACTTAAAGTCGAAATTTTTATTGTTGCTGGAAAAACTTCTTAATTTAAGATTTCTTTATTGTTGAAAGCATGGGAAAATTTTGCACTATAACTTTTCCATTGTTAAAGGATAGGGACATTTTCACGTTTTAAATAATATCCATTGTTGAAACCGTATCAATATTTGTCAATGGAATTTTTTCCATTGTTGGAGGTGCGGAAAGTTGAAATTATAAATAACTTCTAATATAATTATAAATAAATTTGTCATAAAAACACTTGGAAAAAGATGACTTAAAGTCGAAATTTTCATTGTTGCAGGAAAAAATTCATATTTTAAGATTTCTTCATTGTTGAAAGCGTGGGAAAATTTGTCACTATAAATTTTTCCATTTTTAAATGATAGGGACATTTTCACGTTTTAAATATTGTCCATTGTTGAAACGGTATCAATATTTGCCAATGGAATCTTTTCCATTGTTGGAAGTGCAGGAAAGTTGTCATTATAGATAACTTCTAATACAATTATAAATAGATTTTTCATAACAACAATTCAAAAGGGATGACTCAAAATAGAATTGTTCATTGTTGCGGGAAAAACTTCTTAGTTTAAGTTTTCTTCATCGTTGAAAGCGTGTGAAAATTTGTCACTATAATTTTTTTCCATTGTTAAAGAATAGGGAAATTTTCACGTTTTAAATATTGTCCACTGTTGAAACGGTATCAATATTTGTCAATGGAATTTTTTCCATTGTTGGAAGTGCGGGAAAGTTGTTATTATAGATAATTTCTAATATAATTATAAATAAATTTTTCATAATAACACTTGGAAAATGATGACCTAAAGTCGAACTTTTCATTGTTGCAGGAAAACTTCTTAATTTAAGATTTCTTCATTGTTGAAAGCGTGGGAAAATTTTTCACTATATTTTTTTCCATTGTTAAAAGATAGGAACATTTTCGCTTTTTAAATATTTTCCATTGTTGAAACGGTATCAATATTTGTCAATGGAATTTTTTTTATTATTGGAAGTGCCAGAAAGTTGTCATTATAGATAACTTCTAATATAATTATAAATAAATTTTTCACAATAACAATTCAAAAGGGATGACTCAAAATAGAATTTTTCATTGTTGCGGGAAAAACTTCTTAATTTATGATTTCTTCATTGTAGAAAGCGTAGGAAAATTTGTCACTATATTTTTTTCCACTGTTAAAGTTTAGACACATTTTCACGTTTTAAATATTGTCCATTGTTGAAACGGTATCAATATTTGTCAATGGAATCTTTTCCATTGTTGGAAGTGCAGGAAAGTTGTCATTATAGATAACTTCTAATATAATTATAAATAGATTTTTCATAATAACAATTCAAAAGGGATGACTCAAAATATAGTTGTTCATTGTTGCGGAAAAAACTTCTTAATTTAAGTTTTCTTCATTGTTGAAAGCGTGTGAAAATTTGTCACTATAATTTTTTCCATTGTTAAGAATAGGCAAATTTTCACGTTTTAAATATTGTCCATTGTTGAAACGGTATCAATATTTGTCAATGGAATTTTTTCCATTGTTGGAAGTGCGGGAAAGTTGTTATTAAAAATAATTTCTAATATAATTATAAATAAATTTTTCATAATAACACTTGGAAAATGATGACCTAAAGTCGAACTTTTCATTGTTGCAGGA
>CAWVPG010000067.1:0-58085 GCA_963931845.1 Maratus michaelseni | reverse complement strand
GTTTCCCCCTTTGTCCGCCCCTCTGTACCCAAAAATGCATAGTTTAACCTTTATAACATTTTAATTTTAAACTTCCTTTCAGACTTATTAAATACTCTATATTAAAAATAAATAACTCCAACCTACTACATAAATTAACCCATCCTCCTAAAATCCCTGCTTCACCACCCCCTGCCCCCCACTCTTATCTCATGAAGATTCCCCTACAAATGCATCTCGTAAAATTAAAAATCTGTAAAATTAAAAAAAGGGGCGAGAATCTTTCGGATTTCGATAGATTAAAAAAAATAAAAAATAAATTCCCAACTCCAAAATCCTGCCCCTCCCCCCCCCCCCCCCAAAAAAAAAATAAAATAAAATAAAATAAAATAAATAAATAAAATAAAATAAAAAAAAAAATTAAAAACCATTTTTTTAAATTTCTTATTTTATTGTATAACAATAAATAATCAATAATCTAAATCTGCTCTTAAAATTACTGTCCGCCCCCTCTGGTACCAAAAATGCATAGATTTCTTCTGAATTTTTTCTACTCTATTTATGATTTTTTTTCCCCAGCAATATTTAAATAACGATCTACATTATACCCTCCTCCCTTCCAAAAAGTCCTCTTTATTTCCTTTGTCCCCCCTTTCACCAGTACATACTTTTAAAGTTTTTAAAAATCTATTTAGAACTTTCTTGCAAATATAATTAAATAATTATCTAAATTGCTTCTCCCCCCAACCGTCCCCACACCGCTAAAAATCTGCTCCCCCCCCCCCCCCCCCCCCCCGCTCAGCACACAAACTTAAAAATCATTAAAACTATTTTTTAAAGATTTTATGTGATATTGTCACTTTATAGCAACAATAAATAAATGATCATCTAACTCTCCCTTTAATCCATTTTCGGCCAAGCATAGAAATTTTATAAAATGTGGTATTATTTGCATAGAAATTTGTTTAAATTACATTCATTAAGACATCTAAAAAGTTTCGTGCATGAAAAATAATATTTTATTTAATTTAACGTTACCATTATTAATTTATTATTATAATTATTAATTTATTATTAAATTTAAACAAAAATTTTTAAGTTTTCTTATGGCATTTGTTTTATTTTTATTTTATTTACTGAACTTGCAACTTTACTCCATTATAAAAACACATGATTAATCTCAAGTGGAATAATTATACATTTTCAAAAAGTCGAATTTGTCAATAACCGTTTCAAGTAACAAAACAGCGTATTTTGAAAATTTCCCAACAGAAAATGATTACTTCAATTGGTCTCCAGAACCCATAAGAATAGCAGAAAAATAAAATTAGCGAAAATATACGTCACAGTGTTAATAAAAAAAATATCTATTGAAATGGTGCGCTTACGCACCTTTGGCTGAAAATGGGTTAAAGTTCCATTCTCCGTCCCCAGAAAAAGGGGTGAATTTCTAGACATGGAGGAGGGGGGGGGGGGCAAAGAGAAGATTTTAGTCTTTTTGTAGTTTGGCTGTTCTCACAGGTGATATTTTGTTAATAGGTTGGGGAGTTATTTTAGAGAACATATTTATTTCAAAACATAAAACATACACGTGATTCAGGGAAGAACAGCCAAACTGCAAAAAGAAAAAAAAAGATGAACATTTTTGCTTTCCTCTCACATATTTAGAAATCCAGTCCTCTTCTTTGGGAGAATAAGACAGAGAAAAAATTTCAAACAGAATGATGATTTTAGATGAGTGATACTTATATGAGATGATGTAAATGAGATGAGTTACCTTACTACAAAATAAGATATAGATCAATATTTAAAAAAAAGATTTTAAACTATTTGCTGGGTGAGAACACAGAGGGGGAAGTGGAATTTTGGGGAGAAAGGGGGGTAATTTAGATGATTGATTACTCATTAATATTGTTACCAAAGAGAAATAAATGCAGCAGTTTAAAAAAAAAAAGAGTTTTAAAGATTTTAAAATTTGTGTGTGGGGGGAGAGGGGGGGGGGAGTGGCAGACACTTTTGGAGTAGACAGAAAACGTAGGTGACAAATTAGAAGGCAACAAGTAGGACATAAAATTTCTTCACATAAGAGTTTTATAAATCTAAACTTTGTACTCTTTGGATGAGAGGGAAATATGAATTTCGATGATTCGTTATTTATTTATTGTTAATAGAGAGCAACAAAGAGGACATATAGGATTTTTTTATAAAGTTTTTTTTTATATAGGGGTTAGATAAGTGAAAGAAGCAGACATTTTGGTGATAAAGCGATAATTGAAATGGTTGATTAGTTATTTATTGTTACTAGAGAGCAAATTTTTTAATAAAGATTTTAAACTTTGTATCCTGAGAGGAGAGGAAGGGAAGGAAGGAGAAGTGTAATTTTCAGAGAGAGAGGAGTAGAGTGGAGGATAATTCATATGATTGATTATTTACTTATTTTTACTAGAGAGCAACATGTAAGATAGAATACATTTTTAAAATAGAGTTTTAAAGATTTGTTCGCTGGGGGGGGGGGGGGGGAGGCAAAGAACGGAAGCAGATATCTTGGTGGTAGAGAAAAAATTTAAATGGTTGATTATTTATTTATTGTTAGTAGAGAGCAACAAATAGAGCATAATTTTTTTTATAAAGAGTTTTAAAGATTTTGAACTTTATATGCTGAGGGAGAAGAGGCATAAATTTTGGATGGAAAGGGAGATTGTAGTGTAAAGGATTGATTTTTTACTAATTGTTACGTTACTAGTGAGCAGAAAGAAGTACAGAAGGATTTAAGATTCTCAAGTTTTCAAACTTTTTATGTTAGAGAGGGCATAGAAATGAAACAGACATTTCATGTGAGAGGAAGGATTTCATTAACATCATATAAAAACATAAGTGGAAATCTGTCAAAAATATGAAAGAATAAAAATTGCCTCCCTTGGATTTTTAAAATAAATTTTTTGTGCATAATTTTTTTTTTTTTTTGTATGTGAGAGGGGGGGGGGGGGCTTATATTTGGGAATAGAAAAGAAAATCAAAATTGCTTAAATGTGAAAGGGGGGGGGCTTACTTTTGAGATTTTATGTATATATATACATATATATATATATATATATATTTCTTTTTTTTTTGGAGGGGGGGGCTTATATTTGGGAATGGAAAAGAAAATCAAAATTGCTTAAAAGTGAGAGGAGGGCTTACTTTCGGGATTTTACGGTAAATACTTTTAGTAATTAAATATACATTCTAATTATTATTATTATGTAGCTTTCTTTCTTAATTACTCACAATTCCAAAATCAAGAAATGCATTATACACAAAAAATAGCTCAAATCAGGATATTTTTTCTAGGAACAAACATACGTGTATCGGTGTATCATAGTGAAAATTAATTGCTTTTTTTTTCAATCAATAAATACATAAAATAAGAAAAACAAAATAAATATACAAATATTTATTATCATTATTTTAATTATTCATGATTGTGATTGACATTTATTATACAGAAAACATTAAATTTAGCGCATAAACATTTAAATTTAAAGCATAAATGATTGTTTATAAAATATAAAAATGTTAATGCATAATCAAATACCATGAATACTTATTAAACTTAACATATAAATAATTAATAATCTCTCTATATTAAAACAAGTTGGAAATTGTACGTCAAACGTGACAAATGAGGTGCGTTCGTACAATAGCTAGTTACATAAATATTCAGATCTTTTCTGATTTTAAATTCTGTGAAATGAGTTATATCGTCTGCAGATTAATTTCTGTCATAAAATAAGTATCTCTGTTGCTTGACGATTAAACTTCCGAAGCTCCTATAACAAAAAAGCACCAATTAAAAAAAAAAAAAAATTCAAATTTCTTAATAAATATTTTTATTAATATCTCTTAAAGTTTTGATTCGACTTTAATAAAATTTGAAATGTCTCGACAAAATTCTGAAAAGACAATATATTTTAAATTGCAAACCATTCGGTTGGGTAGTTTTTGCGTTGTTATATGCGGACAGACAGACAGACGGACGGACCAAGCGACGACAATAGGTGCTACGTATTTATATAATTACGAACGCACCTAAAAAGTAACCACCGCAGCCGCTGTCAATGAAGATTTTGCGCATTGAAGTCTTTCTGGACTAATATCCAGAAAACTATTACATATAAAAATTTAAAAATTGGTAGTTTTATAAAGAAATGTTTGATAAACACGCTGAAGCAAAGTTTTTAAATAGAAGAATTATTTTAAGAGATATTTAAAATCAAAGTTAGTCAAAACAGTTTTCTGTAAAAAGTTTTATTGGAATGAAAACTATGCACAGGAATTTAACCATAATTTGTAAATACATAGTTGACAAGTTTGCGGTTTGCAGACTGGAATTATTTTTTTTAATTTGAGTAATTGTTTGAGGTTATATTTCAATTTTTTATTCAAAATTTTCATTGTTTTTATGAAGATTTATTTCATATTTCATAAAATCCATTATTTGAATTGTTGCCAATTTGTAAAATAGCGCATATAATAATATACTCTTTCAATTAAGAAATGTATTTACACGTGACTATTAAAAACAGAAATAAAACTTTAAAATAATAATTAAATGATCACGTGATAAAAGCAGTAAATGTAGAAAATTACGTAAAAGAAAATATACTTGCGGGTGAATATTAAAACGAGAAATAATTAAATTATTAGGAGTTTTCAAAGCATTAAGTAAGGAAACTTACATCATATTTAAAATGCTCAAATAGCAATATTTCCAAACAATTTCAATTAAAAATTATATTTACACAAGAGATTAATTTGTTGACAAACAGGGTTAGATATTGGGAATTCTAAGTAAGGCGTCAAATGACAGCTGCAAATTTTTTAATAGGTGCCAAACTGCATTTCATGGTTGCAATTTTATGTTATATCATATTTTCTCATTTCTTTTCGAACCCATGTTAACAATAATATTGTAATTATCTTTATGTGTTAAGGGCGAGGGGGCTGTACATATTAAACATTTTATCTTTGTGTTAATCACTAAAACAATATAAAAACTGGCTTTCTATAAAATTTTAAAACAGCGTTAAACTACAATATTTGGATTCTAGAAAAATGTTTAAATAATTCTTTCTATAAAGCTAATATGCATACAAAACAATTATCAAGCAATTATATCCATAGAAAGAAAATTTGAACTTTTAGATACAGCCAGGTATAAGCTTAATTAAAAAAAAAAAATCTTATGACTGAAAGTACATAAGAAAATGAAAAAAAAAAAAGAAAGAAGCAAATAAATGAACTGTTGGATACCAATTAATGTATATTTGTATGGCATTTAACGATATTGATCTCTATATAAATTTTTTTTTTTTTGAGGGAAAACACTGAAAATTTAAAACATTCTTTATACAGTATCTTATTTTAGGAGCAAATAAGGAAGAAGAAATATTAAATAATTTTTAAAATCATATATTAAATAACATGAAAATGGAATTTTATCATCCATTATTTATTTTAGATAATCTTACAACAATTACTTTTAAAATTAAAATCATGATATTTAATTTTAAAAATCCAGGTGTTACATCGGAGTACCATAAATTAATGGCCTATTCAGCATAAATATTTTTTATGTACTGTAAAAATAACGCCAATTTTAAATAAAATGACTTAGTTATTTCTTATTAATTTTAAGTTATTTACTCATTTACATACAGATATTGCAAAACAATGTCAAATTAAGATATGCTAAATAAAATAAGATCTCTTAAAAATATAATTTAGATTGATTTCTTAAGCATGGTAAAATATAAAATATCCTTTTAGGAAAAAAAAAAATCTCTGCACGGTTTTTTTCTGCATAACAAAATATCCATCCAAAGCTGATTTTCTTGTTTTGATAACGCCTTCCCCTCTGCAGACCTCATGTTTCAGTTCCAATTCAGACTTCATGGCATTTGGATAAACAAAAAAACACATTGGTTCTTCTTTATAATTGCTCTGTACTGGCCAATTTTTGTGGAGGTTCTAATTTTCTAATAAGCTATTATATTTTAATAAAAAAGTTTTACACTGCCTAATTTACTATTATTGTACCTTGGTGAAAATTTCAAGGAAATCTCTCAATTGGCTTTTTTCTTCTTTTATTTTTCTGTTCTGTTTACTTGCTGCTCAATAATTTATTTCTTTTTTCTGCTAACATGTTCACGGAGTCTTAAAAGAATATAATTTACATAGTGTACTAATGTCCGATCTTTTATCGAAAACAGGTGGGTCAAGTGCAGGCAGCAGAGGGGGGGGGGGGGGAAACTTATGTTAAAGTAGGAATAAAAGCATCTGTAAAACAAAAAGCTAGGCGTCAAATTTGACAACCAGGTATTATTTTGTGGTTGGTCAAATGCAATAATTTAGTTACATTTGGCGACTAACGACTGCTAATTTCTAACCCTGTTGACAAATCTTTTACCTGTTATTGCAAATTTTAAAACAGTGTAAATAATATTTCTTCTCAATTAAAAACTATATTTTTACGTTTAATAATTACCTTTAAAATACCGAAATAACTACTTTACATATATTTTTCATTATGTTGCACTGATTTATTAATTATTTCATTAATTAAAATAACCATTGCATCCTTAAATGGCAGTGCCATGATATTTAAAAAAGAAAAGGCATTGAAAAAAGATCAGTTTCAACTGACGTCACAAACATTTATTCACCAGCCGCAAGAGATAATTAAGAAAAATAATGTAAATAAATATCCAAGACTATTTTTTTCTGTTTTCATTAATATATTGTAAATTTTATTGTTTAAACTTACTGATAGTTGACACTTTAATGAGTGGGGTTTGTCCGAATTTCTTGTATTTTATTTATTTGTTTGTTTATTTATTTTTATTTTTAGATTCCTATGGCAAAATTTGGCACAAATGTCATGCACCATGTTGGCGCGATTTTTTTCAACCGCCAATTTGGCGAAAACTGTTTTTCAAAACTAGTTTCAAATAGCATGCAATAATAATACGTGATTTTTTATTTTAATATAAACATAAAATTATGTAATAAATGAAATAGCTCCTATTATTTTAAAAAAGGAAATAAATAAATGATAGTTAAATATAAAAACATATGGATAGTATACATAATAAAAATAATTTATAGAATTAAAATAAAAAATAAAAGTAAATAAACAACAATTTATTCAAAAACAAAGTTATCGCCAAATTGGCGTTGAAAAAAATCGCGTCAACGTGGTGCTTATAGGACACCTGTGCCCAAAATTCTTCTATTTGTTTATTTAGCGATAGTTTTTTTTTTTTTTTTTTATGAAAATT
Source organism: Maratus michaelseni (assembly GCA_963931845.1). Lineage (NCBI taxonomy): Eukaryota > Metazoa > Arthropoda > Arachnida > Araneae > Salticidae > Maratus > Maratus michaelseni. Next base: position 50,787 of record CAWVPG010000067.1, on the reverse strand, counting down.
GTTCGACGGAATAATGGAAAAGTATCAAAAAGACAAATAAACTTTGAATTATAAAACCCTCATGTAAAAACTAATACGTGCCAACTGAATGCAACGCGACGCCACGATCATGCACGTTTGGTGTTAAATGATATATTCTGGCGACTTTCCTTTTCTTTTTCTAGAAAGTAGTGGACGGGATAGTGGAGAATGCAGCGACATTGTTTACTTAACCACTTCACACAAGTTGATTTTTAAATTTTTAATTCATTTAATTTATTTAATCAGGAAAACAGTTGTTAGCTGTTTCGAAAGCAGTTGATTCGACCTTAAAATCCCTCAATCATAGGAAAATGAATAGAAACCCAGTTATAGCAGTTCGCCACTGGTCGTTTAATTATAATACAATCTTCAGTAATCGTTTTAGAGTTCATCAAATTTGAGTGTTTTTTTTTAAAAAAGCAAAATTTTTCGAAATATTGCTCAATATCAAATACCAAGCTATCGCGAAACTTACCACATGAACGCTGTTATGATATCATTTAGAAGAAAAAAAAAAACATAAAAAATAAGTAGGAAAGAAAACAGAAAATTCATTTAATATACAATATTGATGACTTACCATTAAATTCTTATTTGTAAAATAACCTGCTGCTGATGCTGAAGTCAAACACACTTTCTAAATTTTTGGAGTCCTTGGAATCAATCGAATCCCAGCCTGAATCCTGAATGAAAACAACGTACTATGTACCCCGGTCTATTTGTCTGTGCCTCATACAAACATACAATTTTATAGCCAATCAGATGCAAGCATGCACCTGTTTTGGTTTGTTTGGGAGGAAAAGTTAGCTGTCTTGCTTTGTCCAATGGTTGTGAAAGAATGTTTCAGTTATCCAAAGATGGATGGCTTTGCAGTTATCTACAAAAGGATTTGAATTGAAGAAGGGAATGCGATTGTTTTCATTTAGCATGTCCGTGCCTGCTGTATAACATTTCCAGTCAGGACCGTGCGAAGAGAAAACTGCGCTCGGGGCAAAGTTTCAATTTGTTGGACAGATCATGATATTTAGAGACAAAAAAAAAAAAAAAAAAAATGATGAAAAGAGAAAAAGAAATTCCCCAAAAAATGAATAAATAAATTAATTAAACCGTGGTTGGTAGTATAAATTTGGCGCCCCCTCAATTTCCGCGCCCGGGGCGAAGGCCCCCTTCGCACTGCCCTAATTTCCAGTCCTAAGTAAAAAAGCCTATTTACATTTGTAACTGTGGATAAATATATACTGTTTGTTATTATTATATTGACCAAATTTTTGGAAATCTTTCTACTTTGATCTCAGAAAAAAATTACCAAATGTACAGTGAAATAGACAAATTTCTCTTCATATACTGCAAAATATTTTTTAAATGGGACCTCAGAGCAAAGATAGTTGTTTGGTCGAAAAGTTTGTGTATCAAGATCAGCTTGGATTTGGCACTTTGAAGTATATTAGAAGGTCTATGAATGGGGGGACGATGTCTTTTGCACACAGATGGATGACGAGTTTTGATTAATGTTTAGACGCTTTATTTACCAAACCAGTAGCTTCATTTTTCTTTCTTTCTTTTATGATTAATAGTATTATTATTTTTTGAATTGTTAAAGAAAGTGTAATCGTGTTAAACGTTACTAACTAGGGTATCCAACTACAGTTCTAGAGATTCGGATCGGGCTATACCTGACTGGAATTCTATATCAAGTCAACACGAATCCCGACAAAAAAGATTAGTTGGCTAGCAACCGACTCGAATCTAAACAAATAATTTCCATCGATCCGCAACCACGCAAAGCCTATTTTTGAATAATTTTCCTCGAAGTAAAAAGTATTAATTAGATTCCCCAACTAGAATCCTGGAGAGTATCTTGAGCCCGAAAATTCTATATCAAGTCAACCCAAAACAATAACCAACCAGATTTTAAAAAAAAGAAAAAAAAAAGTTGACCCACATAATTTTTGCCGAGCTGCAAACCGACTCGATATGAATATATATATATATATATATATATATATATATATTAATCTATATACATATTGTAATATACAAATATGGATGAGTAGTCTTCAATTATATCGCTATTCTGAATTTTATCTTTTAAGATGAAATCATTGAAGACTTCCCGTTCCGAGCCCGAAAATATTTCGTGAATCCGAAATCCAACTCAAACCAGAATTACTTCAACAGAACCGGCCCGAAATCAGAGAAAATTTATCCTTAAATGAATGTAATTTTGAAAAATAGTTTATAATCATATTTCCAATATCAATATCTTTTATGTTGAAAAGTAAAGAATAATTCAGATTCAACTGTCTCTTTTAAATCGAGTTAATCTGAACGCGACAAGAATCGAAACTCAACCCCAAACAATTAGACAACCCCATTTCAAAAGTAAAAAATGAGCGCCAACCCGAATTGACCAGATGAATTGAACCGACTTCTACTCCAGGTGTCAAAATATTTTCTCCAACTCCAAATTTAAAACACGACGTGGAAGGGGGGAGGGGATGTCGTGGTGGTATGCACGACGGTTGACGGCATTCCGGCCTTTCCTCTCGCGCCGCCCTTGAGCTTGAGAACAAAGAAAAGAAACAGTTTGGTTTGAACATTGGGACAATCCTTTCCAACTGTGTTGAATTCAGACACTTTTCTCCGGGAGGGATTTCTGTGGCTCCGGGAGGGAATGTCCCCCCTCGGACCACCCCCTAAATTCAACACTGCTTTCCAATCTTCTTTGTTCTCTGCCAGCTTCCTCTCTTCCATTGCAAAAGTTTGCAAACAAAATATAACATTTTTAAGAATAGGCAATAGATGGCAGCACAGGACAGAAAGTTATGGAATGTTTGAGAAAAATTACGCAAGCACCATAGATCTTTGTTCTGATGCAGGCACGTTGCTTTTTTTTAAAGTAAGCAAGTAAAAAGTAATTCTAAAAAGCGTAACTACGTAACGTATTACTCATTTATATCTGTGGTTGTTCATTAAAAATTAATTTACAAGACGAAAAGTAAGTTATAATCTTTCTACTTCTTCATTTTTGTAATAGTAATTAATCACTTTCTTTCTTTTGTACCTTTGCCATCATAAAGGGAAAGCCCCAAATATTTATCAAATTTTTATTTATCATTATTATTATTATTATTATTTTAGAAATTCTGCTTATTTTTCATACATAGAATAAACGTGCCAGTAATGGACACCCTTAATACTGTTCTCAAATCCAAAATAGCTACTTTCGCATGAAATTGAGCAGGTGTTTTTATTAAGAAACAATGTAATCGAAAGACATTTTCCATTTTTTGTTAAAGGCAGAAGATCTTTCTGAAAATACTGTCAAAGTCGGCGTTTTGAACCGAATTCATACGACACAGTACGAAAAGGAAAATAAGTGTTGTCACGTGACACAAATCGCTTATAACTCTATAAGTAATTTATTTTTCGAAAAATGGAAAACTTATTTCGATTCCATATCGCTTCAGGCCTGCCAATTTGATCCCTTTGCGTTTAAAAATGTGTCAGAAAGTTTCGAGTTGTAAAAGGTCACTTGAGAAACACCGTAAGGAATTTCTTTAAAAATTATTTTTTATTAAAATACTTATAATTTTTATATTCCATTTTTTAAAAATATTATATTAATCTGTCAACTAGTTTCATAGTCCTCCTATTCAAAATCAAAATTTAATTATAATAATAGAAATAAATCAAAATTCCAGTAATGGACATCCTACTAAAACTAATAGATAATTTTTTTTATGATTGTACTTAGAACTTAATGAAACAAAAAATACATTTTCAAATAAATTTAACAATTAGGATATCGATAACTAATAATAGATTTATAAGAATAATTAATTGTTTAAATTGCCCTTATCGTCAGATCAATATTTTAATTATTTTAGATAGAATATTTCAAATACAGAATGTCGGAGAATTATAGCTATCAAATTATTGAGACAGTGGGAAATTAAGGGGGCTAGTAAAAAAAATTTAAAACATGGAGTATAAGTGCATGGAATCTTATTTCCTGTTACGGTTCTTAAAAATAGAATTTCTTGAAACTACTTGATATGTTACTTATTGTAACTAGTAATAAAAATATGAAAAAAATGAAATTGCTGGTTGAATGTTTTAAATACTAAATAAAACTAGTAAATCTGCAGATCAGGAGCCTCAGCGTCGGCTCTAAAAGTCATTGATTTTTAATCTCACTTTTCATATTATTTAGCATCTTACAATCGGCAATTTATTATTATTTTTTTATATTACATACATATTTATAGGCACATAAAATACTTCGGAGGTTTCAGAAATTAGAAGCATTAAATTAAACACAGTTTACGCAATGATGATCTGAAATTCTTATGAACTTTTTATTCATGTAACTTTTCAGATAAAAAAATAAACTTTTATTAAAATAAATTCTTTATTTATGTCAATAGAATACAAAAATAATTCATTTTGATAATAAAATATTGCAGAAAAATAATGCGAGTTACTTGAAATTTATTATTTTGATATTCTTTGAAATAGGGTTGTAAGAAACTAATAAATTAAAGAGCTAAGTAAAAAGAAATGCATTTTAAATTTTGTAAAAAATATGAAAATAAAATGTTTCATATTTCTCAAAAAGATGCAAAACATTTTCCAATAATTTAAACAATTAATTTCTAAATTTTAATGAATGTATCAGCAAATGTTTAAAGCTATTGGATATATTTAAAACTTCCTTATCGAAAATTCAGCATCAGCAGTAATAATTTTACGTTTAAATCCATTATTCAAGTATGTGACTTTCATTTCAGTTAAAAATTAAATTTGAAAATCGTCTGCATCCTCATAGGAAAGCATTATGATTAAAAAAGAAATGTTCTATATTTATCGAGCGAATGAACCAAATGTAACTAAAAACGGTACTTCTCCATTATCCTGTGGTCCACTTTTCATAACAAAAAACTATCGCCAAACTATGGAATTTAACGCCAAACATGCACAATAGTCACATTCACTTAATGTCAAAAGCATTACACGTATTTGTTATGTCATCAAGTGTTTTTATTTCGACATTTACCTGTATTTTTCATTATGTTTTACTGATTTATTAGTTATTTCGTTAATTAAAATAACAATTCTCTCATTAAACTGTGGTGAAAAAGCATTGAAAAAATGTTGTGATGTATAGTTACGTGCAACACATCAGTTTCAACTGACGTCACAAACATTTATTCACCAGCCAAGAACAATAATTAAGAAAAATAATGTAAATAAATATATATCCAAGATAATTTTTGTTTCTGTTTTCATTAATATATAGTAATTTTTTGGTTTAAACTTACTGATAGTTGATAATTTGGTGAGTGGGGCTTTTCCAAATTTCCTGTATGTTATTTATTATTTATTTATTTAATTTGATATTCCAATGGCAACATTCTTTCATTTGGCGTTACAATTTGGCGATAGTTTTCTTTTTATGAAAATTGGTCGACGGGATAATAGGGAAGTATCCTAAAAACTATACAGGTAATTCCAGTAACCTCACCAACATGCCCACAAAAAATCAAGCTAATTGGATCATTTTTGCAGCAGTTATTGCAGAACAGACAGACAGATGGAAACCAAGCACTTTTCGGGTCTCAACAGTGAGCCTCAACTGACGTTTCGGCAACTATTTCAAAATTAAACTGTAGAACTGACGTGTAAGGCTCCTGATCTGCAGATTTACTAGTTTCATTCTACTATAAATGTAATTAATATTTATAGTATTCTGTTGTGTATACAGAGTTGTTTTGTCAGTGATGAATAATTAAACATTCAAGACAGAAAAAATTTGATTTTGGACAACTCCCCATATGCTTTAAAAAATTGTCTTTATTTGAAAACAGAGGAGGGTTTTTTTTTTTTTTAATTATTAACCATATAAAATTAATTAAAAGCAGCTACTTATGAAAAAAATTTGTTTACTTTCATGTTAGCCAGATGCAAATCTCACCAGCAGCATTATTTCCTTTTCTTGCCAGTAGCAACTTTTATCTTCTGCATGGGTAAACATAGAAACAAATGCTTTAAAATTTAAATAAAATTTTGGTTTATGATGTTATTTATTATTATTATTTTTAATTATTTATTTGTATTGTAACCATCACGTTTATTTGTATCGCACCAGAATATTCCGAACATTTTCATAAAAAAAGTAAAAGAAAGAAAAAAGGAGAATAAAAAAAAAAAATTAACGGTCATCATAAAAACTAAATTTTATTCAAAAATTCTGGTACAAATTTTGATTAAAATGAAGTAGTCTAAATAATATACCACTGCTCTTTAAAGAGTCAAAAGGAAAATAAAATAGTATAAATTCAGGAATCTGTTTAGGAAAAAATTGGGTCCTTTAAAGGACTCTTCACAAAATTTTTCATTTCAAAAAAGCACCCTTCACAAAATTATTTTCCCTAAAACAGGACCTTTCACAAAATTATTTTCCCTAAAACAGGATCCTTCACAAAATTCTGGGTCTTAAAAATAGGTTTTTCACAAAAATTTTCCATCTTTAAACCAAGCATTTCACAAATTAATCATTTAAAAGTAAAATCTGACCTGTCACTTTTACATATATAAAGAAAATATGTGTATTTTATATCCATATATCTTCTTAAAAATGTGTAAACAAGAACCTGAATATAACGACCATTTCAAATTCACAAAATTATGATTAGATTTTTCACAAATATAAAAAACTGTTCACAATTTCACAAAAACAGGACCCTGTGAAAAAATTCTGGACAGACCCTTGAAATTTATTTCTCTAAAAATAATTCCATTATAGAGTATGTAACCATTTATCCGGAAACCAGTTATTCAGAATGATATTTCCAATTGACTGATTTCAGAATCTTTTCAGAAAAAAGTGCCATACAGTGTCAGTTTGATATGTGTATTGCTTAGCTTGAAAACTGCAACATACATGGTATAACTTGATACCAACATCTAGGATATGAAATAGAAGCATATTTTAGTTAGGTATTGGGCTTTGTGATTTTTATGCAAAGAAAACAGAGGAATTTTTGTTTCAAAATGATTAACATAGATTGCTCTCTTCCAAACTCTAGTTAATCTTTGATTTTGTTTAGATCTGATTCTTAATCTGAGTAATCTAACTAGTAAATCTGCAGATCAGGAGCCTCAACATCAGTTCTGAGAGTCATTGTTTTTTAATCTCACTTTTCATATTATTTAGCATCTTACAAACTGCAATTTATTAATTTTTATAATACATACATATTTATAGGCATATAAAATACCTCGGAGGTTTCAGAAATTAGAAGCATTAAATTGAACAAGATTTATGCAATGATATTCTGAAATTCTTATTCTTGTAATTTTTTTTATTAAAAAAAAATGCATTTCTTATTTTGATATTCTTTGAAATAGGGTTGCTAAGCAACTAACAAAATAAAGTGGGGGAAAAAATGCATTTAAAAATTTGTAAAAAATAGGAAAATAAAGTGTTTTATATTTTCCGAACAGTTGCAAAAAAATTTCCAATAATTCAAATAATTCATTTCTAAATTCTAATCGATGTATCGGCAAATTTTCAAAGCTATTGCATATATTTAAGACCTCCATATCGAAAATTTAGTATCCGCAATTTTACGTTTAAATCCATTATTCAAATATGCGATTTTTGTTTCAGTTAAAAATGAAATTTGAAAATCGTCTGCATTCCCATAGGTAAGCATTATGACCTAAAAAGAAAGGTTCTATATTTTTCGAACAAATGAACCAAATGTAACCAAAAACTATATACTGCTAATTCCAGGTATCTTGCCAGCATACCCACCAAAAATCAACCTAATCGAATGTTTTTTGCGGCAGTTATTGCAGACAGACAGATAAACAAACGGAAACCAAAAGCTTTTTGGGTCTCCACAGTGAGCCTCAACCGACGTTTCAGAAATAATTTCATTTGAAATCAGAAACAATGCCATATGTTCTCCAAATCTGATCAAATGGATGTTGCTTTTAATACCCAACCAGTTATCCAGAATACATCTGGTCCCAACCATTCTGGATAAATGGTTCTGTACTGTATATACAGTGTCTCACATAAGTGATGGGACACTTGTGCTTTACAAAAGGAAACTAATCAAATAAATTAAAAAAACATGTACACATTTTTTTGTGGGTGTGTTTCATACTTAAATTTAGTAAAGATTATTACATAACTTACATTTTGTCAAAATATTAAAATATTAATTTAATAAAAATACAAATGTTTAGAACGGAGCAAAAAATAGCTCACATAAGTGATGGGACACCATTATATATGCAACAAAAATCGTCTGAAATAAGCAATAAAAATATTTTTTGGGGTTTTATTTTTACTTAAAAGCAATTGGCAATAATTTATAAAATCGTCTGCAGTATTTCTCTCCAGTTTGTTTTGGAATTTTTGTGTTTTTTAACTCTGTGTAGCCATGAATGCTAAACGAAAAGAAACTTCGCTTGAAATTCGAAAATTAGTTATTAATTTGCATATTGAACGTGGAAAATCTATTAGAAAAACTGCTGAAACAGTTAACTTGAGTCGTTCAACAGTTTTCAATATCATTAAACGATATAAAAAGAATCATATGATTCAGGATAAAAGAAGACCTGGCCGACCATCAAAGCTATCCAATAGAATAAAGCGAATTATCGTTCGAAATATTAAAAAAAATCCAAGAATTAGTGCTTCAAAAGTTGCTGCTGATTTACAAGCATTATATGGAATAATTGTTAATCCTGAGACTATTAGAAGGGTAATTCGATCTGCTGGATATCACGGTAGAGTAGCCAGGAAAAAATTCTTCGTAAGTGAAAAGAATAGAAAACTCAGACTAACTTTCGCAAAATCCAACATAAATAAGAATTCTGATTACTGGAATAAAGTTATATTTGCTGATGAGAGTAAATTTAATATATTTGGTTCTGACGGTAGAATCTTGGTGTGGAGAAAACCCAGGGAAGAATTTCGCAAACAGAACTTGGTACCAACAGTAAAACATGGTGGAGGAGGAGTTATGGTATGGGGGTGTATGTCGTCCGCTGGAGTTGGTAATCTTGTTTTTATTGACAGTATAATGGATCAGTACAAGTATATTAATATTTTAAAGCAAAATTTGAAATCTTCAGCACGAAAATTGAACCTTCATAACGATTTTAAATTCTACCAAGACAATGACCCCCAAGCGCACTGCTCTGAACGTTAGACTCTGGCTGCTATATAACTGTCCTGAAATAATAAAAACACCACCACAATCTGCAGACTTAAATCCCATAGAGAATATTTGACAAGAATTGGAATCAAGAATTCGCAAACACACCATTTCTTCAAAACAACAACTAAAATCGGTGCTTCAAGAAGAATGGAGTAAAATCACTCCAGAAATCACAAAAAAATTAGTCGAATCCATCCCAAAAAGATTAAATCATGTTTTAAAAGTAAAAGGAAATCCAACAAAATATTAAAACCTTTTAAAAAGTAAAATTTTTGGATAAATATTTGATGGAAAAGTAAGTGTCCCATCACTTATGTGCAGGGTTGGAAAAAAACACGTTTTTTTTTTAAAAAAACAAAAAACGTGTTTTTTTTGTTTAAAACATGTTTTAAACGTTTAAAACGTTTTTTTCTCATTCAACAGCAAATTTTGATTAAAGTGAGCAAAAATTAATAAATTAAATGTAAAGAATGAAAATATTTTTAAAAAAGAGTAAGGAAGAAAAAAATTATATAATAAATACCAAACATTAATTAACAATTAATTTTTTTATTCTAAACTAAAACATTTAATTATTAAGTTCTTTAAAAATAGTAACAAGTTTGGCAGCCTTATCAAACACCTAACCGGTTTCTAGTTTTGTTCTGTACAAAGCCAAAAGTAGAAAACACTCTTTCTAAACCAGCAGTAGAGCATACAGCTGCTTGTAATTGTTTTATGATCTGCATGACATTTTTATCGATGTGTTTTTCAAGGCTTATCCACCAAGATAAAGGTGTTATTTCTACAAAATTATCCACTTTTATTCTTGAGTAGCGAATTTATGATTGGTAACTGACAGCATAACATTTTTAGGGTTTCGTTAATCTCACGAAACCCTATTCGTCCCACTTCTCTGTCTGTCCGTCACAGAGCCGGTTCTCAGAAACTGTATAGCTAACAGACTTGAAATTTTGTGTACTTACAGCTGAATACCTACTGTCACGCTGAAAATCATAACATTTTGAAAAAATCATATTTTAATATAGAGAGATAAAAAAACTAAAAATCTAACAGCCTTTTCCTATTAAATTTAAACATTTTTCGTTATAGCAGTTGCCAACAATTTAAAAATCAACAATAAAATTCTTTCTACAATAATTAATTTTCTGCTGAAAGATTTCCACGTGAATTTCATTTGTGAATTGTCACATTGTGACATTATAAACAATAAACATGTTTTAAACATTGTTTTAAATGTAATGTTTTAAACATGTTTTAAACAGCTGTTTTAAACAAAATGTTTTAAACGTAACAACCCTGCTTATGTGAGCCATTTTTTGCTCCGTTCTGAACAATTGTATTTTTACTAAATTAATATTTTAATATTTTGACAAAATGTATGTTATGTAATAATTGTTACTAACTTTAAATATGAAACACACCCAAAAAATTTTTGCACATGTTTGTTTATTTATTTTATTGCAGTTTCTTTTTATAAAGCACAAGTGTCCCATCACTTTTGTGAGACACTGTATATTTACTTAAAAATACTTTTGATGCAAAATGGAGCAATACTTGATGCCAAATTTAAATTTTGACTCGAAATCTAAATAAAACAAACATTAACGACAGTTTATTGAAGCAATCTGTTTTCTTAGGAAGAAAAAAGAACGTGAAATAAATTTTTTTTTTGTCGATGTCTTCATTACATGTTTTTCAAAATTCCTATACATATTGTGATCTCAGTTAAAATATGCAACAAAGCATCATTCTGTTAATAACAAAATACTGCTTATTCTTTTTTTTTTCATAATTAATATTTGGTAAGCTTTAATTTTCTATATTTTTTTTGGTACTTATGGGATATAGCGGCTCCCAAGGATGAATCGTCAAGCGACCAACATATATCCACAAATTATAAAGCATTATATGATATTATAATAATATATGATATTATAATAATATATGATATGATGTATGTAACATTTCGTGACACATATGGCCTTGTTATAGTCATAGATATGATGATGATATGTACATATAAGATGTATATGATATAATGTATGACATATAAGACATATAATATATATATATATATATATATGTCATTATATATTGACATATATGACGTTTCAGTATATACAGTGGTCAATCCAGGCAAAAATTGGGGTCTATTTAGGGCCCTTTCACAAAAATCCTCTTAATAAAACAGATCCCGTCACAAAATTCCTCTTAGTAAAACAGTGTCCTTCTCAAAATTTCCCTGAAAGGAAAACTTTAGCAGGTAGACTTAAAAAAAATTGTTATTACCGTAAAATCCTGAAAGTAAGCCCCCCCTCCCACTTTTAAGCAATTTTGATTTTCTTTTCCATTCCCAAATATAAGCCCCCCCCCCCCCTCCTCTCACATAAAAAAAAAATCTATGCACAAAATTTTATTTTAAAAATCCAAGGTAGGCAATTTTCATTCTTTTGATATTTTTGACAGACTTCCACTTATGTTTTTATATGATGTTAATGAAATCCTTCCTCTCACATGAAATGTCTGTTTCCCTTCTATGCCCTCTCTAACATAAAAAGTTTAAACTGTACTTCTTTCTGCTCACTAGTAACGTAACAATTTGTAAAAAAAAATCAATCCTCTACACTGCAATCTCCCTTTCCATCCAAAATTTATGCCTCTTCTCCCTCAGCATATAAAGTTTAAAATCTAACTCTTTATAAAATAAAAATATGCTCTATTTGTTGCTCTCTACTAACAATAAATAAATAATCAGCCATTTAAATTTTCTCTCTATCACCAATATTTCTGCTTTCGCTCTTTTGCCTCCCCCCCAGCAAAAAAAATCTTTAAAACTCTATTTAAAAAATATATTCTGTCTTACATGTTGCTCTCTAGTAATAATAAGTTAATAATCAATCATATAAATTACCCTCCACTCTACTCCTCTCTCTCTCTGAAACTTACACTTCTCCTTCCTTCCCTCTCCTCTCAGGATACAAAGTTTAAAATCTTTTATTAAAAAATTTGCTGTCTAGTAACAATAAATAACTAATCAACCATTTCAATTATCGCTTTACCACCAAAATGTCCGTTTCTTTCACTTAGCTAACCCCTATCAAAAATAAATAAATAAATAAACTATTTATTAAAAAAATCTTCTGTCCTCTTTGTTGCTCTTTATTAACAATAAATAAATAACGAATCATCTAAATTACAAAGTCCTTCCATCGAAATTCATATTTCCCTCTCACCCAAAGAGTACAAGTTTGTGTGCTGAGGGGAGGGGGGGGAGGAAGAACCATATTTTTAGGGGTGTGAGGGGGGGAGAAGCAATTTAGATAATTATTTCATTATAGTTGCAAGAAAGTTCTAAATAGATAAAAAAAAACTTTTAAAGTATGCATTGGTTGGGGGGGGGGGGAGAGACAAAGGAAATAAAGAGGACTTTTTGGAAGGGAGGAGGGTATAATGTAGATCGTTATTTAAATATTGCTGGGAAAAAATCACAAATAGACCAGAAAAAATTAAGAAGAAAACTATGCATTTTTGGTACCAGAGGGGGGGCAAAGGGGGGAAACAGTAATTTTGAGAGCAGATTTAGATTATTGATTATTTATTGTTACAATAAAATAAGAAATAAAGAAAAATATTAAAAACTAAATTTTTTTGCTGGGGGAAGGGGGGCAGGATTTTAGGGTTTTATTTATTTTTTAATCTGTCGAAATACGGAAGACTCTCACTCTTTTTTTTTTTTTTTTTTTACAGATTTTAAATTTTACGTGACGCATTTGGAGGGGGGAGGGATCTTCATAAGATAAGGTTGGGGGGGGGGGCAGGGGGGAGAAGCAGGGATTTTAGTAGGATGGATTAATTTAGGTGGTGGGTTGGAGTTATTTATTTTTAATATAGAGTATTTAATAAGTCTGAAAAGAAGTTTAAAATTAAAAAGTATAAAGGTTAAACTATGCATTTTTGGTACCAATAGATAGATAGTATTTATTGTTACAATAAAATATGAAATAAAGAAAAATATTTAAAAAATGATTTTTACTTTTATTTATTTTTTTTTTTTGGGGGGGGGGGGGGGCAGGATTTTAGGGTTGATAATTTATTTTATTTTATTATTATTATTATTATTTTTAATCGGCCGAAATACGGAACATTCTCGCCCCCTTTTTTAGTTCTAAATTTATGATAAAAACAGGTTTTTAAATGATTTTTAGAAAAAATCCGGATTATAAGCCCCCCCTCCCAAATTTAACCTTTTTTTATTTTGAAAAAGGGGGAGCTTACAATCGGGATTTTATGGTAATAGTTTGAATATTTGAGTAACGGAATTTGATCTTTCGTTACAAAATGTTAATTTTCACAAAAATATAATACATTTTACAAAAATAACTTTTACTTTTGTCAAAATGAGCGGGCCCCGCCAAAAAAAACTGCATCGACCCTGATTTATATTTGTTTGTTTGTTTCAGATTGTAGTAAATTAAATTTCATTTTAATGGTTTGGCAGATTTATTTAAAGCTTGAAAAAAATGTTTATATATATTTTTTTCCTTTGTATGTGCATAATTAAATAACAATTTAATCCAGACAGATTAAAAACCTAGTAATATAATAATCTAATCTCTACATACTTTTTTTGCCAATTGAAGGATGCTTATTATATTTGTTGTGATTAGAATATGATTTTTAATGTGATGCACTGTAAAAAATACATTCTAATTGTTATACTGTGCTGTGATATTTGTATCATTAAAACATAGTTATATTAACCCTTTCAAGGGCAGTGGTATGTTTATGAAACCACTTAATTTTAATTCGCAAATGCCACAATGGCACCAGAATTTTAGTATACTATTTTCTATTTATAAATATAGCTTCTTCTTATTTCCAAATAAATGTGTACCTAAATTCCAGTGTCAATCATTCATTTCAACATTTTAAGAATGGAAGTGCTTTGCCCCTTAATGGTGCTATACAGCGATTCTTGTCTGGCTAGTTGCGATATTCCACATGATTACCATAGTTGCCAATTGCTGCGATTTTTTTTTTGGCACCACTTTTTACATATTACAGGGGTCTGTCCAGATTTTCTCCCAGGGTCCTGTTTTTGTGAAATTGTGAACAGCTTTTAACATTTGTGAAAAATCTAATAATAATTTTGTTAATTTGAAATGATCGTTAATTCTGGTCCTTGTTTATACATTTTCATATGTATGCAAAATATACATATTGTTGTGAGCTCGGGGTTCAAAAGGACTGATGCCAATATATAAGAACAATCAAAAGGCTTTATTCACTATAAACAGTGCAATACGAACACCAATATCTTCTGAAAATTACAAGATATTCAGTAATCTTCAAATCCAATAAAAGCACAGCAAAATTTCACACAGAAACAATGCGTTCAATACGACGTATCAACGACAAAATCGATCCGAGAAACACAGTTCTCAATGCAAAGCCTCTCGTATAAATTCAATCGCAGTTGACAGACAACTAACTAACTGAACTGGTGGAGGTCCCTTATATAGACTTCAGAGATCTTTCCAGATTATTCCAGGGCTTTCTAATGCTAGAAATTAACAGAAGGTCCTTCAACTCTCGATAGAGTACTCCAAACGTGAAAGGATCCCAATGTAAATGTATAAGGGAGGGTAGCACAAAAAGTCGCCAAATCCGTCGCCAACTTGGCGATATATCGCCAAATTTGGCGACAAAAATAAGTCGCCAAAACCATCGCCAACTTGGCGATAAACCCATTCCTTGGCGATTTTTCCATAGACTTCCATTATAAAGATGAGGGTGTAAGGTTGTTTTCCTTGCAAACCATCTGAGGCCTTTAGCATTGAGTTACATGATGCTCAATAGGAAATACATTAATAATACTGCAATTTTCACAATAATGAAATAAAATAAATTTAAACAAATGGAATATTTACAGATATATACAAAATTCATAACATTGCCCCCCTCTCAAGGACTGCACGTCCCGGGCAGTTCAACCTTTGATCGGAAAGCAAACCCGTTGCCAACAAATGCTATACTATTCAAAACACTTAAAGCAAACATGCAAAATAACCATTAAACACATTCATAATGCTGAATTATACAAAATATACACTTATTTAAAAAAAAAAATAAATTAAAGCATAGACATCATTACATACAAGTATTTAAATAATAATAACAATGATAATGATAAGCAAAAGAAATTTTTACATTAACTTATATACAAGACCATGGTCATACTAATTTACATTATTTACATTACACTATTTACAATCAATGAACTAAGTATTATGGCCATAGTATGGAGCCAGCCTGTCGTAATGAACGACTCTAGGCTTCGAACTTGGTGATTTTCGGATCCGAATTACGACATCGTTCAGTCTGTTTAGGACTGTATAAGGACCGTCCCAGTGTGATTGCAGTTTGGGAGAAAGTCCTTTACGTCGAGTCGGATTATAAAACCAAACCTTGTCACCTTCTTTGAATTGATGTCCCGTGGCTTTCGTGTCGTACCTGGTCTTCATCTTCTCCGTCTGTATATTGATCCGCTCTCGAGCCAAGTTGTGGACGTCTTCAAATCGTGCCTGGAGATTCTGCACGTATCCCTCTGGCGATGAAGGCGCATCTGGAGGGCGACCAAAAATCAGATCACAAGGTAGACGAAGATCACGACTGAAAAGCATCTGAGACGGGGAATAGCCGGTTGTTTCATGGATGGCGCTGCGATAGGCGAGAAGAAACAAGGGAAGTTTTTGGTCCCAGTCTTGTTGGTTTCTTGAGACTAGCAGTGAGAGATTGTTGAAGATGGTACGATTAAATCTCTCAACCATGCCATCCGATTGTGGATGTAAAGGCGTCGTCCTAGTTTTGTCCATTCCGAGAAGTTGACAGAGACCCTCAATCACAGCAGAGATGAAATTTCTCCCCTGGTCAGAATGCATTTGAAGGGGGACTCCATACCTGGATATCCACTGGTGTACCAAGGCATCAGCAACCGTAGAAGCTTCTTGATCAGGGGTGGCATAAACTTCAGGCCATTTCGTTAAATAGTCTATGACAACAAGGAGGTATTTGTTGCCATCAGCACTTCTTGGCAGAGGGCCTAGGATGTCAAGGGCGATGCGTTCGAAAGGTGCTCCTACATTGTAGAGATGTAGTCTTCCTCGGCTACGTTTCTTTGGTCCTTTTCGAGCTGCACATGCATTGCAAGATTTGCACCATCGTTCGACGTCAGCTCTCGCTTTTCCCCAGAAGAAGCGCTCTCGGACTCTATGTAATGTTGTCATGACTCCAAAATGGCCAACAGTGGGACTGCCATGTAATTCCTTCAGGACCTCTGGTATTCGGGATCGAGGAAGTACCAACTGCCACCGAGATGTCTTCCCATCTTCCGATTTGAATTTTCGGAACAGGACACCATTCCTGACGTGGAGGGAGTTCCAAAGAGCCCAATATTGCTTCGTCGTAGGACTGTAAGTCGAGATGTCTTTCCAACTGGGCTTCGTGCTAGAAGATTCTAATAACTCCAAGATTGGTTTGATCTCAGAGTCTGCCATTTGATCTTCTCGAATCTTCTCATCACTCCAGGGATCTGGTGGCGTCAATAGTGAAGTCTTCGTCTGGCGTATGACATATTCGGGATTATACTTGCTCTCTGCTCTGGAACAATAGCGACAGCTCTCGGGACACTGTCTTCTTGATAGGGCATCGGCGTTTCCATGCGATGAGCCTTTGCGATGCCTGATGTCAAAGTCGTATTCCTGGAGCCGTTGTATCCATCTGGCTACTTGGCCCTCTGGGTTCTTAAAATTCATCAGCCATGTTAGGGATGCGTGATCAGTACGAAGGAGAAATTTCCTGCCATAGAGATAGTGATGGAAGTGTTCTATGGCTTTCACTATAGCTAATAACTCCTTACGAGTGACGCAATAATTCCGCTCTGGTTTCGATAAACATTTGCTCCAGTATGCTACGACTCATTCTTGGCCATCTATTTCTTGGGAAAGTACAGCGCCGACACTTTCATGACTGGCATCCGTGTCCACAATGAACTGTTTCTCGGGGTGCGGATAGGTAAGGACTGGAGAGGATGTGAGAGCTTCTTTCAGCCGCTGGAAGGAATTCTCGCATTCTTGTGTCCATAGAAACTTCTGCTTGCTTTCAGTGAGCCTATGCAATGGTCTTGCGATGTTGGAGAATCCCTGGACAAACTTTCTGTAATAAGTGCATAGTCCCAGAAAGCTTCGCAACTGATGGACATTTTCCGGACGCTTCCAGTTCTTTACTGCGGACACTTTTTCAGGATCTGTTCGAACACCTTCAGCTGAAATGATGTGTCCTAGATAATTTACTTCCCGTTGGAAGAACTTGCATTTCAAAGGGTTCAGCTTTAAATTCGCCGCTCTCAACTTCGTTAACACTTTTCGAATATTTTCTAGATGTTCTTCAAACGTGCGGCCACCAATGATGACGTCGTCTAGGTAGATGAGACAAGCTTCAAAAGTCAGGCCTTTTAACACTGTCTCCATGAGGCGCTCGAACGTTGCTGGAGCATTGCAGAGCCCGAACGGCATAACTTTGAATTGCCAAAGTCCTTGTCCATTAGTAAATGCGGTCTTCTCTTTGTCATCAGGATGGATCTCTACTTGCAAATATCCACTCTTCAAATCCAGTGTGGAAAACCATTTATGCCCTGAAAGAGTATCTAGCGTGTCGTCTATTCTTGGTAGAGGATAGCTGTCCTTCTTCGTGATATCATTAAGTTTACGATAATCCACACAAAATCTTGTGGAGCCATCTTTCTTTCGGACCAACACGATGGGAGAGGCCCACGGACTTGATGACGTTTCGATGATGTCACTATCCTGCATCTCTCGTAAGAGCATAGAAACCTCTTCTTGTTTTGCGAACGGCAAGCGTCTTGGATGCTGTTTAATCGGTGGATGGTCGGCAGTATCAATTCTATGACGTGTCAGAGAAGTGCGACCTATATCATTCTCGTTTTGTGAAAATACATCCTTAAATTCCTGGAACAGTCTTTCTGCGGCATGTCTCTGTTCAGGAGATAAATTTTCATTTCGTCCAATTACAGGTGTTAAACTTGTAGGCGGCTCCGATAATGTCAAGCTCGGGTCTTTGCAAACACAGGTGACTGGAGCACAGGTTGCAAGCACTTCACCTTTCTGGATAATTCTAGACTTTTCACTTACGTTCGCAATCCTCACAGGTATCACATCTCTCGACAGATCTACCAACGCTGATGCCATTAGCACTCCCTTTGGACTCTTCTCAGGATATCCAGTCAAGCCATACTGGAAAATTCTTTCGTTTCCAGTTAATCCAGGTATCATCATTTCGGTCGGAGGAGGGATGATAACATCTGCCTTGGCTGTGATCCGTTGAATAGACCCGGACTCATTTCCAAGTTTGAAAATAGTGACATCTTCTTGAGCAGAGCGTAACTCATTATTCTTAAAGTCCAGTGTAAATCTATGCTCTTTTAAAAAGTCCAGTCCGAGTATGAAAGGGTCTGAAATATCGGCCACGTAGACTGTATGGCAATAAGCGGCGTTCCCAAACTTTATTTTCAGTGTCATTCTTCCATGTATATCGATCTTATCTCCGGTCACAGTTTGAAGAATAACATGCGGCGGGGTGCAAAAGAGTTTTTCTTTCAGCCGCTGAGCTAGATCTTTCCGAATGATGGTCACATTGGCTCCTGTATCTATGATCATATTACAGGGCAAATCATTCACGCTTCCGACTAGAAAAACTCCATTCTCGCCGCAACTTCTTGCAGAAATTTCACATACTTGAAAATGGGGCTTCTCAAAATCTGGCAACCTCCGCCCCGCAAGATGGCCATTAATCAGTTTTCCTGCTCCTCCGTTAGCGGGTGAGATATTACCTTCGGTGCTGGGTCGTCTTGGGCAGTCGATTTGGATATGGCCTTCTCCACCGCATTTCCAGCACTTGATCTTCTTGTAAGGTTTGTTGGCCATTAAGGAGTTTATCTGTCTCATTATGTCCTTCATCTGCTGCTGTAAGCGTTCCACAGCTCTATCCGCCGTCTGAGGCAGGTTGGCTGCTCGCACAAAGTGTCGATCTTTCCTAGTAGCTTGCTGGGCTGCCTCGAATTTCAGAGCGTAAACCAAAGCCCCTTTTAAATCATTGAGATCTGCAATCCGGAGTGCTGTCTGGATCTCAGGGTCACGCACACCATCGATGAAATGTTGCAGAGCTAAACTTTCTCTAGTTTCAGTCAGGCAGTCAGGATGAGCAAGATGGGAAAGTCTCTCGACATCCGTAGCAAGCTCTTGCAGGGATTCAGTGGATTTCTGCTGTCGAGATTTGAGCTGGAGTCTGCTATATTCCTTCATGCATTTCTCGCCAAAGCGCAATTCTAAGGCACTGACGAGCGTTTCAAAATCCAGCGGTTCATTTGCAGGCAAAGTCTGTAGGACGTCGGCAGCATCAGCTCGTAGAGAAGCAGCTAACTGGCAAGCCTTTGTCTGGGAATCCCATCCATTGGCGTCCACTACGATCCCAAATTGTGTCTTAAAAACTGGCCAGGAGGATTTGCCGTCATAGGTCGAAAGTTTAATAAAGGCCCGAGGAAGCATATCTGGATACTTGAAATCTTCGGAAAAGTTTACGGCAGTTATCTTCTGTTTCTTGACTTTTTCCAAATCTTTTTTTACATTCTCTATGCTTTCTTCAATGGTCTTGGCGATCTTTTGAACTTTTCCTTCTACTCTTTCTTCTACGGTTTTCGCTGTCATTTGAACTTCTTCTATGGTTTTGGCTGTCATTTGAACATTTTCTTCTATTTCTTGAAACCTTCCTTCAAATTTATTTTCTACGGAGTCAATTCTTTCATTTAAAGATGTTATTTTATCCTCTATCAGATCTTTCAACTCACCAAGGTTGGTTGACATATCTTTTTTTATTTCTTCCGACATTTCCTTCATTTCAGCCTGATTCGCAGTCATTTTCTCATCCATCGCTGACATTTCCTCCTTCATTTCAGCCTGGTTCACAGTCATTTTCTCATCTATCGCTGACATTTCCTTCTTCATTTCTTCTGACATTTCCTTCATTTCAGCCTGGTTCGCAGTCATTTTCTCATCTATCGCTGACATATCCTTCTTCATTTCTTCCTGGTTCGCAGTCTTTTTCTCATCCATCGCTGACATATCCTTCTTCATTTCTTCTTTCATCTCGCCAAGGTTGGTTGACATCTCAGCCTGATTCGCAGCTAATTTCTCCAATAATTGTTTCAGCTCACCCTCCATTGCTCTGGTGATCGGCATTCAATCCCACTTCTGACACCAAATGTTGTGAGCTCGGGGTTCAAAAGGACTGATGCCAATATATAAGAACAATAAAAAGGCTTTATTCACTATAAACAGTGCAATACGAACACCAATATCTTCTGAAAATTACAAGATATTCAGTAATCTTCAAATCCAATAAAAGCACAGCAAAATTTCACACAGAAACAATGCGTTCAATACGACGTATCAACGACAAAATCGATCCGAGAAACACAGTTCTCAATGCAAAGCCTCTCGTATGAATTCAATCGCAGTTGACAGACAACTAACTAACTGAACTGGTGGAGGTCCCTTATATAGACTTCAGAGATCTTTCCAGATTATTCCAGGGCTTTCTAATGCTAGAAATTACCAGAAGGTCCTTCAACTCTCGATAGAGTACTCCAAACGTGAAAGGATCCCAATGTAAATGTATAAGGGGTGGTAGCACAAAAAGTCGCCAAATCCGTCGCCAACTTGGCGACATTTGGCGATATATCGCCAAATTTGGCGACAAAAATAAGTCGCCAAAACCATCGCCAACTTGGCGATAAACCCATTCCTTGGCGATTTTTCCATAGACTTCCATTATAAAGATGAGGGTGTAAGGTTGTTTTCCTTGCAAACCATCTGAGGCCTTTAGCATTGAGTTACATGATGCTCAATAGGAAATACATTAGTAATACTGCAATTTTCACAATAATGAAATAAAATAAATTTAAACAAATGGAATATTTACAGATATATACAAAATTCATAACAATATTTTCTTCATATATGTAAAAGTGACAGTCAGTTTTTACTTTTAAATGATTAAATTTGTGAAAGGTTCAGTTTGGAGAAGGAAAAGTTTTGTGAAAGGTCTATTTTTAAGACAAAGAATTTTGTGAGGGGTGTTGTTTTGAAATGACAAATTTTGTGAAGTGTCCTGTTTTGAAATTTTAAAAAATGTAAAGGGTCCTCAGAGTTTTCCCCAGTTTTAAGAAAGGGCAGGGTGCTGCTGGTGAGAAAAAGGCTCTTTTCGGATTCTTAAGGGCACTTTTTTTTTATTGTTAAAGGTATTCTTTTGGTTTTTAAAGCCACTTTTAATATTTAAAAATCAGGGCACTGTTTTCAAGACAACATTGAGTCAATTTTTACTATGAAAGCAAATTTTTTAATGCAAAAATAAGGAAGGAATTTTTTTTTTTACTGAGGGCAAGAAGGGTGCTAATTTGTTTTTACTGGGGGGAAAGAAGGGTGCTAATTTTTTTATTAGGAGCAAGAAGGGTGCTAATTTGTTTTTACTGGGGGGAAAGAAGGGTGCTAATTTTTTATCAGAGGCAAGAAGGGTACTATTTTGTAAACCAAAGGGCAGGCAGGGTGCAGCACCCTTCTGAAACTGACTGGGGAAAACTCTGCGTCTAGGTCCTTTAAAGGACCTTTCTTTTCTAAAGAAATCCCTGATACAGCAATCTTTTCCTTATTTAGTTGTAGACTTCTATGATTATATAAAGCAAAGATTTTTTTTTTTCAGTAAAAGTGTCAGGAAAAAATTGTAGCAGTTAGCAGCTATGGATTATGCACTACTCAATACAATTGGTAAAATTTGCTTTTCATGGTCAGAAATTTGAGATCTGATATGAACATACTATGTTTCAAAAGCAATTTTTCTTAATTTTAACTTGGGACATTTAAATGTACGAATACATGTTTCATAATATAATTATCAAATTTGGTTTTCACCATCAAAATATTGATATCTAATACATACACACTACTTTTTAAAAATTCTTTTCCTAAATCTGAAGTTTATTATTATTATTCTTTTTTTTTTTTTAAGGAATAAATTTCTAAATTTAATGTCTTAAAGCTTTTTAATATTTATTGAGAAATTTTGTAAAAATGTATTATGTACATATTGAATTAAAAAAGTTTCTTACGGTGAAAGTCAAATTTTGAAAATTGTAATTAGGTAATGAGTAATCTTATGGTAATGAGTAATCTTATGTTTGAATTTCTTCAGCGGCAAAGAAATTAAACTTAAACTAATTAAGCTCTTTGCTGTTAGGTTTGTTTACAAGTGATTTTCTGATGTGTAAAGAGAAAATCTGTTTAATTAGAGAGTTTGCTTTAAATGTACATGACGTGATTCTGACATATCTGTTGGATTGTGTATGTTTATACATTATACACCTTGCACTTTCTAATATAATATTTAAATAGATATATTATGTCTGTGTGTAGGGAGTGTTGTGCAGTATGATTGTTGAAGATCGCGATAGTAAAAAGGTTGATAAAACATCTAATTTTACCAGATGCGCTGAGGGTAAAAAATTTGGTACTTATTCCTTATAGGGGCCTGGGCATTTTTTTAAAAGAAGGAGCAATTCAGGCTTCAGAAAATAAGATTAGTTGCCAAACGACATAAACAGCTATGTAAAAATATCTGTTGAACTTTTATGCTAGTTTATATATGTATTTTTTTTAAAATGTCACTAATTTAGTTACATGTATTAGATAAATTACTTTGTATATAAAAATAGATAAATGGCTTCTATATATTAAATAAATTATATAAATATTGAAAAAAATTGCTTGTGTGTAAGAAACAGTGAATAAAATTGCCTGAGTGAAAATATTCCTTCTCTTGCCAAGGTCATTTTCTCTTATCTCACCAAGATCCCTAACAAACAGGTACCAAAAATGTTTAATTTGTTATTTAATCTATAGTCCCATACATAATAACATTAGCCTTTTCTTTTTAGATACTTAGATTTGTCTTGTGGGAAAGACACCTTCTGGAACTACTATTAAAAAAAAGAAGAAGAAGAAGAAACCAGGAGATATTCTTTTGTACTAAGTTATAAATAGTATTTCTACATAATTTGTCCACAATGCCAGAAATTGGTAAACTAGAAGAAAGATTTTCACTCGAAAAAATGGAAGTACATTGGAAAATTCCAAATTTTCTCTCTTTGGACGATGATACCCATTATTCTTCAGATTTCAAATTTCTTACTATGAATTGGCATTTAGAAATTTATCCAGATCCATTTCGAGATTGTAAAGACCACATAGGTTTATCTTTGGTAGGTGATGATGTTGAATTACCATCTTGTAACATAGTGGGCACATTTGGTATAAAAAAGGCTGATGGCTTAATGACTGGTATTAGATCTTTCACACATGATTTTTGTTCTGATAATGAATTAGAAGCTGATAAGTTTTTCACTAGAAGTGCTTTGCAAGAGCATGAATCTGAACTGATGCCATCGAATACTTTAACCATCATCTGTAAACTCAAGCATTTAAGTGATAAAAGTGGTTCCTTGAAATTCAAAGGTAATTATATGTTTATTCCTTGCTTAATTTTGTTATATAATAATAATAAATTACTCTTTCAAATAAATCACGAGAAAAAAATTTAACAAAGCGTTGTAGAAAAATAATAAAGTGAATTAGTAAAACAAAAACGAACAGTGATAAAAATAAACTCTTCTAAGCTTGTCCAATTCAGAAAAATCTAAGTCAGCAAGTTCTTTAAAATAGGTTGCTTGATATAATGTAAAGAATGAAAAAGAGAAATGAGAATAAAAGTAATAATTAATTATACATTAAAACAAATTAAGAATTTACATAACACAGCACTTAACAATCCATTTAGCATGCATTAAAAAATGTGTTATTGTGGTTAACAGCTAAAACAGTGGCTAGATAGTTTACTATTAAACTCCAATTGAATTTATTTGAACATTAATTAAATAAAACATCAAATTTGGCACCAAAAGCTAAGCCCAAGTGGCGCTATTTTGAAAATTTAGTCTAAATGCCCATATAGACATAAATATACAATTACAGAGTGCGTTCAGGCTTTTAAGTTATTAGGAATTCTTTATTTTCAATATAAAATTTTGAAAAACCTACTCCAACCCCCCCCCCCCCCTTGCCAAATAAAAAATCTGAAAAAGTATTTATTTTTGTTTTTGTGGTCCTTAATTTTCTAATCCTCATTTCAGGTCCCCAAAAGTCTTCATTTTTACAACAGTATGAAATGAATTATTCTGCATTTCAGCATATTTGTGCTTTTCAAAAGATTTCATAGAAATTCCTCCTCATGTAAATTTCTGCTTCCCTCTTTTGCCACATTCAACATACAAAGTTTTAAATCTTTAAAACTGCTTAGTTTATATTTTAAAAATGCACCTTATTTATTGCTTTTCTGTAAAAATAAATAATAAATTAACTTATACTCATCTTTTGTCCTTGAGCAACATACAAAATTAAAAATCTTTTTAACTCTTTTATTTTTCTGCCATATAATGAACCATCTAAATTCTTCTTCTTAAATTTTTGCTTCCCTCTTTCTTGTATCTTTGTACGTCCTCTCCCAAGCCCACAAAGTTTTAAAAAAAAATCTGGCCTGTTTATGACTTTGCAGTAATAAATATATTAATCTATCTATCATCTAAATCCCTTACACTGAGATTTTTGATTCACTCTGTTGCCATTATCTCTCTCACAACATATAAAGTTTTAAAATGTTTTCAACATTGTAATCTTTTGAAAGTTTTCTGGCCTATTACTTTAAGGTGGCCCAAGACACAAAAATTTATTGCTTTTATTTTATATTTTTGCACTCTTGTTTTTCCCCTTTGATATGTATAGTTATATATAGTATTCTTTTTAAAATGTAAATTCTTTAAAAATGAATTAAAAATTATTAATTTTAGCAATATTTAAAAAATTGATATATTTTCCGAAAAAATAGTTATTTTTGTATAGTTGAGTACAGACAAGAACAAACATTAAATTTGTCTTCAGGATTTGCCAAAATGCATAGTCAAGAAAATTTAATTGCTTTTCAATGAAAAAAGGTCATTTTTATGTGTACTTTTTACTATGAGAATCACATTTTCACAATTTTCTCCTAAAACAAACTAAATTGTAGACAAATTAATAAATTTATAACTGAAAATAATTGTACGAAGTCTCATAATTTTTTGTTTCATAGAAATTTTGATATATCAATTAAATTTGTGGAAGCCAGGGGTCGGAAGTAGCACGCTACAAGTAGCTAAACTACAGTAGTCGCTACTTTTTACAGTAGTTTGTACTGTAGCACGCTATATTTTAAACAATGTAGTGTAGCGAGTAGCACAATACAAAATATCAGTAGTTTGTAGTGAAAACCTGTGCTATTTTTTATGTTACTTCACAGGGGAAAATGTCCTGTTCTGCAAATCACGTGGCTGAAACTTGCTTCATTTGTGCAAAATTTGTTCTGCTCAACAATTTGTTATTGTCAACTGCAGTGTATAGCAACACATCTCATAAAATCATAGATTTTTTCCATTGACACTTGCTGCTAAAATCGAGAACTAACCCACCAAAAGAATTAATTTTCTTGCTGGCAACACTTGTCTACTTACTCGTTATTAGGTCTTCATGTTTTAACGCCGGGTTTCTTATTATTCGGAATTGCTTTATTTATATGTATTTATTTCTTGTTTGCATTTAGAGTTGATTTTCTGTAATTTTCTATATTATAACATCTCTCTTAATTTTGCTACGAAATTTGTAATGTGTGTATAAACTAACATTTTGCAGACGAACACAAAATATTTTCTTGTATGTTTTTGTAAACATTTTCTTTCTTAATTTTTTTAATGTAAAGCATACATATTTCTTAAAATAATGTATTAAAATCAAATACAACATTTGCTAAATGGTACACACATTAAAATCATTAAAATCGTGAATTTAAAAACACATTTAAAAATAATCTACGTTTCGTTTCGCTTCTGCGAACATCATCAGGATGTTACAAACAAGTCTAAAATGTCAAAATGGGCATAAACGTCTGAGAGTCCTGGAGAAAACTTGATCTGAGAGTGTGCAAATGTCACCAAGTTCCCATGGTAACCAAATGGATCAAACCACCATAGTGTAAAAAGGGGGGGGGTGGAAGACACAAAATGAACAGATTGTATTAATGGATTATAACATATTATGCCAGATTTTATGAATGTTATAAGATAAATTATTGTTACATGTATGCTGCCCAAGCTTAATAATTGTAAGGGACTCTAAAATTTTATTAACATAAGGATTCTTGCATGGGATTATGATTCTAGCCTCATCAAAGCCAACTTTACTATCTTCATTTGAAAAATAAAACCTTGTGAGAGCTGTACACTGTACAGACGTTTATGCCCATTTTGACATTTTAGACTTGTTTGTAACATCCTGATGATGTTCTCAGAAGCGAAACGAAACATAGATTATTTTTAAATGTGTTTGTAAATTCATGATTTTAATGTGTGTACCATTTAGCAAATGTTGTATTTGTTTTTAATACATTATTTTAGTTATATATTATGGTGCAACTGTCCTATTTTTAATTACATACATATTTCTTTTTAAAAATTGTGGGACTCAAAAGTAGTTTTATAAGACTACATTTGTAGAAGCAGTTTTAAAGTCTTTTACTCTTTTAAAATATTTTCTGTTGTAAAAGTGTATTAATAAAAACATGTTTATTATCAAATATTGTTTTCTCATGAACATTAAATTTATTTTCAGAGCTGGAAACGCTATCGGAGAATTTGAAGAGTCTTTCCAAAAATAAAGACAGCTGTGATGTCATCCTGAAAGTCAAAGGGAAAGAATTTCGTGCACACAAGGCCATTTTAATTGCTCGTTCGTCAGTATTTGCCGCCATGTTTGAGCACGATACATCGGAGAAACGAACGGGCATCATAGATATACCAGACTGTGATCCAGATTCTTTCTGTGAATTCTTAGATTATTTATATTGCGGTAAAGTAGAAGATATTTCGTTCTCTAGTACTCTGCACTTGTATAAGATTTCGGACAAATATAATATCCAGGAGCTGAAATCTTTCTGTGTTGAATTCATGGAACAGAACTTGACTGAAGAAAACATATGTGATGCCGTAATACTGGCAGACTTGTATGATGAGACAAAGTTGATGTCTACAGCTCAGGCCTTTTTCAATAAGAATTTGAGCAAAGTTGTAGTGGCAACTGCTTGGGAAAATTTAATGAAAA
Source organism: Maratus michaelseni (assembly GCA_963931845.1). NCBI lineage: Eukaryota > Metazoa > Arthropoda > Arachnida > Araneae > Salticidae > Maratus > Maratus michaelseni. Next base: position 23,153 of record CAWVPG010000067.1, on the reverse strand, counting down.
ATAACTATCACTTGGCTAATAAACTTATAATAGAGATGTCATCAAAAGTTAAAATCATAGATTGATAATTCAAATGAAAAATCAATGACACAAAAAGAAAAAAAACAATCTTCAGGGCTTTCGAAGAGTTTTTAAATTCTATTTGTTCTACCTGAGTGTAATTTTTACTAAGAAAATCAAGATGAAATTTTATTTTAAATGAAAAGTTGCCTATACTTCTGTAAAGCCTGTGTTTCTGTTATTTCACCTTTTGTCAGTTATCGCACAGAATTTTTATAAGAGTTTTTTATGTGATAATACACATAGAAGTTGAGAGATATGAAGTCAAAAAAACTTTTTTCTAACTTAATAAGCCTTTATTTGCATGGTCCGATATTCAAAACTTTATTGGGAAATAAATAATGAAAATATTAAAGTGTTAGAAAATGAAAATATGAAGTGTTGCATTTTCCTATGTGCATCTTAAATATTTGTATGTATTGGATGAACTAAAAGCCTTAGTCTATCTGCATTTATTTTGAAGAAAACGATATTTTATATACACCTTTTTCTTACAAAACTATTACGATTTGAAAACTATCTTTGTGGCAGCTTTTTTTAAGTTGCATATAGCTCGTACTTTAATGCAAATCTTATAATTTGTGCGCCAGACTGAAAAATATTTTCAGATTCCATTTTGTTATGATGTAACTTTTTTTTTTCCACTGTGTGTAATTATTTTCTAAATAAATACTAAATATGTATTTCTTTTCTTTTCTTTTTCTTTTAAAATATTATACACTATAAGGTTTTTTGAAAAATTATTTTTTTTTACCTAGTTTTTCCAACTGCTAGAATTTTTGGTACTTCTCCATTATCCCATCGACCACTTTTCATAACAAAAAAATTCACCAAACTATAAAATTTAATGCCAAAAATGCAATCACATTCACTTGACATGAGAAGCATTACATATGTTTGTTATGTCATCAAGTTGTTTTTAATTCAACGTTTCCCTGTATTTTTCATTATTTTTTTACTGAATTATTAGTTATTTTGTTAATTAAAATAACAATTGCGTCCTTAAACAGCAGTACTATGATATTGAAAGAGAAAAACATTGAAAAAATGTTGTGATGCATAATTACGTGCAATAGATCAGTATCAACTGATGTCACAAACATTTTTTCACCAGCCGAGAAGGATAATTAAGAAAAATAATGCAAATAAATAAATATCCAAGATTTGTTTTTTTCTGTTTTCATTAATATATATATATATATATATTTGTTTTGTTTAAACTTATTGTTCGTTGACACTTTGGTGAGTGGGGCTTTTCTGAATTTCTTGTATTTTATTTATTTATTTATTTTGATATCCCAATGGCAACATTCTTCCATTTGTTTATTTGTCGTTACAGTTTGGCGAGAGTTTTTTGTTATGAAAAGTGGTCGACGGGATTATGGTGAAGTACTGAATTTCTTTTGTTTAAACAGTTTGCAAAACATTTTATTATTGAATAATTAATTCACTGGATACACTTAAGGAAATGTTGATTAACTATATTCTCTTCGACAGAATATGTAAAAAAATGTGAATTATGGAACTATTATTTTACCTTCCTTGGTATGTTATAGATATGTGGTTGTTGACTGTCTGTGGCCGGCTGATCTATTGAGTATTTATTTAGTGGATACATTGCATATGCAAGTACTGATTTGTTTCTTGGCAAGCTAACATGAAATTAAAATGCAACAAATGATACTTTTCAGGAGAACATATTTTTATTAGTAAAAAAGAACATCAGTTATTTAAATAATACAGATGTCTAATTATCAAGAAGGGATGGCCTCAAAAACTTTACAGTTCGAGTGTTACAATACATTCATATATTTTAAACATTTCTTGGCTCAAGTCATGACACAATTAAACATACCAACTTAAGAACGTTAGGTTAAAATAGAATAGTTGTGAAAAATCCAGCACTGCCACTTGGCAAGGCTTATCATGTCTTTGAAATAAAAAAGAGACTGCAGTAAACCTAAACATTAATACAAATAATAATTATCTTGTTTATAATATGTCATCGTATAAATACTTAAGAGAGAATAAATAAAATATATATATGCTATCTCATTCAATTTAAGACTGTAATTTTTGATTATTTAAAAATTGCATCCAGGACCTGACTTAGAGAGTATGTATAGCCTCAGGGCAAGCATCATTCGGGGGTCCCTCTTTCTATCTATCCATAGGAAATTTTCTTGAATTACACTGAAGTGACTAAATTGCATACATAAATTTCATACTAGGTACTATTTATATTTGTATACAGGGTATCATAATAAAGATAAGAGATGATAAAATATATTTTTTTTGTATAGGAATATAAGGGCTTATGTGAGCCATTGAAACGTTAATGCAGGAATTTCTATCATTCTTGGCTATTTGTCATAATATATATATGTCATAACATGTCTAAAAGAAAAATGTTGCCAATTGGTCATCATTAAAAGATTTAATTTGCCTTTTTGCGAGGATAATGTCAGTAATGAATTTCTCTTGAAAACAATGGATTACTTAGTTGTTACAGTAAAGTTTTAATAATCAGCTTTATGATGATGTAGTTGGTTATTTTTTTAGTGGAGAGGAGGGGGGGGGGCATAGCATACAGAAGCTAGGGAGGAGGGCCACCTCCCACATAAAGTTTTACAAAAGTAAGTATTTTGGTACTTTTGGGCAATTTTTAACATTTGGCTGCCTTTTAACACTAGAATGACGGTGAGGGCCCATTTTAGCCCCTATCAAAAGAAAAATTGTCGATTTGAACCGGATATTTCTTCATACAATAAGTTAAATATACATTGCACAAAAATAAGTTAAAAGTCCTAAATAAAAATTCTGGTATGAAATATTTTTATGAAACTTGTGTAAAATTTCCCGTCGTTCGAGTGTTAATGAAAATTCCACTTATGCCTTTGGTTGGGCCCGGGTCGCTGCCCCGCATGCCCCTGCATTAGTCAGGCCCTCATTGCATCATAAACATGAAAGAAAAAGTGAAAATTGTAATCACATTATTAAATAAATTGAAAAATTTATTGCTCTTTTTTCTATGCTAACCTATTTATGAATGGTATGAACTTATCGAAAATAGCGATTGCATCAGATCAGGAAAAGTTTCACTGTTACTTCTTTATAGAAAATGAAAGTCATAAAAATATGTAAGCATATTTATTGCGATCATAAAACTTATTTTAAATTACCTAAAGCTGTAAAACAACCTTCATCGACAGCGTATGTTATATCCCTCTTAATATTTATGGTCTTAAAAATAATTTGGGAAAGATTTATTACCTTTCTTGTCCATGAATAAGCTTCTTAAATTTGCAATAAAGGGGAAGATCGCTTCAAGTTAATTTAGAAAAATATATACATCTCTATCATATATTTATAATAAAAGGCGTATCTAATTTAGTATTAATTAAAATTTAAAAAATATAGGATTCTTTATCGTACGTGGTTTTACTGGCAATTAAGTTCAATGAATCTTGACAAGAATCTGTTTAGAGAAAAATTGTGCCCTTTAAAGGACCCCTCACAAACATTTTTATCTTAAAACAGGATCTTTCATAAAATTTTTCACCTTCAAACAAGACTTTTAAAAAAATTCTTTGTCCTAAAAATAAACCTTTCACAAAACTATTTCTATCTCCAAACTGAACCTTTCCCAAGCTTAATCATTTTACAATAAAATCTGACCAGTCACAAAACAGCTAAAATCGTCAAAAATCCTAATCTAGATTTTTTTTTCTACATGATGGATCTTGTTATAAATATATAATAAGGAGCTTGAATATAAAATAATTTCCATAATGCCTAATAGTTTCAAACTCACAAAAAAGTGAATAGATATTTCACAAATATAAAAACTTCACAATTTTACAAAAACCTGTGAGGAAAGCCTGAACAGGCCCCTGCTTAGTAAAAACTTTCAATAAATCTAAAATTACTTTAGAAATTTTTATATAAAATGTTCAATAGTTTTATTTTATTTACTTTTTCCATGACACTTAAAATTTTGCTCAAAGAGTTTGAATGTAGACAAGATAATAGATATCAAATAAAGCTTCATTTAGATTTTGTTTTGTTTTGTTTTTTAATCGAAGGTTTTAGCCGAGAAGTAATTCTTATAGAGCTTAATGTTATTTGTCTTGTAGTATAATAAATTTTTTTGTTGATGATCAATCTTTATAGATTCGCTTATGTTCTCTTGACTTTTTCCTGCTCGAAAAATTAGAAAAATATTCGGCTTCATTACAGTTTTCAAAATAAAAGTACATTTTACTTTAAACAAGCAACAATTCCAGATCAACTTAATATTCTTCAAAGAAAAGAAAAATATTTTCACTTATGAATCTAATATACCGGGTGATTCCCAAAGTAGTCCATTCTGCCCTGAAATAAGAGGTGAATTATGTTAGCTGCACCTATATGAACGTGGTGTCTAGGTATAGTAAACCGATTCTGCGTTATACGATGAGGTACTTATACTAGAAATGCGTTCGGACTTTTTTTTTTAGCCAGAACTGTACGATTTGCATCCGAGACCGAAAAAAAAATTGTCCATCAGAGCCCGATACCGTAAGTGTGTTTTTTAATAATATTTAAAAATTGTTTCAAGATAAATTTTCTCATCTAAAGCTCTCTTTTTGTACGGAAATAAGTTTTTATCCTAAATACATTCTCATAAAAAGGTTTCGTGATTTTCATGTCGCTGAAAATCTGTTTAAAGTAGCAAATTTTTATTGTTTATGCCGAACCATTGGCAGAAATCTGCAAAAGTCTCAATTCCCATTTTTTTAAATTATCATTGTACAACTGTAGCAGAAAGACATGGATTATGTTTTCAGTAATTCTGAAAAAGGACTTCAAAGAGAAAGAGAAAATAAACAGAAGATACATGTTCCACCGCTTCTTTATGCTACTAACGCTGGCCGAGACAAAGATTCAGAATCAAAGAGAATAAATATATCATCGTGCATCCCATCAATAAAATTTCAGTTCCCTTTCTGACTGGTTTTTAAAAAATTGTAAAACACCTTAAGAAACTTAGACTACACTAGATGGAACCCGTCAAAACTTGACGGAAAAAATATTATAACAATATCATTAAAATAAGCTTCTTTATTATTTAAGAAGAGTGCAAATAAAACAGTCTTTCAAATATTTTATTTTAAAAGTTTTTTCCTCAGTGAAATACAGTACGATTTCCAATGCAAACTCCAAACAAACAATCCGTAAACATCTGTGTAATGCAAATCAGTTTGACATTACCGCCATATTCCCTACGGCAAGAAAGAAAATTTCATGGACCTATGAAGTATCATACAAATAGTATATTCCTACGTTCATCTCATATTCAGTTAATAAAAGAACATAGTAAATAAAGCACACATCTCCCCCCCCCTGTGATAATGCAACCGAATGAGCTCCTATGAGCATGTGCATTGCATCTGCCCAAAAGCACCGTCGAGATTCGACGTTAAAAAAAGTTTTAAAATGTTTAAATTAAAAAAATTTAAATGTCTTTTTTAATCATTGTTCATTTCAAATCCATATCTTCTAAAACGCATCCATTGTCTTAAGGTAATCAGATGAAGAATTTTTTTTTACAATAATAAATCAATCTTCAGATGAGGGAGATTTTTAATGTTTTCATGTGTAATTTATTTGTATAGTTTCCTCCGTCCCTTTACATAAACAGGATGATTTTTTCCATCACAGTCGGGGATCTTTTACCTCTTGTACAGTTAAATACCCAATAGATCTTTTAAAAAAAATACAATTCGTAGCATATTCTGATGCAACATATGCATCAGCGGATTCAACATATCAATTTTATGTTAAACAAAACTCAAAATAGTTTTTTTTCTTTTTTGACAGATTTTAATTTAGCGCCAAAATGCTCTATCTTATGGATAATCTGATCTTATGATTTATCAGGCTTTATTATTATTTTTTTTCACTTTTTATGATGGTTAGAGAAATCTATTTTCAATTGTGGCAACTATCCCAGGGGCTATTTTACATTATTGAAGCAAACTGATGGTCATTGTTAAGATAGAAATAAACAAGTTGGAAATTGTACGTCAAACGTTACAAACGAGGTGCGTTCGTACGCACGTTTTAGAATTAAATTCATGATATCCCGTGCGTAGAACGGGTTTAAACAGCTAGTTAAGTATATATTTTATGACACTGTTCATACAAATATCTTAACTAGTTATATAAATATTCAGATATATATGTATCAGCTAGTTATATAAATATTCAGATCTTGATGATTTTTAATTCTGTGAAATGAATTATATCGTCTGCAGATTAATTTCTGTCATAAAATAAGTATCTCGGTCGCTTGACGATTTAACATCCATCGGAAGCTCCTGTAACAAGAAAGCACCGATTTAAAAAAAAAAAATTCAAATTTCTTAATAAATATTTTTATTAATTTCTCCTAAAGTTTTGATTCGATTTTAATAAAATTTGAAATGTCTCGACAAAATTCTGCAAAGATAATATATTTTAAATTGCAAACCATTTGGTTGGGTAGTTTTTGCGTTGTTATATGCGGACAGACAGACAGACGGACGGACCAAACGACGACTATAGGTGCTACGTATTTATATAATTACGAACGCACCTAAAAACATTTCATGCTTGAAAATTATTCAAAAAGTCGTTAAATTAAGCGGCAGTTTTCAAATAAATTTCAATCGAAAGCTAATTTTTTCTTTCTAATTCATGATGTAAGAATTAAAATTATAAAATGTAGTAAAAAATGAAATTTGTAGTATTTAGAAGTGATGAAAGCTAAAGCGATAGCGCCGTTTGTTGTCATAACCGTTATACATTTCTAAAAATTGCCACTGTGTTTTCACTGGCGTCCAAAAGTAGACTACCATTTTTTGACATCGAAAGAGAAATTCACAGTGAAAGAAATATGACTTTGCCGCTAATATGGAACTGTTAAATGAACTCATAATAAACCTACCAAAATAATTCCTATAAAATATTAGCCTTGCACTGTTTATTCTAGCTAAAAATACAATCATTATTTCAAGTTCTTTTTTTCTACCATAGCACTATTTTTAATAATTTTAATTTTCCTGAAATCCTTTACTTTTGGGAATTTTTTATATTAAAAAATGAAATCTTCTAACCTATAATTAAAAAAAAGTTATTGGTAACATGAAATCAAGATGAAGCAATCGATAAAGACTCCAATTCTAATCTTTATAATTAAGAATGGAAAAATCAGTTAAAATTACGTCATGCTGACACAATCATATAAATTTTTCTCTTTAGTTTTATCAATGTTAAAATGCATTTCAAGCTAAACATAACGTCATTTTCACCGGCGCAAACTTTTCACACTTACTTTGTATATGTTACTTTTATGCGTAAATACCATGTATACAAATCAAAATATATTTGTATTTAACTGTAATGAAAAATGGCATCAACAAAGTTATAATGCATAATAATAGACGCTTTCAGTCGTGACGTCAATCATGACGTTTTGCTTGGAAACTGACTCCAAACAAACGGCTGCTATGTTGTATTTTCTATTATATTTTATATATGTAGCTAATCTTATAGCTATATCTCACGGTAAAGTGTTTCAATACATTATAAGCAGCGGTAACATTTTTTTACGATTTATATTTAATAAGAAATGAAACATAGCAACCGTTTGTTTGGAGTATCCAACCAAAACGTCATCACTGACGTCACACTGAAAGCGTCTATAAAATAAACCCAATGAACAATATTCCCGTGACATCACAATAAATTTGAATTTTTATTCGCTTATAAAACACGCGGATAAATATTTTTACCTAAATTAACTTGCAAATTAAAAAATTCAGTCTAAAAGCCCCGTGCTTTTAATATTATTTCTCTATAATCTCGCAACCACAGAGTTCAGAAAATAAACTATGTACCTCGAACATTGGGCATTAATCCGATTGCCGACTTTATCACGTCATAAGCAGAAGAAAAAGTTTAATTGAAAATTACGGCTAATTAATTAAATTTTCGAACAAACGAATGCACAATAACAAATCTGTGTCCAAATGTCTTTCATTAAAAAAAAGAATGATGTAATTTGATGCAGTAGTTTGTTCTCACGGATTGTCGAAAGAAATAGCTTAGCATTTTAAATATATAGATATTTTTGTTCCTCAAATAGCAAGTTTTTTTCCTGTTTTTCAATCTGTGTGTGTGTATATATATATATATGTTAGATTTCTACGAGGATTAATTTTTCACGAAAACTGGCAGAAAAACTCACGAAACGGGTTAAAAGTGGTGAACGATTTCAGTCAGTAACTCGAAAGTCATGGCATGTAATGAAGGCAAACAGGAACCCAATTGGAATTTCTCCAATAATACTCAACCAGTTTTACAGATAAATCATTTATTCATGAACAGGAGAAATGCTGGAACAGTTCACACAGGCTACAGGTATAAACTTATAGCCATCAGGCTTGACGATAACTCACTACATCATTTAATAGATCTTAAGTGGCTGTTGTGAAATTCTAAGTCGCAGAACACCAGATAACGATTTGATCAGCACTTCCAAATACGCCAAAAATCTGCTCTCCAAATGCTTGCAGTCGGGTTTTGTTAACTGCACGTAAAGTTACAGAAGCGACGTAACGAGCGCACGAGCCAATCAATGAGAGGCGAAATTAAGCTAAGCGAATGACATGCGATGGAGAAGATTTAACAAGAAAGAATCCCGATCTCAGCTGCGCATTGATTTTGAAGTAAAAATACCCAGCGCGCGAAGCGAAGTCTTGGAATTAAAAAACATTCGAAATGACAACTAGCGTCTCTCAGAATATTATAGATTGGGTAGTTGATAAAAGTTACGAATGGGATTAAAGTTAGATTAAGATTTGGAATAAGATAATTATTAATATACGTGTTATTAATTTTAAAAGGACATTAAATAAGGATTAATATTATTAAGAATTAAGGAGATATTGAATAGGTCAGAATTTAGAATAATTTAAAGAAATATTCCGAAATAAAGTTTTTATATAATATATATATATATATATTTGTATTTTAGCCCGAGCCTGGAGACTGGTATAAAAATCGATCCCGTATCTGTCCTAACTAGGGCTGAACCCGTCTTATGTCTAGTACCTACCGTGACCTCCAGCAGTAAATTCTGGAAACACAGATTTATTTCCAAAATTATAGACAATACGACCAAAAAGTCACTGACAAAATTGTAGAGCAGCGTCGAGTTAGTAAGAAAATACATTGTGCATGTGGATACGGTAAATAGTCACTTGTATAGACAAAATCCGAAACTAATACAAAGTAATTTTGAGAAAAAATAATAATGGAATATGATAAATTCACTTTAAAATTTTTTGCAGATTATAATGCCTGAGCTCTAACGAACAACAGTTATTTTAAAAAGCAAAAGTAACAGATGGTTCCTTTTTCTTTTTTTTTTTCTTGCTTGTACTACGACACAGTTTTTGTTTCATATTTGTGTACGGTCTCATTCGAATTTGATAAAAATACATTTGCGTATGTTTTAAAAATATTTTCATTTTGTTTTAAGAGAGAACTCCTGTTTTTAATTATAAAAAGATCTTGTATAAGTGACAAATATTTTGATCTGTACAAGCAACTATCTATCGTATCTGTAAGCACAATATGTATTATTATTAAAGCGACGATATTTACATTACGATTTTGTCTTTGAATTTTCGGTCTTATCTCCTACAGTTTTTAAGATAAGATTTCTAATTTCGGATTTACTGGTAGGAGGCGCTGAAAAGTCCTCATCATATAGCGTATACACATTTAAATATATATACAGGCACAATGTTCAAAGATTTAGCTTACAGTTGACCAGTTATTTGAGGCGAGACTGATTTGAGGAATTCATTCTGTTTATTCGCTTTTATTGTGTTAAATGTTTACTAGAAGAAATTATTTAAAAAATTCTTTAAACTGTAAGATATTTTATTTAGTTCCAGCAGACCAGCCCGGTGTTACCACGGCTCGACTTCAGTCTAATGGAAGAAAATCGGCTCAAAACAAAACCACAGGGAGTGATGAGTTCGAATATCGGGCCTTGCTTGGCACCGTGCAAAGAATTTACCGAACGCGCAAAATAATAATATTAATGCACCATAAATCATTAGAATAACAGTGATAAAAAATAATTATTTCGTTAGAAAGACGAAAAAAAAAATCTATCGAAAATAAAAGTCAATCTGACAGAAAGAGAGAGAGAGAGATTATTTCTTTTTTAGGGTTTCGTTCATCTCACGAAACCCTATTCCTCCCGCTACGTTGTCTGTCCGTCACAGAGACAGTTCTCAGAAACTATATAACATACAGACAAGAAATTTTGTGCACTTTTAGCTGAATACCTACTATGAATCTCAAAATCATAAAATTTGAAAAAATCGTATTATTTTAGTATAGAGAGATAAAAAACCAAAAATCTAACAGCCTTTTCCTATTAAATTTAAACATTTTTCGTTATAGTAGTTGCCAACAATTAAAAATCCACAATAAAATTCTTTTTACAATAATTAATTTTCTATTGAAAGATTCCCGCATGAAAAATGAAAAGGAAATAAAGAGTTTCACCAATTGCAAAAAAAAGATTAATAGGACGTCATATTAGTAATAAAACGGAAATTTTCAAACATTTCTCAATAATACAATTAGTATGAGTATGTGTAAATACAAAAAGCAGCTTAATATAACGTCATTAGAGAATTTAAAAGAAATTAATCGACGTCCTATTGGTAGTTTAACGGACTTTTTCAACTGTTTGAGAATAATACAAAGAGAGTATCAATATGAGTAATAGAGAAAGCAAGTAGATAGGACGTCAGCAAGTGATTATAACGTCATATGAATTTGAGGAACGTATTGAATCATGATAAAAACCCGATTATGGAAATATTGGCATATTTTAAGATTTTGAAGGTCTCTATACAACATGTTTAGTTATGAAATTGATTTTTTTTTTTAAATCGCATTTAGTCCACATGACAGATATTATTATGACAGAGTATAATAGCGGGATTCGCCCGCTATCGGGCCGATTCATGTATTAAAAAAAAACGAGAAAAATAGACCGATAAATTTTTACTTTATAAAAGACATGACTTTTTTTTTTTTTTTTTTTTTTTTTTGAAAATGAAATTTATTTGGATTTATTAAAGAAAGGATAAAGTGTGTTGAAAGGAATATTAAACGAAACTCTTTAGCGATCTTCGATCACACTTACCCACTTGTTTACGTTTGCCCTTGGTCATCATAATAACATGGTTTAGCAATAAAAGGTTTATTCTATTTATTCTAGTAACCTCAAGGAGGTTAAATTTATATTTGGGTCTTTTTTTAATCGTCGAAAATCTCAAGCTCTCTTACTATCTTTAAAAAATTAGGACGTTATTTTTTTTTTATTTTTTTTTTTTTTTAAGTATCAAATGATTAAAAAAAAAATGCTCGGTTTCTGCAGAATCAGGACTTAAAAAAAATCGCGAAAAACTGAAAAATCGCTGTACTGATTACAAGTGAACCTTATTCAAAAGAAGACAAAAGTTACTATAATGGGCTAAATGGTTGAATTTGGATTATTTTTATAAGTGCTCAAAATTGCCAGCAAACTTAAAATACGCGAATATTTCTGTTTAATTTTTAAAAAAGAAAAAAATCGAAAACTTGAGAACCAGATGCATTAAGCTGCTATCAGATTCACCAACTTTTCGAGCAACCAACTTTTCAGCCGATTTTAACTCCAACTTTTTCCTCTTCATAGGGAGAAAAGGGTTACAATTGTCGTTGCTAAAGTTAGAGGAAAACCAGTACTACTAGTACCAGCCGTTAATATTTATCGCCTATTCGTATCAATCGCTTATCTCTGACTAGGTAAAATGTTAAAAGTTGGGGGGGGGGAAGTCGCGGCTAGTGCAGACTTTTTTAGAGCTGTGATTAAAAGTTGGAGATATTGCTGTTTGCTATCACACTGGGTGTTGAGACAATATTTTGCGAAAAGTTGGAGGAAATCAAGAGTTGGCTCAAAAATTGCTCGAAAAGTTGGTGAATCTGATAGCAGCTTTAGAATCTGTCTTCGTCAATCTGGAATCAAATTTGCAGACCTCCGCACGTACACACACACGGGCTACGGAGTTCGGGCCCTTTTTTTGGGGTGAGCCCAAAAAATTTTGTTTTGCCAGAGCCTGAACCTGATACCGAAAGTAAACAGCAGAAAATTGTTAAGAACATTTTAAAATTCTTTCAAGATTAATTTTTTCTTTAAAATAGATGGATTGAACTTTGTTCCATTATATTAAAATAAATAATCAACGTAAAAATAGCACAAATAATATATATATAAAATAGCAAACAGCTGTTACAAAAGCACATAAGCTTAGAATAACGTTGTTACAAGGGTTATTAAGGTTGAAACAAGGTTTTGAAAAGGGTTTGTGCTTTCTGGGAGCTGTTTCGGAGCCTATAAAGCTCCATCATCAGTGCCAAAGTTAAAAAGATTGAAAATTGATTTAAAAGCTTGGGTCATGTAAGTATGCTTGCGTCTCCGCTCGCGACCGAGATGGAATGGCGGCGAGTGTTTAAAAATAGCAGCGGAGTCAGGAGTCCCATATGTGACGCAGGAGACCAATCAGAAGTACTCTGCCAGTCTAGACGAGTTTTAGTAAGGAGGAGAAAAGGGGGGGGGAGGGGGAAGTGAAGAGAATGAATTAAATGAAAGGTAGCCAAACATTTGAAAAATCTGGTGTGCTGGAGTTAATGATATGTCCGGTTCCGAATTCTTTTTTGTGTGATTTTTGTAAATGAACGATTAACGCAATGAACACCATACTTTTCAGTAAGAAACTTATAGTACACCTTAGTTATGCATAAAAATTCCGTTATGTTGGAAATAGTGTAACAACATTAAAATTTAGTGCAAAATCGTAGATCATTATGTAATAGAATCTTTTGTATGACCCTGAAAATAAATAATAAATGCTTTGCACTCTATATTGTGCAAAAAGCATGTTTTAGTGCACTTCATAAATGCATATTAATTTCATTATGTTTGAAATAGTTTAACATCGTTAAAATACCACAAACGAGTTTTCTATATAGACCGTAATGCAACGGAATACTTCTGACTGTCCTTGTAAAATAATTATAAATGCTATACACATTTCATTTTCAGTAGCGACCGTGCTATAGTAAACTTCAATAACATACAAATATTTCAGGGTAATCCGAGTTTATTTACGAGAGTTGCAGTATGGACAGACAAACCGAAGTCGTTTTCATAAAAACTTTTCAATTATGTTGGAAAATATTTAAAAAGGTCTTAATTTATGATCTATTCAGCACAATTTATCACGATGAGCTATTTGAAATGATTTATTTGAGAGCGAACACTTAAAAATATATATAAAATTCTTATTTTGAAATATTATAGTCGAGTAATCTCAAGATTTCTGATTTAAATTATGTGTAGATAACAGATAATCAGAAACATTTCATCACAGAAGGCTGTGTAAAGAATTAATGCTATGTGAAATTTTGTATTTACTTTTAATAGAGCTTGACAGAATCCAGAATTTAGATCTGCCAGCAACCTATTTTGTTTTTATTCCGAATAAAAGTGTTGTTAGGAAGTAAGTAAAAATATCTGAAAGATTAAGTAATTACTAAACAAGTAGGTAAGTGTGATCGAAGATCGCACAAAGGGGTTTCGTTTAATATTCCATTCAAAACACTTTATCCTTTCTTTAATAAATTCAAATAAATTTCATTTTTAAAAAAAAGTAATGTTTTTTATAAAGTCAAAATTTACCGGTCTATTTTTCTCGTTTTTTCGAAAATCTGAACCGGTCCGAATGCGGGCGAAGCCCGTTATTATACTCTGTCATAATAATATCTGTCATGTGGACTGAATGCGATAAAAAAAAATCAATTTCAAAATTAAACATGTTGTTAGAGACCTTCAAAATGTTAAAATATGCCAATATTTCCATAATCGGGTTTTTATCATGATTCAATTCAATACGTTCCTCAAACTCATATGACGTTATAATCAGGGCTGCGGAGTCGGAGTCGGAGTCACTAAAAAACAGGCCGACTCCAACTCCGACTCCAGCTTGTTTTTTAGACAGTTTGAAGTGAAATTAAACCAATTCTATGTAATTTTAAATTTATAAACTGAATTATTATTTTTAATTTTGGACTAGATATACCAGGCAACCCAGTTTAAACAGACCCAATGTACTGTACAGCATATATGAAAACTGTTTATCATTGAAACCTCTAGTTGGTATTTTATATTTAGTACAAGTATATAAAGCCCGTCAAAAATGACGGAATGTTGATCTGCGTTTCATTTTCATAAGACTTCATACAAACAAACAGCATGAAGATTTTGTTACTGAAAGGTTTGTATTGTAGAAAAGTACATTTTAAGAATGGCAAATGATTTCTACAAATACAAATGATGAGGATTTTTTTTTTTTTTACTCAATATTCAATTTCTGAAATGGTTCAACGATTGGACAGAACATTAAAAAATATTTAAAAAATAATCCATGTGCTAAAGTTCTTGAAAAAAAAATATATATAATGAGTTTCTAAAAAGCTTGACTCAGAGCTCATTGTTTGGTTACATAAAAAAAAATTAAATGCAAATTCTGAAATGGTTTAACAATTGTACAAAACATTAAAATTTTGTTCGTTTTAAATTGTCTAAGTTAATAGTACAATAGAGTTGAATTTTAATATTTCTTGAAGAACAAAATTTTCCAGTCGAGGACACAAATTCATAGCAGAAAAACATAAAAAGAGACAGAAAATTGCATTTTTATGGATATTAGCTTCTTAACTCACAGTAGGAAAATATCCCATTTGAAATGACAGAAAAAACGAAGTTTTCCAGTAATGAAGAAATAGTTAAAATAAATACAACGACGAAAGTAGATAATATAACTTTAACTTTTAAAAGTATTCATCAAATTAAAACCTGATTTTGTCTTATTTTAAAAGTATGCCTGAAAAGACCAAAATAAATTTTGATCATTAAAAATCATCTTATTTTATTTCTTAAGTAAATTGAAATTATTAAATCCATCAATATGACTGGAAAATATCTTTTCACATTTTGTTAAATTACATTTTTTTTCACTATAAAGTTAGGTTTAAACGTTACTATGTTAAAAATCAAAATTTGAATCTGCATTAATATAATTAAGATATGTGATATGCGGTATTATATATTCCTTATATTTTAACTGTGTTTCATAAGAAATATTCATTTTACAATGCAAGCAAAATTTAAGAATTTAATTGGATATAAGCTAGGCGATTAAAATTTGATTTAATCAAGTTAGATTTTTAAGAAAGAAATGATGTTAAGCTGAAGCTTTTAAAAGTTGATCTTGAAATAAATCAATACACTCTGAATTTTTCTTAGTTTAAAAATATGCTTATATGCATTTTATATTATTTTACATCTTTATTATTATGTTATATAATATTTTTCCCAACAGAAAGATCTTTGTTTATATTAATTGTCCATAGATGGTGCTAAATTATCCTTATATACATTTTATATTATTTTACAACTTTATTAATATTTTATATAAAATATATTTTTCAACAAAAACTTCCTTCGTTTATATTTATCGCCAATAGATGGCGCCAAAACTGCGCCGAAATGTAAAATACTGAAGGATCATCGCAAAGTCTCTCTATGAAAGCTATCTATCATCGCTATTTCAGAAAAAAGTGCTGACAGAAAAAAAATGCTTACAGAAATAAATTAAAGAAATCCTTTAAATTATTTACAGACTTTAATATGTTTTTACAAATATTTTAAGAGAATAATCGGATATTTTAATGAAACGTTCGAAGAGTCATTCATTTTTTTTCTAGATATGGGATTTGTGTTTTTGAATGGCAATGTTATTCGTTTGTTTACATCAGGTAATCGGATGTTTAATCTGTTATTTTTAACTTAAAACATTATAACTGGATATGATATACATGTTTTATACGAAAATATGCTGAACAGACATTATTTCAAGTAGAAGAAATTATCATTTAGTGGTCATGTGTTAGCATATGTTTTTCAGTAAGCCTAACATGGCGTTTAACTACGGTCGACTCGCAGACCAGAGTGGTCCAGCCCGGATTGGTTACAGACACTTTCTCGCCTTTGGATTTTATTATAAGTAAGATATAGTTCTTTATCTCGTTTTTTTTTTTTTTTTTTTTTTTTTTTTTTTTTTTTTTTTTTTTAAGTTTGCGGAACTCGAGATAATGCGAAAATTGGAAATATCTGCTATTTTTGGAGTTTACAGAACCCAAAATATCATTGTAATAGAAACCTTTTTCCTTTTTTTCTTATTTTCCTTCAGAATCTTCGGGTCTGTGGGACCAGGAGTAACGCCGAAATTGTAAATTTTCTCTTCCCTTTTATTCGGGTCCTTGAGACCCCAAATAATGCGTAAATTGTAATATTTTCGCCTGCTATTTTTTGGGTCTGCAGGAATGGATATAAAACCAAAATTATACATCCTTTCGCCCATATTTTGGTATAATATATATTTAATATTGCCCCATACATGGCATAAAATATGTTGGTTATTGTCTTAAAATGACATACCAACATAATAAATGCTGTTTGGATTCAATCGATAGATCTTTGTGTGTGTTGTTCAAAGTAAATTTTGGAGATTTATTAGATTTCAACTGTTTTTTCTATCTAAATAGCTTCAAATTTAGCTTTTCAATTGCATTTACATGCATATAAATATTTTACATACAGTTTTTGCACAGTTTTGAAGTAATTAAATTTTACCATATATAAAATTTAATGCACAATGTGATTTTGTGTGATTGTACATAGAGTATTTTTGTGTGATTGTACATAGAGTATTTTTGTGTGATTGTACATAGAGTAGGGTAGACCGGGGCACGTTTACACATAGGGCACGCAGTGCACTTTTTCCGAAACGAGTTATAACTGGGGCCCCACCAGTCATAACAGATTGATGCTGCTCCCTAGTGGGTATTCTCACAAGTTTTTGAGCGTTAGTCGAATTTCGGTCTAGTATGCGGAAAGGATAACCTGTTTTCTTTCAAGGTGAGTAAATTTGGTGTTGAACTTATTGAAACTTATTGTGAACTAATAATATTTAGTTAAGGATAAACAAATATATGAACATTAGCAGAATTTTATCCTTTTTTGAGAACTGTATTTGTATGAACAGAAATGTTATTAGTTTTCGTTGCACGTTAAAAATAAATCCAAATATGGCGACGGGGCACGTTTACGCATTGACATCGGGGCACCTTTACACACGTTCTTACTGTGATTACCAATCCAAAAAAGGACAAGACTGGGTTCAATGTCTTAGATTCAAAAGGTGGCCCCATGACAAGTGTGCAAAAATAAATACTTTATTTTTTGTTTGTAAAAACTGTAACAGTGATGATGAAGATGACTAAATAGTTTCTGTTTTCAACTAGCAAAGAGCCCTATGTTTTCAGTTTAGCCTATAAAATGTTCTTTAATTAATTCTCTTTAATTTTTTTGTTTTTAAACAATGTTTTAAGTTATAAACATCTCAATTTGATTAAATATTTATTTCATTTACTCTTTGGTATCACTTAGAATATGCGTAAACCTGACCCGTTTCCGGGGCAAGTTTACGCAAATGACTTGGATCTAAAAGAATTTTTTTTACGGTGAAAAACACAAATACAACTGAATACACAAATTTTGACTTTATTAACTTCTTTATAGAACCACAATGTCTAAAATTTCCTAAGTTAAAACATAAAAATTAGAAAATTCATTGAAAAAAATTCCGCGTATATGTGCCCCGGTCTACCCTATCTGGGAGGAGGAGGGGTTCACATGTTCAAAATATTTTCAATCTTGACCAGAGCCGATTAGTGCAGGGGAAAAGTTCCACATGCATTTTATAAGAGTACTAGTATATAAACCCGTCAAAAATGACGGATTGTTGATCTGCGTTTCATTTTCATACGACTTCATACAAACAAACAGCATGAAGATTTATTATTGAAAGGTTTGTATTGTAGAAAAATACCTTTTAACCCTTTAACGTTCATTGGTTTCCCCACGAAACCACAAAACTTCAATTACGAAACTCAACAGTGACAGCAGAATTTTAATAGAAATGTTTTTCATTTATTATATATATGAAATATCGCTTTTTTATAATATAAAAATAAATTTGTTCATAATTTCCGGTGTCAATCATTTATTTCAACATCTTAACAATTGAAGTGCTTTATCCGTTAAAGGGTTAAAAAGGACAAATGATTTCTACAAATAAAAATAATGAGGATATATATATGTATATATTTTTACTCAGTATTAAATTACTGAAATAGTTCAACGATTCGACAAAACATTCAAATTAAATATTAACAAATAATCCATGTCCGAAAGTTTTTGTAAAAAAGTGTTATCAATGAGTTTTTAAACAGCTTGACTCACCATATAACTCATTGTTTGATTACATAAGAAAAATTAAATGGAAATTACGCTGTACTATGCATTTCTTATATTTTAATTACGTTTGATAAGAAAGAATCATTTTACAGTATATGACCCATTATCCGGAAAGACCCGAAGTCCGGAAAAAAAAATTCGAAAATTTTCAAAATTTGTAAATTTTTACTAAAATTTTAGATTTTCTGAAAATTTTACCGATTCCTAATTTTTTTCAGTCCATTGTGTTTCAAAGTTTAATCACTAAAATATTGTTACTTCGATGGCGGGTGAACACGGTACCGCTCCCCCCCCCCCTTCTCTTCCCGAAATTAAAAACAAATCATTAGTCTCTCAAACTTTAGTTTAAAATTAATTCATATTACGATTCGTTAGAAACAAAAAATAGTTATGTATTTATTTCATCAGGGGTGATTCTGTTCAAGTTTTCCTAAAAATCTAAGGCATTCGATTTCGAAAATTTAAGTCTTCAGTCCAAAATTTCGAACATCAATATTTCGAATTTTGAACGATACTCGCCGAAAAAAATCAATTATGTCTATCGTTCGCAGAAAAAATAGACAATTTCTTCAAAGGATTGTGGAAACAACGTGAATTTCGTCAAAGGATCGAAAAAAAAAACGCAAATTTCGTTGGAAAATTGAAAAAAAAAACGCTAATTTTGTTAACAAATTGCAGAAAAACGCGATTTCCGTCAAAGGCTTACAAAGAAGACAAAAATTTCTTCCAAGGACTCCGAAAAAATGTAAAATTTCATCAAGGAATCACAAAAAAAAAAAAAAAAAAAAAAAAAAAAAAAAAAAAAAGTTTAAAGGATTGCAAAAAAAAAACTGCGAATTTCGTCAAATAATCGAGGAAAAACATGCATTTCTTCACAGTCTAGCAAAAAAAAAACACAAATTTCTTCAAAGCACTGCGAAAAAATTTCTAATTTCGTTAACGGATCGCGAAAAAGTGAAATTTCGTCAAAGGATCGAAAAAAAAAAACCCGCTAACTTCGTCAATCTCAGAAAAAAAACTCGAATTTTTTCAAAGGATCGTGAATAAAAGGCAAATTTCGTCAAAGAATAGCAAAAAACGCAAATTTCCTCAAAGGATCGCAAAAAGAAAACGCAAATTTCTTCAAAGGACTACGAAAAAAAGGAAATTTCGTCAAAGGATCGTAGAAGAAAAACACAAATTTTGTCAAAGAACAGCAGAAAAAAATACAAATTTTGTCAAAGAATAGCAGAAAAAAATGAAAATTTTCTCAAAGAATCACGAAAAAAAGCATGAATTTTGTCAAATAATCGTGATTTTCGGGAGGACCCGAAATCTGGAAAATTCCGAAACTCGGAAAGCCTTTGGTCCGGAGGATTCCGGATAATGAGTCTGTATTTACGATGGAAGACAATTTCAACATCCACCAGTAGATGGCGCCACTATACTGAATCAACCTCAAATCTCTCCCTACGAAATAAATCACCACCGCTTCTGAAAAAAAAAATGCTTACAGAAAAAAATGTTTACAGAAATGTTAATATACATTTTTTTTTATGAAATAGTTTTTTAAGTTTTTAAACAAAATTAAAAGATTTAAAAGCTTTAATATGCTTTTACTAATATTTAAACAGCAGAATCGGATGTAGCATAATTTTTTCATTAAACCTAACATGGCGGTTAACCATGGTCTATTCGCAAACCAGAGTGGTCGTGCCCGGGAGAGTTACAGACAGTTTCTTGCCTTCGGATTTTATTATAAGTAAGATTTTTGCCTTATTTTAAAAAAAAATCCGCATTTAAAAAAGGTGAAACTTTTTATACTAATATACCAGAAGGTTAAACAGGAATGTGCCAGTAAGTTGCAGTGTTGCCAGTTTTTTTTAATTCTGACTGCTTGATTGCTGCCACTTTTTTTAAATAGTAATATTTCCTTTATTTAATGACAAATTTAATAAAGCGACTATTACTGTTTCAAAACAAATGACAGCAATGGTGTAATCTGAATAATAGGAATCAACAGGCAATACTAGTACTTTAGCTGTCCCGGAGTCGGAGTCGGAGTCAATCATTTTTGCCACCGACTCTGCAGCCCTGGTTACAATTACTTGTTGACATCATGTCTACTTGCTTTCATTGATACTTGACACTCTTTGTAATATTACATTGATAATATTCTCAAACATTTGAAAAAGTCCGTTAAACTTCCAATATGACGTCAGATTAATTTTCTTTTTAATTCTCTAATGACATCATATTAACCTGCTTTCTGTACTTACACATACTCATACTCCTTGTATTATTGAGAAATGTTTGAAAATTTCCGTTTTATTACAAATATGACGTCTATTAATCTTTTTTTTTTCATTTGGTGAAACTTTTTATTTAATTTTAATTTTTCACGTGGGAATATTTCAATAGAAAATTAATTATTGTAGAAAGAATTTTATTGTGAATTTTTAATTGTTGGCAACTGCTATAACGAAAATGTTTAAATTTAATAGGAAAAGGCTGTTAGACTTTCGTTTTTTTAGCTCTTTATATTAAAATAATACGATTTTATCAAAATTTTATGATTTAGAGCTTCATAATAGGTATTCAGCTATAAGTACACAAAATTTCAAGTCTGTAAGTTATATAGTTTCTGAGAACCGGCTCTGTGACGGACAGACAACGTAGCGGGGCGAATAGGCCCAACAACAAGTCATATGTGGCCGCTTGCTGTGAACATTATGGCCAAATATTTTTGCGGCAATTTGTATCCAGCCACCGTAGTATATTAACTGATGCGCCGCTATATCCGGTAGCAGTCGACTAATGGATAACGGGCGAGCGCGGGGAAAACTACTGCATTTTTCGGGCTGAGTAGCCACTAAAGTTAAATTTTTGGCCAGCATGTAAAAGCCTATCATCACCTAGAAAACAGAAGGCCAGTGTCGTCTACTTGATATAATGTTGATTATAAGATATAGAGAAATCTTTTTTCTTCACCTTTTCAGCATAATTTTCGTTATTTAAAATTTGTTTTTCTATGAAAGCATATTAAGTGAGATGGGAGTAAGTTAAGTTTCCAGCCAGCATATAAAAGTCTTTCATAATCTAGAAAGTAGAAGGCCAGTGCTAAGTAGTTGATATTTTGATTATAGGAGATAAAAGAAATACTTTTTCAAAATAATTTTCGCTGTTTAAAGAACATTGTTTAATTAGATGAAAGTAAAATAATAATAATAATAATTTCGATTTTATGCACTAAAATATATATATGAAAATTTTTCTTTCTCTTTGCCTTTACCTATTTTTGTAAATTACAAATAAAATTAACTTGTTTGCAAAGTATTTCTCAGGCGGTTCTCAAATTCCCTACTCAACAAACGCGAAACTTCCTGACACTCTTCTGAGTCATAAAATTGACAGGGGTCACTGTTGACGTGATTTGGAATCAAATGGCGTGTTTCATTTTTGATAAATAATTTATTGCGTTATAAGCGATTTTTGTTACGTGACAACAGATTTTTCTCTTTTCCCACACTGTCGCGCCGGAAATTTGGTTCAAAACGTCACATTTGACAATATTTTCTGAAAGATCTTTCGTCATTACTAAAAAATCGAAAACTCTGTTCGATTACATAGTTTCTGAATAAGAACACCTGCCAATTTCAGGCATTTTCGAACAAAACTGAATTCAGAAATGTGTCAGAAACTAGCTGATTTCGATTTGAGAACAGTCTTAATGCATTGAATTTTCTTATGAACACACTGGAATAAAAATGAATATCCTTAAAATTTTAAACAAATTCAGACCTAAACAATATACTACTAATAAATAATTCACTTTTACAATTCGGTGTTGTAACTAATTTTTAATATCGTATGAAATTTGTTTAAAAAAAGTATTTTTTTTTTTTCCAGATGATCAAAATTAAATAATATTTTAAAGAAAAAGTATGTATATAATTGAAAGCAAGACAAAAAGACGTGATTTATTTTATAAGGCATCGCTTTATAAAATACATTAAAACATTTTGTCCCTCCCCCCCCCCCCCCCCCCTCCTCTTGAAAAAGGCTTCTATGTATTAGTAAATTAGAGTTTCGGTTGAAGGACGCATTGGAAGGATAGGGGAGATTGAAAATTCTCGGAAGACACACGCCCGAGGCTCAAATCTGGCTTTTTCTGACTAGTCATTTTCATAGAGAGAGCGCTTAAGAGATGTTGCCTGTTTATATCTTGTATGAGAGAAGCAAACCAGTAATTTCTTAAACATTGGTAAGGTTTTATCAGTTTGTCTATTCATTAAATATATATGTTGTGATAATCTTTTTTGCATCATTTGATTCACGATGGAATTATTTTTTATAAAACTGCACGAAATTTTTAACGTGTTTTTCTTTTCAAAATGTAGAATGATATTTATTTTACAATTGCTTATTTCTTGAGATTCACTGATACTGTACTTTATTGCTTAAGGACGTTCTCAAACCCTGACCCATTTCTCAATTAATTTTTATTTAGAAACACATAAAACGTGCAGGTGTTGTCATTCAGAAACTATGTAATTGAAATACTTTTTCATTTTTT